>WBMZ01004823.1:0-470472 GCA_013400975.1 Atrichornis clamosus
GAAAGGCACGGTGGGGAGCCCGCCGCCGCCTCCGCGCCCGCGCAGCCACCGCCGCCGCACCCGCGCCTCCCCTCCTCTGCACGGCAGCCAGCCCCTCCTCCAAATCCCAACAGCCACCAGGAGGAGGGGGCTGCACCCCCACCCGCCCCGGCTGCGGGGGGCTCCGGGGCCGTCTTCTCGCCACCACCCCTCCGGGCCCAGCCGGGCACCTGCCCCGGCTGCCCCGGGGGTAGCGCGCCCTCTGCCCGCACCGCCGCCCGCCCCCCGCACCGGGCGGGGGACACCCGGCGGAGGCGGCACCGACGGCAGCCGCCGCGGTCTCGCTGCTTCCGTCTCCTCGGCCCCGGGGGGGTAAAGGGCTGCTGCGTTCTGCTATTAGCATCTCCCTGAAAGGCCCCGTCCCCCCGAGGCCAGGGGTCGCAATCTGCATCTCAATAGACGGCTCCCGCCGAAGTGCCGGCGCCCCTCCCCGAGCGCTGCGCCCCGGGACGTTAATCCGCTCGCCGCGGAGTTTGGCCTCCCGTCAGCCAAGCAGGGACCAGCCCCGCACCCCCGGACTCCCCTAAGGGCCGGCCCCGCTCCTCGGGCGGCTCGGGCTGCCTCACACCCCGCCCGGGTGGGCGCAGGGGCACCAACGAGAGGAAGGAGGCTGGGGGGCAGTTTTAGGCACTGCTCCTGAATCTTACTTTCTCTGTTTTCTCAACCGCGGTTTTAAACTCTTTTCCCTCTCCTGATGTTGTGTGACAGCCGCACCACGCACCCGGGGAAAGGGCTATGCGAGAGAAACGATGACAATGATGGGAGCAAAGTGCTGTCAAATACCCCGAGTAAATATGGGGAAGAGAAACAGCCTGCCGCCCTTTCTCCCTCTGGAGTTACAGTGATTTTAGATGCTGCTTCCAACTTTGCCAGGCAGTTTATCCCGCAAAGCCGGGGCTGCCGTCCCCGGAGCTGACTGCCCTTCACAAAAGAATTGCTGAACGAACCCTGCCAGCATATCCCTAGCGTACAGCTGCACTCGGGAGCCTGAAACACGGGGAAGAGTTAGAAACCTTCCGTGGGGCGTTCGGCATTGCTTACACCTCGGTAAACGTCTGCCCTGGGGTAGTCACGGTAGCCGTGTCCCTTGTGTCAGGCTCCAGGCAGGCGAGAGCTTGCAAAGCCCCTGCGCATCCAGGGCAGCGGCGCCCACGCCTGCCCCGACCCCCAGTGCCCGGGGAGGAGATGGAGGCCCCGCGGCGGGAGAGCAGGGTCGAAGGCCGAAGGGGGCACGGCCGTTCCCCTCCTGTCCGGCAGCGCCCGCCACGTCGGAGCAGCTGATGGGGAAGGGAGAGGGGCTCTGCCGCGGAGCCGCCAGCCCTCCTCCCGATCCTTCCCTTTCTCCCGCCTCGTGCAGAGCAGCTCGAGAGCCGCTGCTGTCGAGGCCCAGAAGACTCCGCTCTCCCCTCCCTGTCTCCGGGGGGCTGATGCTTTGGCCCACCTCGGCCAGTCGCCACGCTGTCCCCGGGAAACACCCCGGTACCAGCGGCTTATGCCGGCTGCGCCGTCCCGCAGGAACCCCCTGGTGCGGCCGACGGCAAAGCCCCATCGCCTGGCTCCGGCTCCAGCTCCGGACCGCGCATCGGCGGCGTCCCCGGCATGGGGACACCCGGAACCGCAGAGGGCAGCGGGACCCGGTCCCCCCGGTCCCGTCCCATCGGGGACTTTCAGAAAACAACCTCCACTGCCCCCAACGCAGTTGGAGAAACCCGCTGGCCTTCCATCCTGCTCGATGCCTGACCAAATATTACATTATGAAACGGGTAAAAATTAATCCGACGAGTTAGTTACCAGCTCCTTCCCTCCTCCCACCTCTCCCCCCGCCCGCCCCCGCTCCCTCTAGCCAGGAGCACAGATTTCCCCACCTCGCCTAACCCCCTGATTCTTCCCTGCAATAAGGCCCCAGCCTGAAACGGAGCCCAGGGTTAATTAGAGGCGTCCTGTCAGCCTTGACTTGAAATTGAAAGAAAAGTGTTTAAATATTTATGAATTTGACATTTACAGTCGGATGTCTTTTAAAGCAGAACACCTCTCCCTGTGCTGGTTGGGGCTGCCATGGTGCGTGTGCCATGGTGCGTGTGCCTGGGGTGGAAGGGGAACAATAGCTGTTGCATAACAAGAAAAACAAATTACCTCCCCACCCAAGGCTTAACAAATAAATAGACCACATAAATTACATGCAATTAAATATTAAACTCAGCTACATGTAACTATGCATTTTTTAAACTTCATATCACAGAATACATAGACATTCCTCTGAATGATTTTCTCCTTGAAAAATTGTGGAGTATCATAGGGTCCCAATGACGGAAAAGCAACTAATTCCTAAATGAATGGCTTAGAAAGTGACTGTGAATGAAGAGGCTTTGGAGATGTTCATGCAGTCCTTACTTGCTTTGAAACAGCCCGACCTCAGCTTAAATGCTAGAAGGCAAAGAACAACAGTACACCCAACACACTCTACAGTATTTACTTGAAGAACACAGGTTTTTTTTAAGAGGAAAGAAAAAAGTGCTCAGGGTCTGATCTCATGTAGGCTTTCCCAGTCCCTCGACAGAACACATTTTATATACACCCAAAAGTGAGTCATTAACTAGAGCAGCCATAACACTGGAGTCACAAATCACTGTTCTAATCAAAGAGCAGTGTCCCATTCCGTGGTGTCATCCCGTGATGCAGCAGAACAGTTGACATTTCAAACGAATTCCAGGCAAATGTCAGTAAATATTTAATGTACGCTTTCATGTAAATAAGTTCTCACACCTATCTTGGAAGTGTGGGAGAAAGTCTTTGTAAGAGCAGAGAAGAGCTCCCCATGCAGTGATGTGGAAGCTCACCATCCAGATGCCTCAGCAGAATTACACTTCATTATTTACTTTAGGACACAGGGCATGATTCTGGTCCTTGCAAAACTCTAACTGAAGTTGAGGTTTTGTTTTGCTTCATAAATTTAAAAAGATTTAAAACACGGTTTGCCAGTTACTGCACCTGACCACTCTTCCAGTTAGCAAAGGAAAAATCACTACAGTTCATTTCAGAACAACTCAATATTATAATTTTTTGAAATTTTTTGCATGCTTCGATTTTTACATTTATATTACACAGTTTTGTTTCTCAACAATAATAAAAAAATGAAGATATCTTAGTAAATATGGGCAAAAAGAGGAACTTAAGATTATGATTTGTTTCAAAATATTAGAACGTTAAGAAACTCAAGAGGTGCTATTTTTAATTTGGAATTCACTATAGAATCTAATAAATGAGAGAAGTGAGGCGGAAATAATCATGTATTAATTCTGTGCATTACAAAATCTTTTCAGAAGCTATTATCAGAGCAAGAGGCATTGTGGTTTGGATTCAGGGTGGGAGAAATCCTTTGTGCAACTGAAAGCTATTGTTCCTCTGTGCAGATGAAATTGTACTTGCAAATATGGCATTCAAGGAGGGAAAAAAGTACCTAGGCAGAAAAAAAGAATTCTACAAGAAAATCATTATTCTTAAAAATAAACTTCACTAAAATAAGTTTTGGTTCATTGTTTGTTTGTTTTCTAAAGAATATCCTGTGTTAATAGTTGCAGCCACTAACATTAAAAAAAAACATAAAGGATATGTGTGTTATTTCCTTATATAGAAAGCATGAAGAAAAGGATATGTGTGGGTGTGCATGGATATATATATGTGTGTGTGTGTGTTCATATATATATATATATATATATATACACACACACATCAGTGTATGTCTGCTCATTTGTATAAATCTAAACTTAAATTCACTTCTAGTAATTTCCCTCTTACAGAGGTTATCTGAGACATAGGTTGATACACTCTGCTGGTTAAGTTTTGATAGGTTACTAGAAAACCAGAGAGACATTTTACGTCAGGAGGAGCCTGGCCACCGTAATCTCTTCCCAGGAAAGCTACAGAGAAGACTTTTTTGCCTTTCATAGAGTAAGAAAACAAACAGAAGGGAAAGCAGTATCTCCCTCAATTTTGGTTCCTGTGTCTCCTCCCCTACTGTGCTCCCAGTCAGGTTAGGCTGGGGCAGCAGGGCCTGGGGATGTTCACCTTTTGTGCATGTAATGCTCCCTGTGTTCAGCACTGCACTCCCAAGCTGTTTGGTCCAGGCTACTTGTTGGTGTTTTAAGGTACTATCTTTAGAGTTATTAAGAGATTTTTGGGGCTGCTGTCTTCTGACTCCCTTCTCACACACCCTGCTTCTCTCCCCGGAAAGCTTGCCTGATGCCAGGATCACTTTCAGCAAATGTCAGTTCATCACCTGAAACGAGGTCAATTTAACGCTTTTACTCGGGAGGCTGAAATCGGATGGGAAGGTACTTTTTGCTTCTTTTAGGGGTTGGAAAGATTAGACAAATCGACAAACACAAAAGGCAGATGGATTTCTGGGAACTGCAGCTTATTCAAATCACTGAGAAAGGTCACTGCAAGAGCCACAGATCTATTCATCTGTAGGGGTACAATGATCTTTCCACAACCTTCAACACCACAAAGCACTCTGGAGCGTCTCTATACCTTTTAGTAGGATTAATACCATGAACAATGACTGAATACAATCATGAATTCAGTGAGTTCAAAGATCCCTTGATCAATGGTAGATATTTTCTTCTGGCTTCCTAAAGGCAAACAGAAGTGAAGTTTCTGGTTAGGGTTACAAGAAATTATAGCTATTATTCTGAATCCCACTACAAGGTGATGCTGAAATGCTAAAATATCCAAGCACCCCGAAGAAGTTTGTGGCATGGAAGAAATAAGGTTGTGAAAGAGGAAATTCAATGAGCTTCAAGATTTTCCTAAGGATCTGGGTATTTTTTAAAATCAGCAGTTACATAAAGAGTAAAGCACAGAAGCTTACAGCATCACTGAGATACTGTAGGGATAACACACAACTCAGGGAACCGGACAGCCACATCCATGCCTGTGGAAGAGGTAGGTGAGTCGGACATGGAGGAGCATGGCCCATCCTGTCCGAAGCCGCACAGTGCACCTCTGAGGTGGCAGAAAGAAGAGGAGGGAGCAGGGATACCACGGTGAAGAAACTTCGATTCCCGTCTCTAAGGACTCGGGAGCAATTAGGGGACAGCAGCAGAGTGGGTGCACCAGGAAGCAGGTTTCCTCCGCAGCCCAAGCTTTGTTAGCCTGAGTGAAACCGTGAAACAGAGGGACTCGGCAGATCTAAGTCAGTGTCAGAGCCCGAGCCAAGAGGACGGTCAGCGATAGCCGAGCTTAATCAAATATCTTCAGCTAGCAAGAGAAACACGAGCCGCAGCGCCAGCGCTGATCTAATGCTGGTGGTGAAGGCACATAATTCAGGGATTAGATAAGGCGCCCTTACAACCGAGTGCCAGCAAGCTAGCCGGCTCTCTGGAACGCTGGCAAACGACGGCGGACCCGTCGGCGGAGCAGCCGCCCCGTCTCGCAGGGAGCCGGGCCGGGCCCCGCGGCCGTCCCCGCCCGGGGATGGGGCTCCGCGGCCGCCCGGTCGCACCCACCGCAGGGGGCCCGCTCTCGGGGTCCCGAGCCGGGAACACGTCCTCCCCCCGCCGGGCCCGCTGCCCCCTCCGCCCCGCGCCTGTTCGACGGCCCCGCGCCAGGGGCATCCCTGGGGCTCCCCTCGGCCGGGAGTGCCCCGGGCTTTGGCGGCCGTGCGGAGGCGAAGCGACCGCCTCCGTCTGCCCGGCCCGCTCCGCGGAGACCCGGCCCGGCCCCGACCGACGGGGGATGGGGGCAGCGGCTGCCCCCGGCCCGCCCGCCTCCGCATCGCACGCCGCACACAAGGCTCGCCCGAGTCCCGGCCGGGCCGCCTCGAGAGACGCGGGCGCTCCCCCCACCCCGTCCTCCACTGCATGTACCTGCTGCCGCGGCCGGCGTGTCGGGACGGGCCCCTCTCCGGGAGGGCTCGGCGCACCTCGGCGGGCTCCAGCAATCCTCCTCCGGTGCCAAAACTTCCCCCTCTCCCCCCCCGCCCCTCCTCAGCGCAGACAAAGGCGGCGGCCGGCACAGTCGCCCCTCGCAGCTCGCACTCGCCTCCCGTCGCGGTGCGGTGGGGACAGGCGGCGGCCCCGGGCGGCCCGGTGGTCCCCGCGGGCCGCGGGCGGAGGATGCCGGCGCGCCCCGGCGCTGCCCTCCTTATATCGGGCCGCTCGCAGCCCCTGCCGGCTGCCGCACATGGCCCATCCACCGGTTGCTATAGCGATGCCTCCCCTCCACATGTTGCTGGCAGCAATTGGCTAAGGAGGTCTGGGCTGTGCAGAAACCCTTCGCCGGAGTGCGGCGATGAATGGACACGGGCTGTGTCACTCATTTGGAAAAGCTGTTTGGGGTTTCTGTTGTGGATGTGCGGGTTTTTTGGGTTTTTTTCTTTTTTTTTTTTCTTTTCGTTGATTTTTTTACGCGCACCCTCCCCCTTTTTTTTCTTTTTTTTTTTTCTTTTAGTTGATTTTTTTACGCGCACCCTCCCCCATATTTTTTTTTTCTTTTCTTTTCTTTTTTTTTTTTTTTTTTTGTGTCTCTCTTGCAAGATGGATGTGGAGGGTAGAACAATGACAGAAAGCCAAAAATAAAATCAAACAAGGACAGCAAGGAAAACCTAGAGATCATTTGCATCACAATACGGTAAAGGAGCCCGCAACGCTTCTTCCTGAAAAGACTTTCCTCCTTAACAAAAAAAAAAAAAAAAATCCACGCATTGGCACGCAAAGGACATCCAAACTTTCTCCCCTCTCGTCTTCGTTCTCCAAATGACACACGAAATTACGAAGCAGTGTGCTCCGACCAACCGCGGGACAGAAACGAAATCCAGCTCAATACATCGCGGCAGGCACTGCTGAGAGCCGGTGCGGGCGAGCGGGGCCGTGCTGTGCCCGGCGCTGCGCACCCGTAACTCCCAGTTAAAGCCACGTTTCCGCGCAGGTGCCCCGGGCAGCACCGACCCTTCTAACGAAACGGACCCCACAGTCTTCCCCATCTCCCTCAAATGACCACATGTCGCCATGCAAACACGCTGCGGGGCACCCCCACAGCATCTGCCCGCGAAGTGTCCCGGCTGCGGGAGCGGGACAAGAGCGGGCCGGAGCGGTAGGGGGGCTGCCGGCCGCGGGTGACAGGTCCCTTCAGATCCCCTCCCCATGAAGAGCCCTCCCGCTTCCCTGTCCCCACTGGGTCCCGTTGTCACTACGTCTGGGGAGGGCAGGCAGGGCAGAGCCGGCTCGCCTCTGTCCGTGGAGGCGGGCAGTCCTTTCCCTTTCCCCTTCCTCTTCCCTTTTCCCTTTCCCCTTTCCCTTCTCTCCAGCCGTCCCGCCCCCACGTCGCCGCGGCCGCTGTGCCCCGGCCTCCCCCGGCCCGCGTAGCGGCAGCCCCGGCGGGTCCCCTCGTGCAGAACTCTCCCGAGCCGGGGGGGCTGCACAGACACACCTCCGGCTCCGGAGGGACTCCCCAGCCCCGTCCGCTCCTTCCCGAGCCGCGGAGCGGCCCCGGCGGCGACGGGACGGTGTGGAGGGGCGGTGTGCGGGATGGGATGGGATGGGATGGGATGGGATGGGATGGGATGGGATGGGATGGGATGGGATGGGATGGGATGGGATGGACAGGCCGGGCCGCCCTCTCCCCACACTCCTGCTGTCCCGACAGCCGTTGGGGGCACGGCCACTGCCGCCTACCCGGCCCCGACGGGCTTTGCCTTCCCGGCGGGGACGGCCCGCGCTCCCCGCGGCTGTCCCGGGGACACCGCAGCAGCGCCGTGTAGCAATTCCTTTTCCCCCTTTCCCTTCCACCATATTCATCCTTCCAGCGGCCCTCGGTAGCCGGCACCTGGGTAAGGCACATGCAATTGTCCGGGGAGCCAAGGAAGGGCACGGGCCGCCTGAGTTCCCAGAGCATCCTCCCGCCCCGCCCCAGAGTGACACTCACTTAAACTTATAGGACAACACCGAAATGTCATCACCATCCCCTGTACAGGGTCCTTCTGCCGTGTCCAGAAAGTGCAGAGTGGTTGTGCCATGGGCTCACCCCCACTAAGCTCTCATCCGCACCCAGTCTTCCCATTCCAGGGTGAGGAAGATGCTCTTTACATCACCACCACTTCTGACAAGAAGGTTTCCAGGCAGAAGAGGTACTCCTCACGCTTCTGCCTGGCTTCTGCTCATGCAAAATCTGTCACGGTCCCACAGATTAACACAAACTTGGCTTCTCCAAACGTTTCATCAGCCACGTTTGTAGTGCACGGAGTGAAGGTATTGCTTTGTCAGCCTGTCAGCCTGAGAGCACCCCTCTTCATCTGGCATTCTCCTGCCCCCGGAAGAGCCAGGGCATACATAATTTGCTCACTAACCTATATTGCTTAAGTTGAAAGATAAATGAACCCTTTCATTAAAAGGACACGTGTGTTTGCATATTGATCCTTCTAATGAACTGTCTGAAACTGGTAAATACTTCCATTAGCTTTGTAGTTTGTATTTCTTATTTAAAAATATATTCATTAACATTTCGTGGGCAAAGACTGCATCTTTTCAGAACTGTCAGGTGCTGAGTGAGTTGAACATGAATTTGACTGGCCAGGTGTCACAAGACAGCAAAATACTGGTTAAAACATGTATTTTTAGCAGTGAGATTTTGAGAAATTTGTAGTGAAATTTAAAATACTTTTCATTTTTATGTAATTTTCATAAAATTCTAGATATGACCTTTGAAGCAATGGCAAATACCTGTGAGGGTTATGTCACAGGGAGAAATTATTTAAACATAGGTTGTTTAATGTGCTATTAATTAAAAGTGTAGAAGGTGTTGACAGATAGAAGAAATAATTTTCAATTGTTCACTAATTTTAAATTTTAAAACTGTTTTTCAAGTATCTAGAACTGTTAATCACATACTTGTGAATTGACCTACCAATACATTTTCTCATATGATTTAATTAATTTTAAAATGGAAAAACAAAAAAACCCTGACATCAGCAGCATTTCATTATAGAATTTCTAGAAAATTTCATGTCTTTTTCTTGGAAAAGAGTTGACATTGAAAGTATAAATGACTTTGAGACAGTTTCTTTGGGTTTAGCGCATCTAAAAATACCGGTGTTTTGAAGATTCACATTAACATTCATCCAAATTCAAGAGCTGTATTTGAACTATGCCTAAACTCAAAATATTCTAAATCTTGCAATTTCAATGAGAATGACGCTGAAACATATTTTCATTTTGCATGGAACAAAACTCTTGCCTGAGAATCACCAATGTTTGTCATGAATCCCTAAAAATCTGTTCTTCATAGTTGGGTACTGAAAACCACACTGGCCATTTTGCCTTGGTTCCTGCCTACAGATCTGTCTGTTCTTCTAAGTTTAGCCACTTCTTTCTGCAAATGCATGTACAATGTATAGCATGAAATAGATTTTCATTCTTTTAAAGCATGTATGCTAAAGCTAAAACACCATTTAATCTCATTTGTTGTTTTGTTTAAAAGTTATATCTAACATCCTTTGGAGCCTTGCTCCTTAAGTAGAGATCCAAATATGTTGTAGAGGATTTTCCACAGATTTTCTGCCCATGTGGATCTTAAAGTCAGAGTTGAATTTCCTTCACTCCTATGAATAAAATGCCTTTTCCAAATATTAACTTCCTATACCACATTCTTTTAAATTACTGTAACTTTAGGAATACATGTATTAAGAAAGAGGCAGAACCCCGATGTCTTGAAAACACCACACTTTTCCTATAAATAAAACCAACACCTAGGACCATAATTTAAAAGTAGACTTAGGATTTTAACCCCTAGACTTCATTGAGTTTTATGTCTTATCTTCTCATGCTCATCTGTGAAGATCAACATCAGACACATTCTACTTCCAAGTAAATTCTAGAGCTCTTAGTTTTATTACGAAAATTATTTCATTCTGGCTAAGATTTGAATCTAATTAATCTGTCTTGCAGTTTAAAATTGATAACTAATTTCAAGCGGCATACTATTCTTCAGAGACAGCTTAAAATATTAATTAAGTAAAGAGTGCATTTTCCATTTATTTTAATTACATTAATACAGTTTCAATAAATAGAATAGTTCTATGCTTCATCAAAACAAACTCAGATGCAAATTTTTCTATTGATTAGTTCTCTGTTCACATTGGCCCTTTTAACTGTTTATTTTTAAATAGTAAAGAGATGCAGAAATATTTGGGGGTTCCCATTAGTGAAACGAGGTCCAACAGTCTGAAAAGGTCAGTTCAGTCTTCCAGGGGGCTGATGTTGCCCTGTAAAAGTGGCATTCTGATAATGTATTGCTTATAAAGGTAATAAGTGAGATAAAACTGGATGCATTTATAGGCATTTTTAAACAAATGAAGATTTTACTTTATTACATTTTCCCAGGTAAGTTAAAAAACCCAAAGCTATTAGATCTCTCTGATCCACTTGCCTGTGATGCTTACTGATCCACAGACAAAATATTACAAGACCAGTAGATGAACTGCATTTTTAATATTCAATTTAATTAAAGCTGACATGTTCTAGATTTGCAGGTGCACCTCTTTCTTGAGATAAAGCACAGGACAAGACAGAGGAGTCTTGTTAGTAGCTATGTCAAAAAATAAAAAGTGTCATTCTACCTAATTCAGTAATAATTCTATCCTTCAAATATTTGAGCAGCAGCATCAGCTGAAGGAAAACTAAATATTGAAGATAAAGTTTCAAAATACCTTAGGAGTCACAGCAGCTCTTTTGAAACATGTCCTTCATACAGAATATTTTGAGTGCCTTTGTAATGTGGGGCCCAATCCTGCCCCTTCATTCTAAGAAATCAAATATAAATCAACAGAACTAATCAGAATAGCACCTGGAACACAGTAGCAAATGTTTTCAGGGTGAGGTTTTATGTAAACTGATATTTTTTTAAAAAATTGCAATATTGAAGCTTTAATTCCATTGTGATTAGGTTTGTATTCACAGAATATAGATAAAATATTAGTCTGAGTTTTAACATGAGACTAAATGCTGTTATTATGAAAACCTGATTAAGAAGTTACTATAAAAATGCCCACTTAAAACATGTTTAATGGTAAAACATTATGAGAAATGCATGAATTTACACTGTGATTTTGTTACAACAAAAATGTGGCTATCGTTGAAGTGCTGGACTTCTTTTACACATCAATACCATATGTGCCAAGAATTCAGAGGACTGTGAGGTATCAGTTTTCTCTACTGTAACATCAGCAGATTAGTTTGTTAAAGTGCTATTTTAATAATGTAATGGAAAGGGTGTTTGTTTCTTCTTTCCTGAGATGAAAACAAACTAGTACAGTTTACACATGAGAAAGTATTTTCAGAATAGTAGCCAGTGCTGCAAATCTGTAGGAGATCTGAAATCAAGATGTGTTTTTTTCTGCCTTTGACACAGATATTGCTCTTTCTATCTTATCTTCTAATACTGGTAGCCTCAGGACAAACATAGATTACTTTAGAAAATTGTCCTTCATTATATTGATCGAAATTCACTTCCAACCTACCTCAATCTGATGTTAGAACATTTTTATTAGCTTTAAATTGTTTGCATTATAAATTTAAAATAATAAAATGCTTTTATAAATAGTTTAAAGTTCTGAAGCAGACAGTTTACAAAGTTCTTTTGTGCTTCATCAGTCCCACTGCGCTTCTTTTTGCACCAACCTTCCATTTCAGATGGCAGAGAAAGACCATCTCTGTGAAATATTCAGCTATGCCTTCTATGGAGCAGATGTGGAGATGGCATTTAAAGTGGTATGAAAAGTTTTAAGAAAAGTCAGAATTGCAGAGCACTGTCTGGCCACCTAAAGTTCACGTACTGGTAGTACTCCACTTTATTTAAGGTTTCTGGTTGCTGCTCCCATTGCTTTAGTGTCCTGATAAGGGTTTTGCTTTTATGTTGTGACACACAGAAACGGGGGAAGTCTGAGCAGCATTAGCAATGTCACCAGTAATGCTGGTCCTGGAGCTGGGCTCTGACAGATCATTTGGCAGAGATGGCAAACACCCAGTAAAATCCTTCTTGTGCTTTCACTGTATCTAATAAAGACACCACCTCCACTCACACCTCACTTCCCTATTTTAGAAGCAATTTACCAGGGTTTTCCTCTTTTTCTCCTCCTACTGAAGAAATGACAAAATGCCCCTTCATAGGAAGCAGGCCCTTGGCCAATAAAGCAAGTGGGCACTATGTACGTGGCATTCATAATATGACTAGAATCCTGAAAATATTAACACTTACCCGAAAGAGAAAGAAGATCTGTCACTTATAGAAAGGAGGATAGACACTAGATAACTGTCAGAAAGTCCCTTTTTTCTCTGAGTCATACTAGCATTTGAGAACATTGAAAAATTTTCCCTTTTCTGGCTACAGAATCAGGAAGGTGACTGCATCGATTTATGCCACCACAAGCTATAAAAACTAGATAAATAATCATGTGTGATAGCATGCTAAAATGAATGTATCACATAGTCATTTTAAAAGTATGTGCTTGACATGTATATCTTTAGTTTACATATGAAATCAGAAAGGTTGTTGAAAAAGCACTTATCCTATGTTTTTCATTTAATGACGGGTGTACACACATACCCAGTAGATTTTTTCCTATTAATTTCAAAATGGATTTCTATAGAGTTAAAATTCCAGTTACACCAGTAAGACTTTAGGGTCACTGGTTTACTGACACAGGTCTGTCAATTCCCAGTAAATGCTGGTATGGTCCCCGAGATTTTACCTGTACTCAGACACTTGGTGCTTGAAGCAATTATCACTGAAGTCTCATTTTTTAAAATGGAAGAAGAAGACTAATGGTGCTGATTTATATAAACAGAAGCTTTCATCCTCAGCAGTGGTCTTAGAAGTGACACCAAGACCTACATCACTGTATTCCCATAACTTTTTCAGACTTTTGGAAGGGCAAAGAGTGGAGAGGTCATGTCAGAGCTTGATAAGACGTGCACTGACAAGCCTCTCATGCAAAGCTAATTGCAGAGGGAAAGTCAGAGCTTCTGAAAAGATCTTCTGTTTATCAATTTTTTTTTGTGATTTGCCCGGTCTTTTGAAAGAAAGACCTTCTTGCCTCTTCTGTCCTTTTAATCACTCTCTGTATTACTTTCTACAAAAAGTTTTCCAATAAATCTCAAAGATTTCTCTTTATTCATTATCAAGTTTTAAATCGTCAGTAACACTAGTGATGCAGCCCTTTCAGACACAGAGCTTGGGAAAATTTAGGGGTTTACCATCTAAAACTATGTACAGAATTTAGTTTTCCACAATGAATTAGATAGTCTGCAACATATCTGCTCCTAAGTTTTATGTGTTACATTTTCTTGTGAATTCAAGGAAATTAATGAGAAACAGTACTAATGGAAAAAACTTCTTCTGGAAGTCCTTCTAGCCTCCCTCTGGTCCTGGCCTCAGAGCTCCTGAAGGCACCATGGAGATCTCAGGATGGATTTTAAATATACGCAGGGAAGAGCTACAGGTTTAGTGCCTGGATCAATTTTTTGGTGCATGGAAGTGTAACTCTCCCACAGGCACCTCAGAGGCCAGGAACTGTGTGCCACAATCAAAGCTTACACCTTTTCCTACCACCTAGCCCTGCTTGTAGGAAAAAAGCACATTAGGACCTGACTTCACAGGTAAAAGGAAACTATGCCTGAAAGTATGGCACCGTTTTAAAACATACATGCACAGAAGTTTTAAGAACTATAACTGTGATTAATAGAAACATTCTGCTGTTCAGCTCTTTGAGGAAATTGAGAAGATGCTGTTGAGAAAAGGATGTGTGAAGGCATTCTTTAAGGCCTTCATTTTCCTATGCCATTATCTCTAATTCACTACTTTTAATAGTTTTGTTTCTTAAGCTAAGTAAAGCTTTGGGATTGATTATCCTGCCTTCTGCTTCAGTAAGCCAAACATTTGACCTGGCACTACTGGGGACTCTCTTGCTGTAACCCCACTACCTGTGTTCCCCAAAAGATGCTTGTGCCTTTCCTTTCACCCTGCTTCCTCACCTCCAAAACCCCAAGTCGAGTCCATGACCCACAGAAAGTCCTTCAGGCTCCCAGTTAAGGCCTTAAGTGAGGTGCAGCTGGTGCCTTGGTCTCCTGCTGGTCTGAAAGGGCTCATAATAAATACAGTTTCTTTTCTTTTATGTTCAATATTTTAGTTACTCTACTATTAATCACAATTAAAAATCAAATGAAAAAATATCATCCCTTTAAAAAAGTTACCATAGAAACAACACCAGAGAATTCCCTTTAAAAATGTCAAGATTTCCCTCACATTTAAATGCAGACTCCCAGGCATTACTCATGCCCCATTAAAAATTGCAACACATCCAGTGAGTCATTAGTTTAAAAATATATCTACAAATATACACTCTTTTAGGACAGAGATGTTTTTGTCTCAATAAATGTATATCATGACATGACCCGACTTTTGATTTTATCTTGTTCTACCTTACATCCCCAGAGAAAACTTGAACACTGTCATCTCTTGTTCAAACACCTGATTGAGGGAGGAGAGAACAAAAATGAACAGTGACAAAACACACAGAATGTACGAAATGCCAGCAAAAGCTACGCAGAAAGGAAGAATAACTTTGAAAACATATTTACATGGTAGTAGACAAGATGAATAGAAACAAAAATGTCTGAAATGAGACACACTGCAGACATTTTACACACACACACACACACAGAATTTTAATGTTATATCTTAAAGTGAGAAAATTTTAAATTGAGAAATTTCCTAATTTAAATTCGAGGCTATGGTGCTGGGATATATAATTTAATTTTCATTTCTTTGTACCAGTCTGTAGCATAACATTAATCTCACATATGATTCTACTTCATCCTCCTTCCATGGCACAGCTGGCAAACTCTGACATATTTTGGCAGAGTAGAAGGAGGTCCTTCTGCATTAGACACTTTGATCATATAAAAGTAGAAGAAAATAAGGTGCAAAGTGGAAGGTGCTCCACAAGTAATAATAATGTAAATTTAAAGAAAATTCAGAACTGGTCACAAAGACAGCTGACAAATAGTTTATTCATAAACTCTTGCATATTTAGAGGAGATAATAATATAAAGCATTGTGCCTTCCCTTTGCATTACTGGGTCTGCTGTAGATAAACAGCATGGCTGAATGGAACCAGATTAATGATAATAATGACAGTTTTCTCATCTTCTTTGTAGTAGAGCCAACCTGAAAATGAGGAAAAACAACAAAATTGAACTATTTTTTTGGTCTTCAGGCTTTTATAAAAATGTTTCACTTCTTTCATTTTCTTAATGCAGGGATTCTTAGAAATTTGCTTCTGAATTTTTAGTGGTAAAAGTCCTCTTATTTTTGCTTAGTCCTATTTCCTCTTTTTCTTTTTTAACTTCTTTCTCCATTTTTCCCTCCCTTACTCGGAGAGAGAAAAAAAGACACTGAAGGACAGATATAAGGAAAACAATAAACCCAGTTTAAAAAAAGCACCAAACAAAATTATTTTTCTTTCTTTCAACATTTAGTCCCTGATGAGCATTTAGATTTGTCAAAAATGCTGCAAACATTTTCCATATTAAAGAGAATTTTCAAATGCATTATTTCATCAATGTTTTGGTTTTTTTTTTTTTTTTAAATAGAGAATCACAGCATAGGGAAGGTTGGAAGGGACCAATAGAGGTTACCTTGTCCAACATCCCTGCTCAGGCAGGAGCATATTACTCAGGATTATGTTCAGACAGCTTTTGAATATAGAAGGAGACTCTACAACCTCTCTGGACAACCTCTTTCAGTGCTCGGTCACCCACACACTGTAAAGTTCTTCCTCATGTTCAGGTGGAACTTGCCGCTACCCACTTTATATAATCATCACACCCTGATAGTTAAAATACAGTTTTAGGTTTTTTGCTATCAGAATTGTGTTTTGTATTCCCACTTCAACTGTATGGAATGGAAAAAGAGAATAAACCCAAGGAATTAACTGAGGTTCCGTGAAGGTGAGGAGCAGTACATTATCAGGACAAACGTATGCAGAAGACACCATCAGAGAAACATATTCTGGAAGTGATACCATGTTTTAAAATAACTTACAGATTTTGATTATAAATTTCCTGCCAATCAGAAAGACAAGTACTTGTAGTATTTTCACCCTAAAACCAGGAAGGGCAGTGCATAGTACAGCTGTAACAGAGGTATCCTTGGTATCTTACTTCTGATATAATTTATTACTATTTCTAAAATGAAAGAACATGTTTTGGAAATATTTAGATATCATGTATATATTTAGGTATCATTTTTCACCAGCACCAGTCTCATGGAGGGTCATATTCTCACTTTTACTCCAAACTGTAGCCCAGCCGCACTGATAACAGGCTTTGCTCAATAGGCAACCAGCAAGAGGCAGAACACGCCATTGCCAGCATGGACTGCAGGGAAAGGTTTAGTTATGAAACACAAGCATATTGTGGCAAGTTTTCAGCTGGAAGTTGATTTTAAAATCTTTGGTAATTATGTTTCTATTCAGTGCCACAGAAGGAGTTTCACATAGCGATAGATCTGTTTGTTTCAAAACGGAGTCGTTCAACATTGTCTGGATCAGCAAAACACATTTTTCGGTTTATAGACTCAGTGCCATAACATTCTGGGGTGTCCATGAGAGCTGAGCTTTGCATCTGGATATCAAAGGTAGGTGATTACGTGCTGAATCTGCCCTGGCAGAGAGCTCCCCACTGACCCCACACCTGAGCATGGGCTATTTTTACGTGAAGTGAGAAATTTGTTAAAGGGAGGTGCTAGTTTCTCCAGTAGCCCTCCTCACCTTGTTTCTTGACCTGGATGTGTTTAATTTCTCTGTTGTGAGATTTTCTCGGTGTTCACTTCATTGTTCATCTGCCTTTAGATAGGAACAAATATGAAATGGGACAAACACAAAGACCTGAGGTTCATTCCTGAAGCCCCTTCTGCAGGGTACTACAGCTTTGCCACGTATGAGTAACACACCTTGCCCTAAAATCATGACAAAAATTTCTGCCACTTCTCCTGTCTTCCCTCTGAGAGACAAGTCTCTGGAGCTGTAACAGTTTACACTGGGGAAGGTCTGTCCTCATCTATTTTTATTCACACGTATGAATCACACTTCCATGCACCACAGCTAGAAATAAAACAGTAGTCCACCTCAAAGCTTTAAATTACTTAGGGCTTAATTAAGAGTATGATAGAACAGATATGAAATTTAAGATGCAGTCAAGTGGGTAAATTAATGTAGACACAAGCTCATGTGTCTGCTGTATACCTCAATCTGGCAGTTTCACACAGAAAAAATTTCCTACTCCTTTTTCCCCCTAGACATAACATAGTGTAGCAACCATGATTACCATTATATGACAATTACACAATTTTGAAATTGCAGGGTTTGGAAACATGACTATCATATGTATGACAAAGAAAAATGATTATCTTTCTGCATCAGTTTATCTCATACATGAATAAATGTTGAATCTTGGCCCACTTCAGTCACTTTCTAACACTGAAGTTTTCAATCAACTGCAGGGCTGGGGTAGGCAGGTCCTCGAGGATTCCCTTACATCAGAGAGGCAGAATGGTTGTGTATTGATTCCTCCCAGACTCTATAGAAAGACCACTCCTTTAGGATAGGAATACGACACGAGTGCATTGAAATAAGAACATCAAGCTTCTTTGTAGAGATCCCCTTCTCACTCTGAGTGGTCCCTCAAAATGGGAAATGTCTCAGGAAGAAGACCAAAGCTCTCCTGTCTTATCCATGTGGGACAACCTATGAATCCTGCACATTCTTCTCGAGTTTGAGCGTTCATCTACATGGAAACAAGAGGTGGAAGAAGGTTGCAAATGACTCATCATCCCATCCACTTGATCTGGCACTTTTTTCAATGGGACTCCTTGTTACAGTTGGGCTCTTTTACAAGAAATTTCCCTTCTGCACTTGGTTGCTTGCAGAGCTGGGCTAAAGCACAGCATATTATCCAGTTTCCTTGGTAGAACTTTGGTTCTGCCAAAGCCTTTGCTCCGAAGTCCAGGTTATTTCAGCTGATGGACCAGTAGAGGGGAGATGCTTAGAACAAACTCTATCTCTTTGCCCTATCAGACAGTTTCTAACAGAGTATCAGACCCGTTTCTAATTTCTCTTGGCAGTTCCTATTCTGTCTCACCACTTACATCTTTGAAAAAAACACTCCATACCACTTTAGATTTTAAAAGGCAGTTCATCTGCCTGAAGGATAATGAGCAGAAAACCTAACAAACAGATCATCCAGGTCATTATTTATTTTTAAGCTGCTATCTTTCTGCGGGTTTCCTACAGACCCCTGACTTTTGCTCTTTGTTATTGTACAGAACAGACTTTAAGAAGAAGACTAGGGATCCAAGACTATGAAGGCTCTGTTGCTTTATACCCTATTACAAAACTAAATTAAAAGATCCAGAAGCTAGGCTTTAATCCTGGTTGTGTGTCACTGATGATATGTGCTAAGGAGGGAAAGAGAATTTCTGAACAGTGTATTAGCAAAATACAGTTTTGATTGCAATCGTTAACACATTTATCAAAATGGATATAAAACAAAATAAACTCTACATTTGTCCAGAGAGCTGGACCTCATTGTAAACAAGAGCTAGAAAACAAGAATGTTATAAATTGCTTTCCAGTGGCTAAGAAAGGGAATAAATCCAGAGTGCTTTTTATGGGAGAAGAAATCAGACAACCGTACTGTTCCACAGTTACAGTGTATGGTTTAGAGCTACAATTACAAATCATAATTTCCGGGGGTTAACTCCCTAAATGGTGAATACAGGCTGAGCTACTGCATCTCTCAGGTGCAGGAAAGGAAGCCTGGACTGCCAGTGTTGGTCCTTCAGCTGCTGTGGCTCCGCAGCATCAGCAGGTCACTGCTACTTGCAGAGCGATGCTGCAGCTCCCCTCCTGCGTGCTCAGAGCTGGGGGGGCATTCCTTCCTTCCTTCTCCCTTATGGTGTTTTGTTGGGGGAGGGCTCCTTAGGTACTGGAGCTCTGGCCTTTTTCAGGAGAGAGAGATGGGTTGCTGGAAGCAGACGTGATGCTGCTCGGAGGGAGGGGAGTCACGACTTCCAGGAACTCGCACACCCGCGATCAACACGGCGCTGAACAGCAGGGCGGAAGGCAGGGGCTGCAGCCTCCAGCCCAGTTCTGCTCCTGCACATCAAGGCACTGAGAGCGGAGAAGCAAAGGATCACCTCGGCGCCATCCTCTGTGCTTCTAAAAGCTGCTCTCAGCCCATGCTCAGACCTAGAACTGAGTTTTCGTCACATGCTAAGACTCGCGCATCGCAAAGCTGTGTCAGGGTGGAGCGGGGAGAGCTTGCGCCTTAGCGCATCTCTGAGCTCTCACACCCAAGAGTGGCTGTGCCCGAGTGCTGGAGCCCATCGCCACCTCTGTGCAGAAATTGCATGGCCATCATGGGGCAAGCTGCAACCAGGCTCACTTGCAGAGAGACCTGATGTGGACAACACAAATAGTTGCAGCTGGTGGAGTTATGAAAGTTGATATTTTCTTATAAATGCACAGATTCAGAGTGGGTGCTGTGCTCTCGACTGCTGCAGACAAGCTTTCCCAAAGGCCCTGGGCTGCCCTCACCAGGCACAGTCTGCATGTGACCACTGAAGAAACCAAACACAAATGCTGCAAGACCTTCATAATCACACAGAGAGGTGCGTAGTGACAATCACTGAAGGAGAAAGAAGTGAGGGCAGCTGGACTACAATTTTGGAGGTATACTCCTAAATCCTGCACTGAATTCAGCCCCAGGTTTCAGGGGCAGCAGCTGCATTATGCATTTTCCTCAGAGTGTCAGCTCTCAAGCTTCTCAGAGCAGGGACATTCATCATCTACTGAACTGCTGGATTATTTATCACTGAGAAAAATCAAGCACTCTTAGTTATACATTAATTTAAAATATTAATATCAATCTATTTGTCAGCAAAATTCTAAACGGTTATGAAATATGTGCAGTGCAACAGATTTTACTTAGAGGAACACCAAACCATTCCTCAATATCTCTTTTGTTGGAATTCAGCTATAAACCCTGTGACTAAGATGTGCTTTGACTTTAACACCTCTCCAGTGGCTTGCTGCTTCTCTTTATTAAAAAGGATCCCAGCAGAGAATTTTTTCTTGTTTTAGATCACTTTTGCCCCTCACAGTAGAAAATGTGTGCTCACACTAATTTCTATATAGCAGATTATTTTTTTTTTTGGTGATGATCAGATCTGAACAACTTGTCCTGGCAGAATGATTTATGCATCTCATTTCAATAAGAATAGGCCTACATTTGATTTTAAAGAAAAGACAGGATTTTACTTTTTTTTTTTTTAAACAACTGAAGTTAAAGAAGATTACAGAGACCTCTGCAAAAATAAAAGATGCAAACATTTTATTTATTTCCTTATATGTGCCTAATAACATCATCAGCACAACAACAACAGGTTTATTTTCAAGCCTAAAGGATTTGAACATAGTTGGTATCATAGGCTTTTAGTGGTAGGCTAGAGCTCCTATCTGTGGAGATTTAGGCAGGTAGGAGAGCAATGGTGGATTTTGTGGGCTGATTGACACACTACAAGGAGAAATCAAGATGCCTGTCTGAGGTCAGGTCAAGATACCTTCATGGAGAGCCCTGTTCATCGTCTTATGACCTGGCCACACAAGGAAAATCACACTGGCATAAAACCATCTCACAAGCTGGACCAATGATTCTACAATTGGGGTTGGTACCAGTACCCCTACTTCAGGTGAAGGGGACAACCAATACCTTCCTTACGTACAGGGTTTTTCAGCCTTCTCTGAATCCTCCAAGGTGCTCATCCCCAAATTAAAATATTTAATTTCATGCATTATTGTCTCCTTTTCAAACTAAAGTATTTTGTTGGCACACAGTGGGTCAGATGGAGATGAAAGGATGAATGGGAAGAGGACAGGCTGATTTCCATCTTCAGATTCAAGCCAGATCTCATCAGAACAGCATGAAAAGCCCTCCAGAGCTAGCAATGACAGCAAAGCATTCTGTTCTACAGATTTCCATGTTTTTGGACCTTGGGAAGGTGAAGTGATAAGTGGGCACAGAGTTTCTAGTTTTCTTCCCATGTCTGCCCATGACACTTGGTATAATCTTTCTCAAGTTATTACATTTATCATTCCTCAGTTTTCTTATTTGCAAACTGGACATAGCAGAACTTCAATCGCTCACAAGGCTGTTGTAGAGTTCAATTCATTAAAATTTATAAGACGCATTCAAGTTTTTAGCCAAAAGTTACTGTATAAATTGTGAAGATTGTAACATCTGTTTCCCTACACAGCTGAATACAAACCAGAAGAAAAAAAATATACATATAAAATATACATATAGAGGTTTTCTTGTGCTGCCATAGCCATTTTCTATACTTTTCTTTGTGGCCCAAGCTGAAAAGTTACAGTGGGTATTCAAAAGTGGCACATCCCTTTTGAAGAAAGTGTGACTCCCCTTTGGACCACCAAAAGAGAGCTGCCTCTGGGCTGTGTGGACTTCTAGCTAAACAGAAGTAATATGAACTCACTAACTATAGGGTCAGATCTCAAAGCTTACTGCAAGACTTTGATAGACTGCTAACAAGAATTTGAAAATTAGACCAGGTAATGAAAAAATAAAATTAAGCTTTCCAAGCATTTTCCAAGTATTTTTACTCTGGATGAACAATAAGCAAGAGGGACACAACACAGTTAATTTAAATATCACAGCTGACAGACAGATGTTCAGGCAGATTCCTATAACAAGTGCCATAAAGCAGGAATAAACAAAGGTGGGTTTATGAAAGATACCAAAACCAGAATGATAAGGACCAAAATTAATATTTTTTTGGAGGAGGGTTGTGTGTGTGAAGATTGTAACAGATCTTCAGGATGGCTCAAAGGTTACTTGTATGATTGTAGTGCTAACACTGCCTTTTCATGATCTTCCTCGGATCTTATAATATGCCATGGATATGAAAAGTCAGACAATCTATCCCAACTCCACCCATAAGACAGAAAATCTAAAGTTTAATAAGATGGCTGCTGAGGGACAGTTAGTTTCATTAAAGAATGACAACAAGAACCTTCTGTTTCAACATAGTCTTGGGGAGAAAGAGCAAAAATAAAGAGATAATAATTGATTGATAACTCTGAAATATATGAACAATGAATTTGTTACCTGCAGGCTGGTCAGGGGGCTGAACTGCTCGGTCTAGCTAGGAAAGCCTGGTATCTAATGACTCTTACATTCCAGTATCATGACAAAAGCCCCCAGCCACAAAACAGAGGAGACATTGGATACAATCAGTAGCAAATTTAAGTAGGGACCAGAACTCTCAGGCTCTATTGCAAGCTCTTGGCTTCTCCTGGGCACACAATTTAACGTCCCTATGGAAGATTTTTCATAAGCACCCGAGGGATTCAGAAGTGCAACTCTCATTAATTTTTATTAGACTTGTGAAACCTCCACCCCTTGGGTACTTTGAAAGTCTCCCTCTCTGTGTTTATTAGCTGACTCCCCTGTTAAATAGGGATAATAATTGCAACTGATTAACCTGTTTAAAAAATACAGTTATAATATCACTATTATTTTCATAGGTTATATTCTGCACTGAAATAAATGTACCATAATAAATAATGCAGAACTTTAACATCTGTTCTGGTTAGTAAATAATTCACAAGTCAATAATTAATCTTCTAGCTGTTCATTTATAATTCATAAATATTTTCCAAATATTCAGAATCTGAAAATTTTTATCTGAACTATTATGTGAACTTTTCCTTTTAATTATTACATACTCACAATTTGTGTCATTTAGTTGGGCATTTAATTAACAGAGTATTATGTTCCTTATCCTGACTGAACGAGTGAAATTTTTCAAGTGTTGGAAAGAAGGTCACTGTCAACACTGAATCATGAATATTCACCTAGTATGACTTTTCAGTGCCCACAAAAACTCACAATGCTTTGAGGACTCACCAGCATTTTCATGAACAGAATGATTTATGGAGTCAGTCTCAGTGAAGTTACTCGTGTTATGTACACTTGTGCCATTAGACTTCATCTCTCAACTTGCCCACTTCCCAGCTGTTCCATTAGCCATTTCTCCAGTTTACTCCCAGTGCTTACCTGCTTCAACTATTTAAAATCTGCATGATAATTTGGAGTCTGAGAATCAAAATTTGGGTGGGAATACTTTTTTGAAACAGTAACAGTTTTTACAGAAAAAAAATACACCTTTAAAGTATTAATTCAATAATTCCCCAAGAACTTAAATGCCTTTTATGCCCCGTCACATTAGGAAATGTGACAAAAGCATCTTTGGCACATCAGACAGTGACTGTTTTAAGAAAAAAAAAGACTCCAAAGCTCAGTTACTGCTTTTTATTCTGCAAAACATGCAGCGCTAAATATTGCAAATAATCATTACCATCAGTGTGCATTTGTAATGGAGCTTAGCAGCAAAAAGACCTGAAAGATTGAGATTATCCAACCTGAGGCACGTTCTCTGGCTGGTTAGATACGGTAACTAGTTTCTGTAGGCTACCTGGGCTACAGAAAATAATGAGCCTGCCCTGGCTAAAGGCTGAAGTGTTTTGAGGAGCCATATCTTGTTCTTTCTTCAGTGACTCCACACAGGGCCAGAGCAGCTTTGCTCTTTAATCACTTCATGGAGAAAATGAGCCCTTAACTGCTGACTGAAGAAGGTTTTGTTGTTTTAAAAGCAGGAAAAACAATATTTACTTGTTACTTTCCCCTTGAAAGGGATCTCTGCATTCACCCAATGGTCCTGATTAGGCTGCTGAAATAGTCAAGAATCAAAATGGATAGTTTCTATCTGCTTCCCCAGAGGATGCAAACCATGACACTATTTTACATCTGGATTTCAATGCTTGTTCAGAATAGCATTCTGCATGCAGCTTGTGCCTGTGTGGGTGCATGGGGTAAAGGTACAGGGGTTAAAAATGTGTCTGGAAGACAGACTCAGGGCACAGCCTTCTGTCTGCAGCACCAACGGCTGCACTTCTTTCACTAATTAGACCTTGATCAGATTAATCATGTATGCACTCCTACTGAATGCACTGGGACTACTGCTGGGGACAAAAGTAAAAAGCAAGTTTAAGTGCTGCAGGTGGTTAGATCATCAATAACTGGAGCCAGAACCTTTCATACAGCAACTCAAGGAGGGAGAAGCTATCTTCTGCCCAGCATTTCCATACCTATTACTTCACCAGAACCATTAGGATTGTTATACAGTGAATATCCCTGCAACAGCAAAGTATCATTATAATGGATTTTTTGTTAAGAGTTCATAGCATCCATAAGCCTATTCACACAGCAATGTGCAGCTACAAAGCTTTGAAGTGTGGGGTTTAGAGAGTGGGAAAGTAGCACAAAGGTAATTCAATAAGATGTTGGTCTCACAAACAGTATCAAAAGACTAACTTTTACATAGATCGTGACATTTACTTTTAAAGCTAAGAAGATTTTTTCTTGTTCATATTATTTTCATTAGGAAGCTACACTTGTTATGGATTTTTTTCCCACTCGGGCACTGATGAATGAGAGAAAAAGCCACATATTTAAAACATTAATATAATGGCCTGATACCCTGTAAATAAAGCTTTGTTGATTATCCATTTGCTCTAAGTGTCTCTTTTGTTAAGCCACTGGTTTTTAGGTCATCTCTGCAGTTTAATCCAAAGGAACTGTAACAGGTACTAGCCCTTGAACATAAGCATCACCTGCAGATGTAGGAAGCAGATGGCAGGTGTGTTCATTATACTCTGCCAGGAGGATCCCTGCAACTTTTAAAAGGGATTTGCTGACACCCAGGATAGGGTCTACATTGCCATCAATGCTAAAACAAATTTTGAAAGAACAAAAATACTCAGGGAGATGCCACTATAAAGGTTGTCAAAGGCACTGCTACAGTTTCCTTCTACCTTATATTGGTTTGGTCACCCGTATACTTGTTTAGCAATGGACAAATATGGGTCAGGGGGGTGGAGCCCCTCTCCTATGGGGAAAGGCTGAGAGAGCTGGGGGTTTTAGCCTGGAGAATAGAAAGCTTTGGGAAGATCTTATTGTGGCCTTTCAGTACTTGAAGGGGGCATTTTTAAAAAGTTGGAGAAAGGGTCTATTACAAGGGGTAATAGTTTTAAATTAAAAAAGGTTAGATTTAGATACAATATAAGAAATAAATTTTTTATAATTAAGGTGGTGAGACACTGGAATGGGTTGCTCAGAGAAGTTGTGGATGCCCCATCCCTGGAAGTGTTCAAGGTTAGGTTGGATGGGGCTTTGAGCAACCTGGTCTGGTGAAAGGTGTCCCTGCCCAGGGCAGGAGGGTTGGAACTAGGTGATCTTTAAAGGTGCCTTCCAACCCAAATCACTCCATGAATATATGATTTTATGATGTTGGCCCCTTCCAGCCCAACAAATATTTAGTTATTCCATGTACAATGCAACAACTTCAATAGGACAGCTTGAAAGAAAGCATCTGAGAATGTGCTGGTGAATTACAACAACTTCCAAGAGACTGGACATGCCAGGATATTTCTCAAAGCATGGAAGTTGAATCTGGTTGTCCCATGTCCTTGGTGATCTACGGAACAGAAGATAAAGCATTGGTAATTGACAATGTCTGAAATTACTACTGCTTTCTTTTTATTGAAATCTGTCTAGTGGATAAAATACTATGAGTAGAATAAAGTTCAAGGTTTTCATTCCCATCCTGATCTCCTGATTTTCTGTGTTTCCTTAAAGATAAGTGACTTAGCCCTCTTTGGCCTCCTTAGGCTGTTCCAGGCCAACATGCTAGTTTTATGGTTCATCCACTGTATTCAACAAAGTCTACCCACTGAGTGACTAACCTGCATGGTGAATTTCTCACACAGAGGTGTGGTTCTGGTAAAGTAGTTGACAATACAGAGAGTTTTTAAATTAATAATGAATAGAAGAAAGTTACTTTCAGAAATAGTGCTTATGAATCACGTCCCCGTTATTCTAATAAGATCGGTGAGAAATTGCATCCACATTGTATCTAAAGGAATAATTTAAGCAAAGAGGTACCTTAGTCCACCACTTAAAGTATCAGCAGTTTTGTAAACAATTGATGATAGGTTCTGAAAGTATGCAAAATTTAAAGAAGCCTACTTCAGGCAAAAGTGTAGGCAGGCTGATCGGGAGTGAGGGAATCCATGACAAATTCCCCAACCTTTTCCTCTCGTTTCTTAAATAATGTGTGATTTGAAGTGAGAGCAAGTCAGCATCTCATTATGTGATGGGCCCTCCTCTCACAAGTCACATCAGCATGCAGGTTCCCAAAGTGCTGATTCTCAAAGTTGCAGCTGACTTGTCCGAGCTGTTAGGAGTATCAAGGTGCATTTTATGCAACATACTACTGGAAATAATTCTACTCAACGTGTCAAGTGTATCCTAAGCATATTTGGTGACAAGAGTTCCTAATAAATTATGAGACTAGAGAAGCCTAAGGAAAAGGAAGCTTTGTAAGTCCCTTGCTGCAAAGCGACTAGCTTTTAAAATTTTTTTTTCTGAAGTTATGACATTTTGCCTTTGGATTATATTCTTGGCAAATACTATAGACCAGTGTCAAAAGGGGAGGAGAAATAAAGTGACTGTACAATACTTTCTATTATATGCATCACACAGTGGCTTTTGGTTCAGTAGACATAAACAGCTTTAAATTTCAAGGCTAATTCAAATTGGATTTTAGAAACACAAAGTCTTAAAATATTTGCACCAAACTAAGGGATTATACTCTTATCTTATCCTTAGAAAAGCTTTTGAAAAAAATATGGTATCTCAGATTTTAAATTGGGTCTTCAAAACCCTCTTGTCTGTAGCTGTGTCATCTGCTTGGTTGCCTATTGTCAAAAGGTTAAATGTTGTACAGAGAAAAGGATTTGCATAAATTGCTATCACCTGCTGGCCATCCAGGTTAATGAAAGTGGGGGAAAAAAATAAGGCAGAAAGCCTTTGAGCCTAATCTTTCTTGACTGTTTCTATGCCAAAACAGATGAGCAAAATATTACTGTGGTTGTCTTCTTAACCTGCAGATCATTTACAAACTGGGCCTGGCCTTGCCTATTGCTATCACTGAAATCTTTATCTCCACCTACTGAAATCAGTCATCAGAGGATGGAGGAACCTTTTGATTGCACAGATGCTTTTAGCCTTCTGTTCCCCACATGCACCAGAAAAGATGTAGTACAGGAAACTGTGGGAACAAGCTGTACCAGAAGAAAATTACCCCTTGGTGGTTTGAGCAGAGCATACACAGCAATTGAACAGTCAGGCCAGAAACAACACGTGAACAAAAAGCGTACTAGGGAAATGCTTATACTCTTAAATTAATTGAATACTTGGTAAAGACAGGTTGAAAGGGCAATCTATAGCAGCCTGCAGTTACCCTAAGGGTTAATTAAAAAGGTGGAAAAGCCTAACTCTTTGCAGTAGTGGTAGATGACATATCGAGGACAGTGATGACCAGCTGGGATTACAGCCTGGGAGACTAGGACAGCCCAAAAGAGGCTGTGGAATTTCCACCCTCAGTGTTTTCAAGACTTAGGAGGATCATGCCGTGACTGACCTGAGAATGTGTTGGCAATAGCTGCAGTTTGAGCTGGAGGTTGGCCTAGACCTGGCCATGTCCCTTACAATCAGCATTTCTGTGACTGTAAATAATGCTAAGTGAAAGTTAACATGGTGACTATAACTATTTACACAAAAAATAATAAAAAGTATAACAATTGTGAAAGCAGTAATTTTGTTCTGAGGGATAAAGAATGGTTCTGACAAATTACTACAGCATAAGGAATTTTACCAGTCATGTCAAATGAATTGGTTTTTATAGTGTCTGTTCTTTCCTGTTTAGACAATTCTCAGGAAACTGCCATTAATATTCATGGGGATTTTATATTTACATCAGAAGAGCAGAAAAAAACATAATAGACAATGCTCACCTACTGGTGAGTCTCATATCAAAAGGAGTCTCCACACTGCACTCTATTGTCTAACATATTTGCCAAGTATGACTTTCCAAACTTTACTTTCTTTGGGGGGGAGGTGCGTGCAGCAGAAGAAAGGGGAATTTGGCTTATTGTTGAGGATTTTTAAACAGCTGGTGAGATTGACCACAACACAGACTGGAAATCCAAAAGTCACTGCAAGTGTGTCAGGCTATTCTGTTTTATGTGCTATAACAAATATATTACCACATATACTAAAACACATTAAACTATGAATGATTATAATAGTGAAGCCCTGGATTATGCCCTGTAAGTTGACCTATACACGAAAAAGGTGTTTGAAGTATATCTGCATTATTGTTCATGGGCAGATCAACTGTGCTGTGCTGGGAGTGCTGCTCGGTTGATCTCAGCTGCACCCAGCTCACTGCACAGACAGTGCAATGCAATACTTGTATTTCTTTCAGGGAAATCTCTGCTTGATCTGAAGGAGGCTTACACCTGACTATATAAGTGAGTATAAAAAGCAGTCTTGTTATACACCCAGTGCAAGGGGTGTCCACAGAAGGTAAATCCATCCTCAGAAGTTGCTAAGTAACAGTACCTGGAGCTCAGGATCACTCATTACTCGACAGCTCATCCCCAAAGACTTTGACTTGTGTTTTTTGGCTGAACACTGCTACTTCTTGGTAGTCTATTTGGGCAGTATGTGTTGAGGGGGGAAGAGAAAGCCCTGAGCTGGTTTAGATCAGGGGAGAATCTGACTTGTCCCACAATTGTCAAGTTTGAATTAACATCTCAGTAAAAACTCCCTAGTAATGAGAAAACTCATTGACTTCTGGACTGGTATATACTAATACACCAAACGTCATTCACTCCAGCTACAATTGCACTACCTCTTCAGAATGCTAAAAATTCATTAGAAGGCAGGTGAAGTAAATTTGATTTTGTCAAGCTATCATATGAGTGCAGTATTGCATAGAGAATGGAACACACTTGTGTTTTGCATATCCTAAGTCCATCATTTCTGTTTACTAGAGGTTATTTTCTGTCTGCTAGGAACTTTTCCCCCCATTTTTTAAAGGAATAATCAATTGAGTCCCCTCCCAGCACACAGGTAAATAAATATGTACCACCAACCAGATTAAGGTCAAAAACAACCAATGTTCTGTAAATACCCAGGATTAAAATAAATGTATTTTTATTGTTTCTGTTAGAAATCTCTCCAGCATTTGAATGCTGTGACATTTGAACAATAATAATCTTTTGGGCTCTCACCGACATGTGCATTTTTGTCAGGAAGTACTCTAATACATGGCTTTCAGATTCAAAATAAAGTTTTAGTGAACCTTTACATAAATTAAGAACAAGACCAAAGCCAAAGGATCTGCATTTGGCTCACAGCTGCCATTCTAATATTAGTGAGTAATGATGTACAAAGTAGACTATTAGCTAAAGCTTATTTGGTGTAAATATAATGGCAATTTCAAGAGCATTTAAAAACAATATAAAGGACATCAATTCATGTAAAACATAATGAACACGCAATTCCTTGTAGTGAAAAACATATTTTACAGGACTTTGCCAGACAGCGTGTCTGTAACTGAAATAAAAATCAATATAATTTGTTGTATAATTTAGACATAGCTTTATCCTCTTCTACTCAAATTAATATATGGGTTAGCAATTTATATGCCAAGTCTCAGCTCTTAGGGATTAGAAACAGCTGAGATATACTGCAGTGTTGAGGTTTATGATGTGAAAATGCTGACAGGCTCAAATAAAATGGCACTGCTGCTACGTCAGGTTGGAAACCTGATCCATGAACTATTGCTGGTTGGGTGTAAATGTCTGAATCCACAGCTTCAGCCTAAAGGCTTCAAGTTTGCCCAGAGGATGTTGCCTAGCCTTTATCTCTTTGTTTACAACACTCTTCAAAGTAATATTGTACAGTAAATGAGCTTCAAATCGGCTCCTTCTGGAAATATGCTGTAGTGGATCACCAGCACAAGGCTTGCATGACAGCTGAGCCTGCTTAACACCTTAAAGAAGGGATTAACAGATGTATTTTCTCAAGCACTGTGAGTGAGCCTCCTTCCTTCTCCTATGCTTCTTTCTCTGGGTTTGCAGCACTGTGGTCCAGGCCCTGCTCTGAAACCCCAGTGCCCAGCACACCTGGTTACTGCAACCAGCTCTCCAACTCAAAGGCATCCCAATGGAAAAGGACATTCTTCCTAAATACAGTTTTTTGCTGTGGCCTTACCCCGAAGCTGGAATGCCTATATTATGCAGAAGCTTACAGCTAGACCTCAGGCTAATCCCTCTGGATGAGGCTGTTGTAGCTTTCACCCTGTAAATCTTGTTGTCAAAGTCATTATGCAGTGCAGCATGTCCCTCTCACAACGGAGCTCTTCTCACAAGTCCTGGCCATCCTGGGCAGTTACGAAGGAAAAACTCAGCCTCAGTCACTGCACTTGATTCCCACAGAGATCATTACATTTTACTGGTTCCTCAGGCCCTAGCTAAAAAGGGCTGGTGGTGCCTTCAGAGTGTAAAGATGCATTTTTCTTTCTAGGCACATTTCTACTCTGCTTTCTATAATACTTATCCAAAGTACAAAAAAAGTAGCAAAATAAAAACAAAATAGCAGGAAGTAGTCTCTGAATGCTGTACTAAGCATGAAAATCCCCAAGGTGTGAGGTAATTGCAGCACCTAGCTGTCATGGTAACAGGCACGACTGCAATTAATAAAATTGGAAGTGCACTACATGTGGAAGATGTTAGGTACAACCTCCATGGGCCTGTTTATAGCTACTCCAGCCTTCCCGCTTATCCTGTCTGAAAACTTCCCTGATGCATCTCAGCCGGGCATCAGATTTCCTTCAGGGATTTCAAACCTTTGTGCAAAGCTGCTTCCAGCTGTTCACAAACAGAATGATACTAAATTTCTCTGCCTCGAGGAATAACACCAAACACTTATAATTTGGAGAACTGAGCCTTCAGTTTTCCATAATGTGTGCTCTTGCATACCAGGAACTCATCTAATGTTGTGTAAACCTCCTTTCAGGGCTCGCCTCTACAGCCATCACATCATCATGGTTCTCCAGCCAATGTCATGCTGCCCTGGAACTGGGAAAATCAATGAAGGTTAAAATCACACACATGAAGGCATTGTGTTGATCTGCACTGCCATTAATTTAAACCGTTTGGGGAGGCTAAAAAGCAACCCAATTATTTTCTATTTGCAATTCTAGTGTAGGGCTAATACACAGAGCAATACCTAGTATATAAGGAAGCGTAAACCTGTCAGTTTGCTGCTAAGTGACCCAGCTTATACAGATGTAATTAGAAAGTTATTAAACCAGAGTCCCTTTAGCCATGGCTTCAGCAGAACAGCTCTGCTACTAATACTATCCATTAAATTGCATCCATTTATAGCTGGAGCACTATCACTTTTTAATAGCACTACTCCTAACAATCAACCAGCATACGCTGCTTTAAGCATTAATCCTTGCATGCCACTGACTACTTATAAACACAACATACATTAAAATTAAAAGAACTGTAGTAGCACTACCCTTGGAGGTTGGTATTTGGAGGTACTCCCTCTCTTTGAGGTGTGCAGGTGCCAAGGACCAGACTTGGTCTCTCCTGGTCAGAGCAGAAGAGGCCAGAGGGGCTACATCATGCCCCTGGCTGTGGTAGCTCACACGGGGTGATGTCCCCCCTGGGCACAGGACTGTGCTGTGTCACCTGCAAGTGAGCAGGTGAGCACCTTGCCAGCTTGGTGGTGCCAGTGAGGCCTTTCTCTGATGCCTTCACACCTCCTTTAAAGAGTCTGTGACTAACAGAAGGCAAAGTTTAGCAGAAATCAGACATGTACAACTTTCACCAAGGTGCAGCTCATTTTTTTCTGGGAGAATTTTTGCCCCATAATCATCCTTCCTGAGAACAGCCCATGAGATCACAGAGGGAACCTGATTCAAAGTGCCAGTTAAACATGGCAAATTGTGCCATGTAATCACATACCAGGTCTCCTCTGGTTAGTCCTTAAAAAAGGCTATGTCCTGTCCCCAGGAAAGGTGTTTTCATTCCACTGAGCCCTCTGTGAAATTCACACCTCTGCACAGGTCTGTACATGAGTTCACTAGACTTACAGAAAAAAAATCTTCAAAACAGGTTCAATTTGAATGCAAATAAAGCGTTGTGGCAAGAAGACAAATTTCCTCTTTTTGAGTTGACCTTTTCTATTTCCATCCATACTGACTGGTCTGTATTAGCATAAGAAACAGTATAATTTCAGTTGCAGCACTTTTTAAAATCAGGTATTTTCTGAACTCCCTGCTCTATCTGTCAGAAGGTACATTTACTAGAGATTGAATCTAGAAGCATCCAGGCTTCTGAGGTTGTACTGCATGAAATAGTTTAATTAGGTAATGGTACATCAGTATTTTTAGGAGAACTTTCATTTATTACAAGGAAGTGATCATAAAAGTTGAATGAGTTCTGGAAATAACTTGTTCTTTTCTGAGACTATTCAAAACCTCATCTTTATTTTTAGATTTAAAATCTGTCTTAATTTTAAACTGTATAGATACAGTGTACTTAGAACATATATAATTAGAAAGGAGAAGTCTAGATTGCTCTAGATCAGGAGTGGTAAATTTTTCCTTAAGCCTGATAGTGGCTTTGAATGTGGTTTACCATTGGAGACAAAATATTTCTCTATAATAAAATTACTCGCTTCTCAAATTCTTTCAGGTACAATCATCTGTCAGCTGGGTCTGCTGGATCTAACCTCAATTCTATAGATATCAAGACAAACAGAGATGGAGGAATTCCTAACCTTTAATAGCCTCTATCTAGTCTTTTCTCTCCATATTCTCTCCTGCATAGGATGTGACATTGAACTTTAAGCCCAAAGGTTACATCAAGTGACAGTACCCATAGGTCCAGCGCACAGATCCTGTACACTATGGAATTTCCTTCACTTCACTGGAGACTGTAGGAACTGTGTTTCTGACCATGGAGCTTTCTACACAGATTCTATCTGAAAGTCTGCTCGTTTTGAATGAGGCATCTTTAAAGTGAAAGTGCTCAGCTCCTACACCCCAAAAGTATGAAACACCAAGGTACAAAGAGAGAGCCTGCGTTTCTTAAAGCATTTCTAAGAAAAGACCGTGAGTTCCAGCAGGTAAGGCTCCCTGCCATTATGCAGTGGAAGATCTTAGAAGTAACAAATCAAAGAAATTATGCAATGCTAAAATACTCATAACTGTACCAGAACCATAGCTTTCGAAGCACTATGAAGTATATGTGCACTTCTTCATCAGAAACATGTACGTGTGTACTGAAAATATTAATGTGCAAAGAATCAGTACAGACAAACCTCAGTGTACAGATGGCTTTACTGGAGTAGACTGTCTTTAACAGTGGAGAGAAACAGTCCTTAAACACAGGTGAGCAATCTTAATTGTCCTGATCTTTGAAACAACAGAAACCTACTGCATAGAGCACAATATGGCATGATTTTAGTTAAGCTGCATAAAATTCTTGCACTGTTGGCTCACTAGTACATGCACCAGATGAGGCACATATCACAAAAGAAAATTTTCATAGGGAAGTCTCTTTTTCAATTTCTATTTATTGAACAGTGATTGTATCAGCTGAAGATGTTACATTTCCTGCTGAATTAGATGTTTTATGGTTCCTCATTATAGCAGTTGACTACATGTATCTAAATGTTTTATAAGTAAAGGACACAAAGAGTCCTATCCAAAGAGAACTCCTGAGCCTGCATATTACCCCATTATAATCCATATAACCAGGTCTGACCTAGTGTGGCAGCTTGCTGATATATTGCCATAACAACTACGTACACACATTGTAATACAGTTCAGGCTATTACCAATAAAAGTCAGTTATTTGGCCTCTGACATTTATACAAGCCATAAATATCCAGAAATAGGAAAGCTAGATCCTGGTTTCCTACTTCTTGTCTTCCTAATGATGCATTTTTTTTCAAACTTGTTAACAACCCTGTGTCCAAGAGCTGTTCAGCTCTATGCAGTCATTGTGCACACTTCCATTTGCCTAAATAAATGGAAAACTTTCACTGAAGCTCTTTAACAACATTTTTTCCCTCTGTGCTTTTGACACCTCAGTTATATTCCCTCTAGGCTGTAAAATGATAAGTCTTAGATACTCTGACAAATAGTCCAGTTTTGATGTTTGTATTGTGACGTGCTTCCCTCCCAGGAATCATTTATAGTATAAAGCCAAAGCTGGTAGATCAGACCAAAGTTCTTTTTTTAATATACTGAAGACAAAACATTGCCAAAAAAAAAAAAAAGTAAAATAAAAATACATTTTCTTAAATTTTGTGAAGTAGAAACATGAGACTTTTCAAAAAAAACCCCAAATGTCCTCTATACCAGGCACACTTGCACATATTCTATTTTACATCAACTTCAGCCAGTGCAACTGTCTCCTACCAGGCATCCATGAAAATTTTAAATACTTCCATTCAGCCTTGGCACAGCAGCTCCTAGATGCACTTGGATGGTTTAATAAATTTACTGAAATATCTTAAGTCACTTGGCTCAGATAAAACCTCTGTAAACAGAAGCTTCATGCCACACTTAAACTGCCCAATCTCAGCAGTCTGATCTCAGCACCAAAACTCACTCAAACATGCCTGATTTTAAGAGCTGGTGGGACCACGCAACTCATCTAACTTGAGACATAGAGAATTATACCTATTTTAACACTTAAATACAAGCCTTGCTGCCCAACCTGATTGCCACAGTTACAAATGTGGGCTTGTAGCTGTAAATCCCAGACCAGGCCTGGCACGGCCACAGCCCTAAAGACAAAACGGTGAGCAACAACTTATAGCCCAGCTGGGGCTGACCCATCTTTCCAGGTGGCCAGTCACTCTCTACCAAGTTAGGTAGGGTGCATGTCACCCTAACACAATTCTAAGACAAATACAAAACAAGTATCTGTGTGAAAATCACCCTAGGAATTCGTGTCCTGCTTTGAAACCTGATAAGGCCTTGACTGCCAGTTTCAGACCCTAACATGGTTTTCCTGCACTGTGTTTGTTCCCAGGACCCCTCCATATATTACGGGTATCTGAACTCCTCACCTATTACCTGAATCCTACCGTGCCCCGAGGCTTGACTTTCTCATGACTTCTCCAGTTTTTTGTCTTTTTTGTCATGATTTGTCTTCTTTCACTCTGATTCAACTGAGTTTACCCAACAGGCAGGACCACCCATGTCCCAGCTGAGGCAAGCTGAATCAGAAAACAGCTTGATTTCCACCAAGTTTGAGAGTCCTGGCTACTGTAAATGTATAATAAAAGAAACTTGTTGAGACTGGTAGACTCTACGCTCTCCTAGGCAGCTTTTTTTTTTTTTAAATTGAATGTAACATGATGAATTTTGGGAATGGCACATCTGCTTTCCTCCACAGTTTCAAGGGAAATGTTGGAGGTGAGTTGAAGGGAGAAAAATGTGTCAAAGGCTACTAAATACAAAGGCACCATCTCTGGTGCAGTAAGTCCCTGGACCACAAATCACTGAGAGATGGGGAAATACATCAGCAAAGTGTCACTGACCCTACTTCATCCTACAGTTGTTTGCAGTTGGACACAGACTTCCATGGGCCAAGAAAGATGTTTTTGTGTTCTCAGGTAGCCAGGGGGGAAATCATCATCAATATTTATAATCGACTGTATTTTTTGCTGGGGTTGGGTGGGAGTGTGGGGGTGGAAAGATCAGGAAAACTGAAGGTGTGAGTCCTACCATCTGCTTAGTGGAGCCACTGCTTCAGGTACCTCTGCTCCTACCTGAATGCCAAAGAACTGACTGATGGCACCAGTGTGTCTCCCCACAAAGTTTAAGGTAGTGCCTTTCCAAATGACCTGCCTCCTAGTGAGAGAGAAGATGACAGTGGTGGGAAGAGGAAGTAATCCCAAGCACTCTGTGTGAGGGAAGGCAACAGGGGATCTGCAGAGCCCACTGGATTAACTGATGTGGGGAGAAGAGAAGGCAAAGTGGAACAACACCCCCACCCCTGCAAACAGAATATGCCTTTGGTTAGAGGCACCACACAGCAAACAGGCACAGAGGGAAAGTGGAACTTTTAAGGGCTCTGTAAGCAGAGAAGACCTCAAAGAACAGTTCCTGAGCTGGGCCATGAGCTTGGATTGCAGATGCCCCAACAGAGATGAGCCTCCTGACAGAGGGCACATGCAGGGTTATACATCCCTAGTGTCAGTAGAGTTAACTCCTTGAAGCCCCCCTAATAGGGGGTGCAGAGTTAAATAACATGTGGAAGCTTGATAAAAGGCTAAAGAAGCTGACTCCATTTCTGAACATCCTGCAAAATACAGAGCCGGACTGTGCACTGACAAAGTCATGGAGCCTATTTCAGCTTGTCACAAAGAAGGACAAGATCAGGCAGCATGTGAGCTGGGGTAGCACAAACCCTGAGCCTAATACTGTTGTTTCTGAAAGCAGATGTGTTTCTTTTATGCCCTGAGCGTGCTTGCTCCTCAGTTCAGACCCCAAGCATGGAGGAGAGGAGGGTGCACCAGGCCCAGACGCGTGGGCAGGAGGTGTCTGGTGGCAGGTGCAGAGACACCACAGCATGGGCGGCTGACACGTACCATAGCCCGGAGCTGTCTGGGGATAACCTGAGCATCTGGCAAGTCTATCTGCTGCAATGTTCTACACCATTTGTCCAAGATATTCTCTCCTCTCCCTCCGTGTGACTCTGTGCAGTGACCTAGTGGACCCCTAGGAAGAGTCCAGCTCCAATGCAATTAGCACAAACATCAGAAAATGTCTCCCTGTCGCACAACTCCATACAGCCAGGGCACAGCTTGAACATGTTTATTCTGTGCAAAGCTTATGAAGAATTTGCATTAGAAAACAGAGACAAATGGAAATTTTGGCTTTCACTGCTGTTTTTAAAGGAAGTGCCACCCAAAGAGCTATTTACCTATTATCTAGATTCTGTTGTTGATAGCACTAGCTTTGCAATATGAATTTTAAGAATTTATTTAAGGCAATATTAGGAAATGCATTTTACACCACGTAATTTTATTAATAAAGAAATTTGTTTGATGTTAAATATTTATTCTTCTCTCCATGTAATCATACTTTTGATGCCACATATATTTAAAATGAAAAAATGCATTTTCAAATGTCTTCAACCTTGTTTTATGATTATTTGTTAACCACAATCCATTAAAACCTTTAGGTTTTGAATGGAGGGTTTGGGTTTTGGTGTTTTTGTTTCTTGGTTTTTTTTTTTTTTAATTTAATGGTCTGTTTTGCTTTGGTTGGCACAGTGAAAAAAGTAATTTGGGTTTAGCATGTAGAATTTAACTAAGCTTTATTTATTTTATTGTCAAAAGTAATAATAGGGAGTAATTTAAGTACTTTGAAGATGTGCATTTAGTGGTCTTTGAAGCATAATCCCATTAAGATTAATAATGAATTACATCTGAGAAAGACTATGTCCCTTAATGCTAATGTCTTTTGCAAGGTGGGTAAATCACTCAATTTAACAGCAAAGACAAATATGCAGAGGAGCTGTAGTTGCATTGGTTTATTTGATGTTGGGAGGGTCTAATTTTGGTCTGTTTGTTTGTTTGGTTGGTTTGGTTTGTTTCTGTGTAGTAGTGACTCATGGCCATTGAAAACAATGAGGTGCATGAGGCACAGCATCACCAGCCTGGCGAGGGAGGGGATTGTCCTTCTCTGCTCTGAGCTGGGGCGGCCTTACCTCGAGCACTGGGGGCAGTTTTGGGCACCCCAATGTAAGAAGCAGATAAAGGTGTTAGAGGTCACTCGAGGGAGAGCTATGAAGATGCTGAAGGGTCTGGAGGGGAAGCCATGTGTGGAGTAGTTGAGGTGTCTTGGTTTGTTCGGCCTGGAGAAGATGAGACTTAGGGGAGCCCTCATTGCAGTTACAACTTCCTTGCGAGGGGAAGAGGAGGGGAAGAGGAGGGGCAGACGCTGATCTCCTCTCTGTGGTGTCCAGAGACAGGACCTGACGGAATGGCTTGAAGCTGTGTCAGGGGAGGTTTAGGTTGGATATTAGAAAAAGGCTCTTCACCTAGAGGGTTGTTGGGCACTGGAACAGGCCCCAAGAGAAGTGATTACAGCACCAAGTCTGACAGATCAAGGAGCTTTTGGACCAGTGCTGTCAGGCACATGTTGTGACTCTTGGAGTGTTCTGTGCAGGGCCAGGAGTTGGACTGGATGATCCTTGTGGGTCCTTTCCAACTTAGGAAATTCTCTGATTCTGCAATTTGCGTAAAGCCATACCCAGAGATGACCAGCTCCCTCGAAAAATCACCATCCACTTCCCATGACTGAAAACCTCACTGGATTAGTTCCACCTCTGCCAAAGGTTTCCCAGCAGGTCTTGGTCATGGTGTGCACAGAAAGTCTGAATCAGCCAAGATGGGCTGAAGAGCTAAATGATGAAGAGAACATAGCTGCCCTAGTTCTTATTTGGCTCAATAAACTGTGCTCCTGAGCCACCTATGTGGTCTTTCACAGATACCAGCATCCAGGATACCAACTTCAAACTTCACTCAGTGGTGCTGCAGTGCCCCAGAGGGGAGAGATCTTGCTTCTTTGCCAGAAATGGCAACACTTTTTGTGACATGCATAGCTATGAAGTAAAAGGTAGATCAATGTTAAGCATAGTTTGACTCTTTTAAGAGCCAGAGAAACGCACCCAAGGACTGAAACAGAACCCGCAAAGGAAAGCCCTAAGTTATGGCTCACACTAGCCTGAGGAAGAAGCCACCTCCCTTTGGCATCCTTTCAGTTCCTTGTAGCAGAGACCTGGTGGGACAGCTCTCCATTCCCACTCAGGTAGGATAAACATCACTGTTAAGACACCTGGCAGAAGCTCCTCCTGTGCCCTGCCATTACATTTTTGTCAGTCATCTAAGTCTTCATCCTGCTTAATTTATAAGAGCTAAAGAGATTACATTACACACTGGCACAACCACAAAACCAGTGCTGCTTTGCCCAGCATATAATGGTGTATGTTGCTTCTAATTACAATTGGTTCAAGAGGGCAACAAACCTCACAGTAATGAAGCCTTCAAAGCACCTATTAAAAATAAATTTTAATGTTGTAATTGCTTACTAAGAAAGATGCATTGATTTCTTTCCCTCACATCTGAGAAGAAATTGCATAGATGTATTCAGAAGAATGCACATCATATACTTGAAAAACTAAGCGTGAAAAATCAGTTTAGATTTCACTGAGTGTGAATTTGGGGAGAAGAATTATCCCTCCACCTTCTCACTACTAATGCAGTAGGGTTTATTTTTGAATGAAGGCAATATGAGCTTAAATTAAATGTCAAATATAATTTAACATTAAAGCATGAAGTGGCTGAGCATGTGCGTGTCAAAGCTAGCAGCTCTTCTGAGTGGTTAATTGCTATCTACAAAATAATAACCTATAAAAAGATCTCTCATTTTCAGTAGTGAGGCTTAAATTTACTGTACTGGAATAATTCTAACAAAATAGAGCTTAGAAGCCTTTTTAGTCACCCATGCCACATGAAGACACACAATGCCAAATAAAAACATCTGCAATCTGGCTGCCTACTTCTCTGGGAGATGTCTAGACTCCTTTTATAATCAGCAATGAGAAATAGACACTTCTAGGCTGTAGTTCATCTTGTCCTACACTAGATATCTAAAATAGGCCAGAAGAATCACATCTGAAAAATGCCCATTTCTCTTCACTGACTGTAAAGGGAGCCAGCAGTGATTAATTCAGAGGTAGAAAGCTACAAGGCAGTGTGTAGTTTTGATTATTTTCTGCCAACAAGATCAAGTGACCAGTGCTGCAATTATATTTTTTTTTCACTGACACCTGATAGGTAACTATTATTAGTGTCAAAAAGTGCAAACATGCTGCCCACTGGAGTGTAGGCTACCAGTGGGCAGAGGTCTGTGTGCTGTAGTACGATGGACTGGCTGGAAACCACCACTAAACCAGCTGAGTTCTACTTGAAGGAAGGGGCAGTTGCAATAGAGGAGAACAAAACAGAGGACAACACATGCTTTTTATATTGGTATACTCCCTTGTAAAGGTTAAGTTATTAATTAATTTTCCTTTTTTTTTTTTTTTAAATTTGGTGATATTCCTAAATATATAAAAGTAAATAATACAGAAAATCAGACTGAAAGGCATTAGAAACAGCTAGACAAAATCCTGATGTGTGAAGTTAACAGCAAAGGTATCACAGACTTCAGTTGATTCACAAGTTCAATCCTTCAGCATTTAGAACAACTAAAAATCTAAGATTTTTCCAGAATATGAAATAACAATATGGCACTTTAATATCTCTATACAACTATTTCTACAAGAAGAAGAAGGAAACGTTTGAGATAAGAAAAAAAAAAGAAATTATTTTTGTAAAGGCATTATCATTTGGGTCAGTGAATACGAAAACAATAAACTATAATTTTCATCATGATTTCTTGTTTGTTTCCAAAGTGTTATATCCACCAATACAGAAATTTTGTTATAAAAGTTGACAAGAGTCATGCAAGTTACATGATGGAGAGTGTTGGAAAGTTAAATTGACGGAGAAATCTGAACACTAAATATACCTTAAATAGCAAGAATTCCTGTATAATAATAAAAACATTGATTTAGATTTCTAAATGCTAGATATAATACAGAGTGAGTAATATGGATGAAAGAAATGGAGGGTAAGCAGGAATCACAGGGGAAGGAGTACACAATTCCTGTCCACAAAGTGGGCAGCATGATGCCTCTAAGCACTGGAGAGCTGCCTTTTCACTTTATGATTAAAAACTTTGAAACCTAAGCAAGGCTTAAGTTTCATTGAAAATTACTGTTTTCTTTGCTCTCCAATGTCCAAAGTCAGCACAGACACAGTGGGCAAGGGCCCAGTGCGGGACAAGGCCAAGGCAGCTCGTGTTCTGGTGCCACCGCCACACTCTGCACAGACATTGCCAAATGTGCAAATCTGTGGGAGGCTCTTACACAGTGGCACGAGCCTTGGGCACTGTGCTGACATCCTCCACTGCTGCCAGCTTGGCCACTGCTGGCCCTCCCTGCGGGCAGTCGGGTGCCAGCCATGAGCTCCTCCTGCCCACAGGGTCTGGGCTGAGGGGCTGCCACATTGGCACGGTCAGAGCAGCCCTGAACCGCCCCACCTGCAGCGGCGGGAGCACAGGCCTTGGTCTGCCAAAGCAGCAGTGCCTGTTTGTAGCTGGGGAGGTACGGCAGCCATGGGGGTGGGTCCTCACTGCCGTGATCTCTGGCTGATAAAGACAGTGAGGACCAGAGCATTATTTCAAGCTCTAGCACAGTGTGTGCAGGACATTCTTCCTCTGCTGCCATCTCTCCCCTTGACATACCATGAACAAGCACAGAGGGGCTCAGGGTTATTTCATGCTCCCAGCTAAGGTCTATTTTGGTGAAGGGCCTGGAGGGGAAGCTGTATGAAGAGTGGCTGAGAGCACTTGGTCTGTTCAGCCTGGAGAAGAGGAGACTGAGGGGAGCCCTCATTACAGTCTAGAGCTTCCTCATGAGGGGAAGAGGAGGGGCAGGCAATGATCTCTTCTCTGTGGTGATCTGTGACAGAAACCCAGGCAATGGCCTGAAGTTGTGTCAGGAGAGGTTTAGGTTGGATATTAGAAAAAGGGTCTTCACCCAAAGGGTGGTTGGGCACTGGATCAGGCTCCCCATGCCAGTGGTCACAGCATCAAGGCTAACAGCGTTTAAGCAGTGTTTGGATAATATTCTTGGACACATGTGACTCTTGGAGATGGTTCTGGGCAGGGCCAGGAATTGAACTGGGTGATCCTTGTTGGTCCTTTTCAACTCAGCTTATTCTGTGGTTCATGCTATTCTGTTATTCTGTGATTTCATTATTGCCAGTTTGATGACTAGTAAGAGCTTGCTAATGTGGCTTCTCTCCACATGTAGTTTGTGTTAAGCTGTTTACAACCTCAGTGTCTTTCCTGCACTGTGACTTCTGCCAACTCTCCGCTGTATGGGCTCACAAAGGGCCATAAGGACTATCTGCCCTGGTAACAGGCACAGGTCCACACCACAGAAAGTAGAAGCAGAAGGCCATGATAATAATATAATTCTCATTTCAGAGGTATCCCACATGTTGATACCTCTTGCCAGCCCAAGACAGAAAAAGCCTAAGAAAGACACTTTACTGTACTGGGTAGAAAAACCACCTACTCAGATTACTGAAAAAGACAGTGTGACATCCAGGGGATGCTGTAGCACTCTGTGAAGTGACTTGCATTGAATGTGCATTTCAAGAGGGACAAGAACATCCCTGTGCAGTGACTCAGTGATTATGTGGTGAGAACAGAAAATGGGTCAGAAGAAAAGGCCTGTGTGGAAACAGTGGCAGTAAAACTCTGATAGGGCCAATGTTACTTAATCTGGCATAAGGTCTGCCGACATCAGTTCAGCCAGGAATATTATCTGCTAAATTGTTAGTGATTCTGAACTGATGCAGTGTGATGTAGAGAAATCACTGGTTTTTGTCATCTAGTTGCCCCTTTTTCAACATAGCTTTGATTCTTAGGCTGCTGTACAGACCTAGAAATCTCTACAGCTGCTACTGGAAGTCTGGTAAGCTGCTCCCATCAGTGCCATGACACTTCAGTAGCATAATCTATTCACCAGCAACTCCGTCTTCTATATACTTGAGATCATAATGAATGTTTTAAAGTAAGAAGTAATTACTTTGCCCACCAAGAGAGGATCTGAATACCTTACTGGTCATCGTATCAAAAATCTACCTGCAGTATTTCTTGTATGGTCTCCTATTCTTCTGCAAGTTAAACTCCATCATAAATAATTAAGAACTTTGAAACCTCAAGATTTGCTGATTTAACAGAAAAGATGGGTTGTAACAGATGAACTCCGGCAAATTTTGCTGAGGTGGTTTAGATGTTACTGCTCTCAGTTATTTTTCCCATCTTTCTGCCAAAGTTGCTGCCTCTGGACAGAAGGACAAACTGAAACCTGAGGGCATATCTCAGACAGCACCTTCAAACTGCTGAGATATCAGTCTGCAAAGGGACATCCTTGAAGTACAGGTGTCCAGGCTTTTTTTGTTGATCCTGACACAGGGCAGAGTTGAAATAAAGATCTCCATCAAAAGCCTTAATAAAAAAATGTATAAACCCAAAGATATATCAAAACTACCTCAGTTTTCTCTCCCACTTGTTCTCTCAATGAATTCAAGTCACAGTCTGGCATCTCTACAACTGTCCTGTCTCTGCTAGCTGCTAATTTTAGCCAGGGTACTCCATTATAGGGCAAGATGAAAAGGAAGTTATGAAAGGATGTGAGCCATAGATTTCCTTAACCTTTTATATTTTTAAGTTCCTCAGTCAGCCCCCAAATACCTTTTCTGGTTCTCTCAAAATTCTAGCATACAGAATGGAAACAGAAAGTGCCAAACAGATGCAGCTATTTGTAAGAAAAAGCCAAAACCTTCTGTCCTGTCTCAATGATCTCTGACTTTCAGAATCTTGCCTTAACATTCATCAAATATTCCCTTTGTCTGTTGTCATCCCTCTTAAATACATAAAGAGCTCATTCATGAATGTATAAACTTTTGTCAGTCTCTAAAGTAAATGGAGTTTTCTTTTAAAATGCTTTAAATCAAACTCACTCAGTGCATGGTGCTCTGTACTGTTGTCCTCCTTTCTTCAGAGACTGTCTGCTTTTGATCCTTTATTCCTGACTTCTCCTCAGCACTGATTTCTCTGTCAATTTGGGAGCTGTGCCCTGTGTTAATGTTTAGGCAGGGTATTTTGATGTTTTTCCTGCCTCACTTTTTAAAAAATTTTCTTAAAATTGGTGCTGATGAAGGTTAAAATGCTCAAGGATAATGTATGTGAGGCTTTTGTTCTCCCCCTAGCTGCACCCCATTATATGAAGAAATAGTCAAATAACTGTTGAAGGCCCAGAGATTCCATTTGAGATGGATCAACCTCTGCACCTGCATAGGTAACAAACTTTCGTTCATCCCACTACAGTATTAGGGCCCAAACTCCCCAAAGACCACAGTCCAGGAAAAAGTTCCCCTTCAGGAAGCAGTACTGTATTTCTGAATTTCCTACTTGAACCTATTGCGTGCTGAGGGAAATATGATCTTGCTTTGATAAGCCATTTCTGTCATGCTGTGCAAGGAGACCACCACCTTGGATTCAGGAGTCACGCCATCTCTTCCCAAACAACACTCAATATTCTCTGGACACTGCTTCATGTAATACCTTTCTCTAATGGTTAAATCATCTTTATTCTTCTAGTGAAATGACAGGCAACAAAGCAGCAGATACTGAGTCAAGTCTAAGGCAGGATGTAACTGAAAGAGCAAAGAAATCTTTCTCCCGTGTATGTGTGTATATATACACATATTTTACTTTTGTGTAAACTTTTGCATTACACTCACTTGCAGACATACAGAAGTCTCTGTTAAGAAGCAATGGAGAACTCTGAGATAGAGTAATTGGAAATGTGTCCTTCTGCACCTCCTATTCACTGCTGGTGTTCAGCAATAAAAAGAGAATTGCAACCATGAATCACAAACACTACTGTGCTGTCTTAATACTGCCTTTCAGGAACTGAAAAGACAAATACCACTTAGTCAAGGAGAAACCCTCATATATCTGATACACCTCCAAATGCTCTGTGATTAATCTTTTTTCTTAAAACCAAACCAAACTAAACAAACAGTGATTGAACAAAAAAATCCGACATCCGACAATCTCGATTTTGAAAGCTTTGATGGAATGAGGCCATTGGTAAGCAACAGTAGAACTTTACATAGAAAAAAACCCAAACACTTTACTAAAGCTATGAAAAGAACTATTCTTTTAGATAGTTTTGGTGTAAATAAAACAACATTTACTCCTTTAAGTGATTTGTTTGCATTAAATGATTCATTTGCATTTATTTGTCTAATCCCAGAGAGGTTATTGTGCTGCAGCATACTCACACATTCAATTGGGCTATTCTTTAAAGCCGAGTGGTGTGGGTTCTAAAGTGGGAGTGTGGATGCTGGATTGCAGCAGAGTTGGAATCCACTACATAAATTCAAAGAGTTTGCTGTTCCGTATTGTCCGTATCACGCTTGCTTGTTGAAAGAACATCAGCCGTTCAGCAGTGGGAAGCGGGTGGCCTGGGGAGCAGGAGGGACTCCTGACGTGCCGCGTGGCCCTTTGGGAATCACTGTGAGATGTGTTTGCAAAAGCTCTGGTGGCTGCCACTGTTCTCGCTGTGAGCACTTTTTGAACAGCTTCCATAAGCCTCTTCAGGATTATGGTCTCATAGTGCTTAACTGGAAGGCAATGAGAGTTTCAAGGGCAGATCCTATCACAAAATCATGAACACCCCTCATGCTTCAAGGTGGGACTGGATGGTTTTGGTTAGGCTGGCTGTCACTGTCATTTTTGCCTACATGCTCTTGCTGCTTCTCTTACCCCATCACTGGCCCTCATCTAGATCAGGTTACTGAACTAAGAGACTATAAAGAATATGAAGTCTGCAGATTTTTGCCCATTTAGTTCCCTGGACTGGTTCACCGTGATTGATCACGTAAGAAAGAAAATGGATGCATGGAAAAAGCTGGGATAGGTGAGGACAAAATTTTAACAATGGTTTAACTATATTATTAAACCATACCCTTGGTTTATCCATGTATCTATTTATCTATCTATCTATCTATCTATAAATCCTCCCCCATGTGCCAGGATTTAGGAGCTGTGGTTGAAAAAGACACTTACGTAAGTGCTAATGCAATCTGAATAAATGGTGGCATTTAGGCAGGGGCAATGCGGGGGTGAGACAGCCATTACATAATGTAATTGGAGATTTATCCACCAAAGCTTTACACTTGGAGTGGGACAAACTGGATGTCCCAGAAACCAGCAGCTAAACAAACACTGAATTTGTAAACCCATTCAGAATTTGTAAAAAGTATTGTTGTTTTATTACTGTTATTTATCTTGATCGCGTTCGTTCTGCTTAGAAGAAATAAAACACAGGCGCTCTTTGCCTTAATTGCTGGGCCCATTCTTCAGTAAACAATGAAAAGTGATTAGAGATGTTTTTTGGCATGCATAGTCCAAAACCACCTAGTGAGAGTTCAAAGAACAAAGCAAATGCTTATTGAAAGAAATTACTCAGCTAACTAAACTTGTATATCTTCGAGTCAGACATTTTTTCGGCATCTTTACCCCATTTATCAATGCACAATTACTGTCACTATTGTGTTGTGTCATTAGGCGTAAGGTTACAAGTGCCAGTCGGAATAAAAAAATTGCAGTAATGTTGGCATAATTTTTCATTATCATCTTCATTAACCACAGCTAGTGGGAGTAAGAGTTTATCCTTGCTGTTGTCATTGTCATGACAACGCTTCCAAAGCTTGTCTGCAGAGAGTTCACCAGATACAAAAAACTGAATGTCCTCATTATTCCACTTCTCACACTCTCACCCATGCCAAGGGTGATCCGAGATGCACAGGGCCCTTGATTTATCCCCTGTGATTTCTCTTGACATCCTGGTATGGTGTCTCAGCTTAAGGCAATCGGTCTGATTTCACAGTTTAATTACTGCTAATCTGAAGGAGCGTGGCCAATGCTAATGAGCCAGCAGCAATCAAAGCAGTAATGGCTAAACTCACCCTGTTTCATTCTTCTTTTTTTTTTTTTTTTATTAAAACACCCCTGCCCTGAAATAAGCAAGTAATTTCTCCTTTTCTGCACAACTGCAGTGAAAGAACAGATGAGCTTCAAGTACAATTTGGTGTTATTTCAGAAGCAGACCACAAGATTCCTTTATATTTTGCACTTAAACCTCTGCTTAATGTTAGTTTCCAAAGAGCTTTGATTCAAGAAAAGGATCAATAATTAGAAAAGACTCATTAGCAGATCACTGGCTCTGCTGCAGAGCAGCCACACTGGCACACTGGGGCCAAATTCTGGATGGAGGTCTCCTTGATTTTTGCAGCTGGGCATCACTGGATTATGCAGCGAATGAAAATATCCATAACAGCACTGCAAAAGAGAACCTAGAATACTCCAAAAGGTCTTTATTGTAAAAGGACTTAATTACAAAACTGGATAACAATCTACTCTGAAAAATGACCCCTGCCTTCAGTTAACACCATCCAATAGCAGCAACTTGCACATTCTCCTTCTTCTTGAGCTTCACTTCTATTGTTGAAATAAATGAAGAAAAGCATAGAAAAAAAAATCTTCAGAACTGATTTTTGTCAATCATACCAGTCAAATACCTGGAGTAACTACAGGACAATAAAAAAAATTGGTCCTTTTATCTGCTTTTCCATACATCCATCAGCTGTGTTACAAATTCTTTCAGATATATTTTCCTTGGTCTTTTTGTTCCTCAGAATAGAACCTCGACTTAAACTATTTACCAAATTTTACTGTGACATTTTGATTAACACATAAAACCTTTCACTCTTTAATGATTCTCCAAACAGAAAGTAACTTGTTGGAAGCAAGAGCCCCAACATCAGTGTAAGTCCTGGCCACTTCAGCCACCTTCATACAGCTATTCCATGGTTACTCTCGTGAGCCATAAGTAGACTGTTTCTCATTTTGAATTGAGAAGAAAAACTGTGTTTCTGTGCTCCTGTGTGTGATTTATGATATATAAATATAAGGTTGGGCAATATTTTGCTTGTTAAATGACACAAGAGGAAGAAGTACAGAGAAATCAGCCATAAATAAAAGGATTTAGAGCAAATTTTGAAGAATGTGAACTGTTTGTTTTGTGCTTGTCCTGTGCTTGTCACAAACTTACGTGCCATTACTTCAAATTTGGTGTTGCTCAGTTAACCTGAAGGAAAATAGTTTTTTCACAAATTTGTGGCTCCTAGGAATACATGACCAGTGTAGAAAATCACATCTTCTTTGCAGAAAAAGGTGTTTAATAAAACAGTAAATATTATGATGTATGATTTGCTTTTTACAGCAGCATCTTTTAAATGTGTCATATAGCAAGACAGTGATCCTTTGTAAGATTAAGTCTATTATAAATCATTTTATCTCATCCATTCATTAAAGAGCTGTTCCATCAATGATTGTTTCACGTCCACAATGTTGCACTTAAAAATAGAGAAGTCCAGACTGTAATGCTGCAGAGATCTGTTATTTTGCAGTGTTTTTAAAACTATTTAACCTTTTCTTCCCCCTTTTCTTTTTGACTCTCTCTCAGTACAAGGAAAATAATGCTATGGGTACTCACAAAATATGAGTACCATATTTTCATATGATGTATGAGAGAAAGAGACTGTCACAAGAGGGGAACATCATTCTAATAATATTTTGTACTTCATCATAGCACTGTCAGAAGATGCCAATGGAGACTCTAAGTCATTTTAAAGAACCACTTCATTTACAGGGAAGGAGTTCACTCCTAATTAAGTTGGAAAGCCTCCAGGGCTTTCTCCAGCCTTTGCAATTCTGATTTCCTTGGAGAACTCTTGGTAAATCTAAGAGATCCAGAGATTTCAGTGTGATTAAGACCCTATTGACACAGACATTAAAATGGTGCTGGTCAGAGTATGCCATAAACCTTACACAAAAAAATCCCCTGTCCACAACATCTCGGGTAAACTGAACTAGAAGTCAGTAGGAATGACAGTAATACAGCATAACTATGAGGAACGAGTGGTAACAAGGGAAAGAAGGAAAAAAATCTAGGCTCAAATCACTTGTCTTCATCAGTACACCCCCATACTCATCTGCCTTAGATGGCTGAGGAACTGGGAAATGTTGGTGTAAAGTAAAAAAAAAATTAAAAATAAAGTAATGCTAGGTGCAAAATTTAAACTATGTGTGAAAGAGTTACAATTATCTTATCTTCTCACTTAGAATGGATCTATATGGTAAGAATTTAATCAGGTGCCACCAAACTGACGTTTCATAGCTACATGAAAGATCTGAAGCCTTGTAAATAAAACTGACATTTCCACATAAGGCTAAATACTCTGGTTTGATTCACTGGAAAACTTCTCAAACTCTATCAGCAGAGCAGGCAGAAAAGAAGGAAGGAAAGTGGCACAATATTAATTCTAATTCTAACTCTTAATAATAATAATAAAATAAATAAATAATAGTAATAATTATTATTATTATTTACAACTATAAGATGGGAATCAAATTACCTGATTTCCACTTACACCCCTATTACCTCATTCTGAACTAAACTGATTATGTCTAACATAGCAGTGTGCTGTCCATATATATCCACCCCAACACAGAAGGAAATATGCATTCTTATTTGTAATTTCTCCCCTTTTATTGAATATCTGTCAGAAGGTCTAGGTTGATAAGAAGTTGTCAGTCAAGAGTAAGTAGGAAACACAGGGACTTGGGCAAAATGGAGGCCTTGTAAATTTGGGTCAAAGAGAGCAAGCTGCACTGAAAAGAAGTAATTTTATGTCATTCTGAATAATGGAAAGTACCACAGCCACTGAATTATCCTTCTCTTCCCATAAATGGGAATTACTAGCAGAAGTGGAAAGCCTTTTTGTTACAAAAGTGATAGAAGCATCAAGTTAGAGATGTCATTAACAAATGTAGGGTATTTAAGTGAAGTGTGGTGTGATGGACTCTGTGACAAAGGAAACACAATGATGAGAAAAGACTTCTAAAATACAATGCAGGGACACGTTAGTCACATGGAGGCAATGAAAACCAAAGAACAGGCTGTCAAGAAATCTCAGTTGATTTCCTTCTGGATGTCGTGAATTAGGAGGTCATCCGTTTTAGTTAGCTGTGGACTGGCATCCTGGTACTCTCCCCCAGAAAGGAATTGCTCAGATAATAATCTACCATAGAGCCCAGACCCAGAGCTGCTGAGACTGCACTTCTTGTGCAGTTAGAACTGGCTCAATTTTAAAGTTACGATAAAGCAACTGCCTTCTATCATTCTAAAATAATGTTACTGCTGAGGGGTTTTTTGCAAGACAGGAGAGAGACCGCAGTATCAGGTCACTGCTGTGGAAAAGAAGGGATCTGATGAATCACACAGAAGAGTCAGAAGAGAGAGGGCATTTTAACTGAACACAAAGGAAGAAAACCAAAATGAATAAAATTGGAGTGTTCTTCAAACAGAAACAAACGTTATAGGCAAAGGAAAATAAAAGAAAGCAAACTTGTTTTGTTTAGCCACCAAGACTAATTCCCCTTCCTGTTAGAAAAGACCTTCATAGATCAAAGTATTAGAGTGCTCACTTGGGCAACCAGTGATATCCTGATTAGATTTGTATTTAAACAGAATTCGCATACATTTCAATTATCAGAATCATTGGAGCCAAGTGCTCTTTCAAGTTAGACCTAAATTATCCATTCTCTAACAGAAAGTGAAAAGGCATACAATATTGATACCCAACATTGTTCTGTAGAGCCATATATACTTTTAGCAATCATGAGCATAAATGGAAGCATTCTTTATTTTTACAGTTCCACTGGCAAACTGAAAAGTTGCTTCAGCAAACAAAAGCAAGCAAATTACTGGCTTTTAATTTTTTAAATATCCAATGGATAGTCTTTCACCCTAGCCTTCAAAATTGTTCTTTGGAATAATTCCTCCTGTGTGCCCAAAATGATAAAAGAAAATAATTAAAAGATACTACAAAAGGTGCTGATTTTCATATGCTTGGCTAGGCACCTTCTAAAAACAAGTGCCCTTGATGGCATGCCACTTGAGGGTGTAAATCCAGATGTACCCCAAACCAGAGGTCGCTTTAAACAATGATATGTGATCTATGAATTTGCACATTTCAGAATTCCTAGCAGTGAACGGGAATCTAAATATCTGTTGATACAGCTCTGAAAGATAAACAGAACTGCTACTGAGAAACAGCTTAATACCACCCAAACAGAAGAAAGAGAAATGAAAGGTATCTCTCTAATAGGTCTGGGCATCAATGGGAATTGTAGCTGTTACTTAAATGCACAAGGACATATATAAGGTGAGAACTGTCATCAAACTATGAATTTTGTAAGTATGTGCTATTCTGACTTAACACCTACATTTTGTATCTAGGATTTAAAAGACCCTTTTTTTTTTTTTTTTGCAAGTTAGTTCCATCTTGTCTCAACTTTTCCTTGCTGCTATTCAGTAGACCCTAGGAGTGATGCTGTTACTATGTCTTACACTGTCAGTAAAATTATAAAGTACATGCAGGAGAATAGGGAGAGTTCATCAACACAGTTTTTCAGTGAATAATCTTCCATATTATACCAGGCTTCTACCTTCCAGAATTTTACTGCTCAACGATGACTCTGAATCACAATACAGGAAAACAAATTTCATCAGTGCTTGATGCTGTCGGGGACCTTTTACCACTTTGTGACTGCTCCCATCCTCCCTACTCTGCTGCTGAAAGCAGCCTCTTTGCCCTCACTGTGTTTTCTCACAAATTCCTTCTGCAGTACCTGCACAAGAGATCCCACTTCTGCTCCCAGACACTCTCCTTATTATAGCAATTTTCTCAAAAGGGTGATGCTATCTACCTCATCTGCAAGGCACAGTAGAAAGCAAAGATGCTTAAAAATGTCATGGTCATCCAGATATATCCTTCTCACTATCTCCTGCTCAATGTCACCTCTAAGTCCCAGTTCCTGCGTTGTACTACATGCAGTTATCTGGGAAAGAGATCAGCTGTTTCCCTAACTCATAAGATATATCTTTGAAACCCTAATAATAATAAGACACTGTAATAATAATTAAATGCCAAAGACTGCTTGTAACTCTTCCCTTATCCTGGTGAAATTACAAGTGAAACAATGTATCTACCATGTATCTCTAACACCACACCACCAACATACCTGAATTCTGGTTTTGTCTTGTTTGAGAGTTTAAATAATTTTAGAAAAATGTTAGGTCATATGTTAGGTGCACCCCTGCTGTTTTCACTGAATACTCTGTCTAGAGGGTAGGATAACCTCACAATTCACAGTTCTCTTGCACAGAAAAATAAACAAGGATTATAGTGTGAATTCAGCTTCAGGTCTTATTTCAAGTAGGTAAAATGTCTGGGGTGGAAAATTTAGATGTAATTCATATGTAGAGTGTGTCCTCTTGGGATCCTATAGGGTGTAACTGTCCATTACCCAGTTCTGTCTCACCAGGTGAAATTCCAGTCAGAACCTCACTTTGCTTCTCATCAATGAGAATGGGAAACATCAAGGGACCTTCCATTGCTAGACAGAAACAAGGTCATCATCATTATCAGAGATAACAGCTCTAAATGGATGTACAAAACTTTTGCAGAGTTAAAAACGTGGCACAGACAAGCTCAGATGCAAACTCCAAAGCCTTTGTGCACTTTTCCTTTTTAACCCTTCTGTACCAAACTACAGCTCTCTAAGAGGATGCCAGCAGTTCCCCTTCCATTTTTGTGGCAATATTTAGTATTCACAGAATCGCGTTTCAAGGTGTCAGTAGCTGCAGCTGCCCTTATTTGGGTGGTCCCAAAAATCAGGTTTGAATAAGACTTCTTCTATGATCTGGTGAGACTGTCAGTCTGCAGCCCCCAAATTCAGCAGGTGGCCATGTTTAGCCAGTGAGCCATGGGAATGACAAAGAGCAGGAACTCTCTCTCCTTACACCATTAAGAAAGCACTGAAGCACAATTCTGAGTAGGGGCTCCACAGTATTTATATATATAAAGGGAAAATTGAAAAAAAATTTCTTAATTCTAAACTGTTTAATCACTTCAGTTGAGATGATGGGCTAAGTCAAGCCATTCTACCTGCCCTACTATTTAGTTCTCTCACATGACAGCTATTGTCATCCTCTACAATAATCTTTGTAGGACAGAAAGAAAAACACTCACCTTCCATTTCAAATTATTTTTAGTAATGAGTCGTCTTTGTCAATACAACCCAGAGGATAATGAAAGCCTTCAGAAAAGCTAACTCAGGTTACTCTTTCCATTAGACCATTAAGCATGTCTAGAGTTCTTTAAACCATGCTCTGTCAATTAAAAAAAAAATGTTGTTAAGCTTTGTAGCCATGTTCCTCAAGTATGAAGAGATCTGATGTTTCTTATACATGTTACTTACAAACAAGAAAAAGAAAAACTATGCATGAGCAATCTTTAGGCTCCCTGTTTGCTATTTTCACTTGAATCAGTACATAGCAAGAGATGAATCACATATGTTTAGAAATAGATTTAGTGCTACCAAAGAATTGGTTTTGTATTATTTATGTATTGTTTTGTATTTGCTCTTTCCAAGGTATGCAAAAACAACAGCAGTGGACAGTAGCAGGCAGTGTCATAAACATTTCATACTGTATGTATAAAATAATATGTATTAATATTCTTTACCTATCCTTTAAGATCATCTTTAGCAGTAAAAGAGATAATATCATCCCAGCTGGGGATAAAGTAACTCATCACTGAGATAAAGGCAGTCTGCTTGTCTTGTTTTAGACCATCTTCTGACTCACAAAATACCTTGTTGGCTTACACTTAATTTGCCTCCTCATTATCTTTTTAACCATAAAAAGATGATAACTTCTTTGCTACTTAAATAGAAACTGGACATGGCCAAACACTCCCTGCAGACAAAAAAAATCCACAGGTTAAGATGCTTTTAGCCTGTCTTTGCCTGTGAAAACCACAAAAAAATGCAGACCACGATGTAAGGATGCTTCTTATTTCCCCTTTGCCTTAGGCCAAAGGCACCTGGGCTACTGACCAAGTAAATTTTCCCTCACAGATGACCAATTTTAGAGTCATATCCCTTCGTGGTTGTTACTTGAGCCGGTTTAACTGCTTTTTAGCTCTTGCCTGAGGATATGCCTGTTCCTGCATAAGACTTCTACTTCTTCCAAGTCCTCTTCCAAGTCCTCTTCCAAGTCCTCTTCCAAGAATCCTCAGCTTAACATGAAGAGACCATGGGAGAATGATGGACAAAAAAAAAAAAAGTCAAAACTTCCCAGCTATCTGGGAAGCCAGAAAGATGGGGAGAGGGAAAACAAGTGTGTGTTTCTGGAGGTTTACCAGCAGAGCACACACCGAGGCAGCATGTGATGGGAACCACTTCCCTTCAGAATGCTGGGAAAGGCATTAAAATAATAATAATATGGGTTTCCAACCTTGAGTCTCGGGGGTCTTTTCTCATGAAAGAAAGCATTTAAAATATCCAGAGAACTGAAGAAAGCCGAAAAAACGATCCTTTTACTAATCTTTCCTGATTTAGCCCAAAGCTGCCACATGATATTCTCCTAACAAAAACTTCTAGTTTCTGTCAGTTGAAGACTTTGTGTTTCCCTGAGCAGGAAGCTGTAACCAGACCAATGTATTTAACAACTTTTGATGCATCTTTTTATTTTGAATTTGTCCAATCTTTTCTTAAAACTCTTTAAACATGTGGTATCTAAAGAATCCTGTATCAATGAAATACTTAATTTATTTTGCATTAGGAATTAAAAGTGCTTTCCTGCTGCCTAGCAATTTCAAGGTGCCCCTACTTCTTATTCTGTGGTAGCAGGGGATGATAAACTTCTTTCTGCATCTTCTAGGTCATTTATAATTTTGTACATCCGTTTATATCTTTGCTGTTCACACCACTGTGCACACCGTGAGCCTCCTTCTTCCCCAGGATGAAGAGATTTGGTGCATTCAGTCTCTGCCTGTACAGAAACTGCTCAGTTCCTCTGTACAGACTGGCACCTTCCCTGCAGCTCTTCCAGCTCCATCACATCCAGCTGGAGACAGGCTAATGAAAGCTGCACATAGCTTATGAAGCTCAGGAACATCACAAGTTAGAGCTGGAAGGTATTTTCTTTTCTGTTCCATTCCTTTTCCGGTAACTCCTTTTTGTTTGATGAAGTTGCATTTTTACAAGCTTCTGGGCTGTGTGCCAGCATGATGTGAGATGACTTGATGTTTTTAGTGTTATTCTTCTAAACTCTGACTTCTCAGCAGTCATCTGTCCTATGGGATAGCTTCCCGGGAAAGAAACGAATTGGCCATGACTGAAGTGTCACTGCTACCTATGTACTCGCCACCTCTGTTATAGATATCATCTCAAAGCAAGTGTTGCTGTTCTGGAAAGGTCCCTCTGGGAGAAGGCAGGTCCACACCATGGCTGAGCAGCTGCATTAGACATTGCAGTATTCTAATGTAATTAGAAAACAGCTGTGAAGGAACAGTCAATTGTTTTTTGGCAGTCACGGCCAATTTTGCACCAATGCAAATGATGAATCAAATCCTGCAAGTTTACAATATCTGCTGAGAGCATAATGGCAGAAGCCATGCTAATGATTTTAAATCTTGTTTATGCCATTTTTGGCTGATGGAGTAGTCCCCTGTCCCCCAGAAGCCTCCGGTGTGAAGGAATTCCCATACACTGCACCATAACACCTACTGGGCAGGGGAGAGGAGAGCCAGTCTGTTGGGTATGGAAATCAGGCAGTGACCTTTCAGCCATAGATCAGACATAGTATGTTCTTCCTTTCTGGAGCAAAAACCATGCTGTTGAGCCATGCATTACTCAGCCTCAGCAAATATAAAATTGGCAAGAGAGAATAACACAAAGTACCCCGTTACTACCAGGCTGCTCCTCCCTGATTCTCAAGCCCAGTCCACCCACTCTGTAGTAATGCATCAGAAATGTTCACCCAGGAGAACAGTGTCATTCCTTTAAACATGTTCCACATACCAGTTCTTTTAACAAATATCTAGCTCTGTTAAGACTATCAAATACAGCCTATAAACCATCATTTGCTCCTAAAATGTGTGCAACTTTACCGTCTGAATGATGATGATAATCTCTAGGGCTTCATTCTCTTGCTGGGGTCCCCCACATGATCTTTCAAAATTATTGCGTGTGTCAGCTGGGATTGAAAATGCTTTATAGGAGGATAACTGCTAAAAACGTATTTTTGTATTTGTAGCAGTTCCTGTTAACCTGAACAAATGGAATCCACTTAGCATTATGTTTGCATAAGTGCAAACTTTGAGATAAAGATGTTAGAAACAACATTTCAAAATGGCCCTTTGCCTTCTTGTTCTGGCCCAAATATATCTGCATGTAAGTCTTGAGAAGGCAGTACTTTCGGCCAGATAGTCAATAATTTTAATAGAATTAGCATGGGACAGAAATGCCATCCAAAAATGGATTCATGTTTAATCTGGTAATCTGATCCCATATGGCACTTTAAAGAGTGGGAGGAATTAGTGTTTGCTGCTTAAAGAAATTACCCGGAAAATGACTGCAGAAGACAGACCAAATAGTACCTCATCAGCATTCAGTGTGAAAAAGACAAACAACATAGGAATAAGAGAAGTTACAAGGTGAGCCAGCAAAGAAAGCCAAAATTTGTTCCTGCATGGCTGGGAAAGGGATAACAATCACATAATAAAGGCAATCTCACAAAGTACTGGATATAAATAAAGAGGAATTAGAATATATTGCACAGGAGGGGTAGAAGGCAGTTTAACAGCCAAAGCTAACAGCAAGCCAAGCTGCATCCTTAAATGCCCATTCACCTTCTCTGCAGTTCCGAGAAGGTGTTAAGAATGCACAGGTTTGTCCCATAGTGATCCCTAATCATCCTAATAAGGGAAGCAAAGATCTCGGGCACAAGGATCATAACGGCCAACTTGGTTCTGACACTTCACTGTGCTTCAGATCACAGTTTCAAGACACATTTCTGGGAGGCAAACCAGGCCAACGTGGCTCTTTCTGCCATCATCCCTCAGTCCTGCAGATCCGTTTGTCTGTGCGACCTTGTGGTGAACTACATTGAGAAACTGAATTTACAACTAATCCTGTTAAAGAACTAAAAGAAAGGACTGAGCATAGTTTTAATACAGCTGAGGTCAACCAGTTCATCTGTAGCCCTGCAAAAAGTGGCAATGGCACAACTGAGGAGCCACCCCTGGAGTGAACAGTTGGAGTTAAATGGAGTAAACAGATGGAGTTGAAGAGGAGAAAAGCGGGAACAGCTCACGCTGCCTTTGATGCCAAGAGCAATGTCCGCAGAAACACAGCCTCAGAGCTCCCAGTTTGTGCTGTCTCTGGAAGTGTGTTAATATCTGCATAAACACAGTAAATACGGCCTTTGTGCTAAAAAAGAATTATAATGGCCAGAGAGAATAAAAATAGCTGAGGAATGAAATGTGATGAACATCCAAAGTGCTTCAGATTCGGGCAGGCAGCACAACAATTTCATGATGCCTTTTCTGTTCTTCGTCTATCAGGAGGTTCAGCTACCCCAACCTGGCAAACCTCCTTTCATGACATCAACCTTCCACTTGGCCTATCCGTAAAAATCCTACAAGGTATGAGGAGCTCTTCTCTTGTTTTGAAATTATGGAAATGGAACGGCACCAAAACAATGGCTACTGAAGTTGCAGCTAAACCAAAGCAAGGTTTGTGGCTTGCAAATGTATTTGGTGTTTCTATAACTTGACATAGACGTGTAACATAGGTTAAAAACCAAAGAAAAGCTATTTTTGCCCTTCACGCATCTCTGGAAAAGAAAGCATTTAGCAGAACAAAATGGCTGTTGTAAAATGAAATAAGACGTGACTGTTACCACATGGGGATTACACAAAATGCACCCCTAAAGAATTATTCTGTTGCTTACTTCTGGGGTAAGAATACGGGATTTATCTGTAAAACCAGCTCAGACCAGGGCACTGCAGTGGCTAATGAAACCCATGCCAATATATGTCCAAATCCTTTCCTTTGTGTCACCAGTTCAAGCACACCAATTTGTGACAGAGCTACGAAATGAAAAATCACAGCCCAGTGCACAGAGATAATATAGACAATAACTAAGCTTTTGCTGCATGCTTATGCACACATGCAACACACAGCATTCAGTTCAGGCAGAGCTTGGCTGGCTTACCAAAGCCAACAGCCCCGAGATAAAGAGTCCAAATTGGGGGAAGAAAAATAAATCTCTTAGTTGCAATCCACAAACACAAAACCCCACAATACTTTTCAACTTTTATCCCGTGGTTCTCAACAGGCACAGGCTCTGGGTTCTGCACCAATATCTAATGGCAGGATTGCTGCTATGGTATTACATCCTTAATGGATATAATTTTCTATTTATATATATTCTCTCTTTATATCATATTCTCTTTATATATATTTTCTCTTAATTCTCCCTTTATTGCCATGCATCTTCTTTCCTTCCTTTTAAACTACCTAAGGTTGTTCAAAACCTCTGGAAAATGTACTTCAAAAAACAAAATTAATGGCATTTATAAAGTCACTTATTTGAAGAGTGAAACATTTATTGTTTTGTTTAGGTGGGAACTAAGGCAGACGGAGGACAATATCCATTTTTCTCTAAAGAAATTACAAATTCATGTGGAATTCCCTCAGTTAAATAAAACTGAATTGACCATAGCAACTTAAGTGTCCTCACTTAACCACCTGTGTTTTCACAGCCCATGGCTAGTCTGGGTGTCAGAGCAGCAGCTATCAGCTCTGCACATGATGTCAGTGTGGATTATCACTCTAGCCAGCATTTAAAAATCTTCCTTGATGAGTGAAAAAACCCCCACCACATTTATGAGAACGGAGCAGTATTTGCTCACCAAGGGGGGTAAATACAATACAGGTATCTGTGCATGTTTGTCCTTGCCTACCCTTTCACACAGTTTTCTATCTGCGAGATGCAAAGCTGCAACACTCTCGGGGTCTCTTTCACTAAGGACTGACCACTTTGGGCAGCTCCCCCAGTAATTACACAGATATTTACCTGGTTTTATGTAGATGTAGATTAAGACTGGAAAGGTTACAATCTGCCAGGCTGGATAGAGCCAGGCCAGAGGTCTTCCCCAATTAAAAGCAACCTTGTAGTTACCACCACTGTCCTCTTCAAGGCTGTACTTGATTTCCCTTTTTCCCATTTTCCATTTTTTACCCATTTTTTTTCCCTTTTTTACCCATTTCCCTCCTCTAAAGGCCTTGTTTAAAACTCTTTGCAGAAAGATAACTAATAGGTGAACTGAGCTGACATAAAAGCAATTTCCCTACACTCCCCTTCTTTGTGCTCAGTTCAGCCAAGATCTCCTTATTTCACCCAAGAGAAAGGCAAAGCACATGTCCCTAAAACCAGCATTTTATTTGCCCAGCAGTCTAGCAGGTTGTGCCACTATTAGAATGTCCAGCTCACTAACAGCACCACGGTCACTTCCCATCAGCTTTCACAATAGAGAATTTATTGACAGGTCAGAAAGGAAAAATGACAGATTGAATAAAATAGAGCAACTGTAACCGTAATCCTTTGCTAGACCTATCCCAGAAGTGTTCTTCAGATTCTGCAGTGTGATTAAGATGCGAATGTGAGTAAATTATGGGGTTTTTATTTCAGGATTTGCCTAAAATAAGGAAGATACTCTGCATTTTTGACTGGAGTGTTATTTTTTAATGGTCTTTTCATTGTGTCCCTTGTTTGTGTTCTTTCCAGTTCAGGAGTTCAAGTTCCTATGACTTGCTGTGTATAAAATAGAAATATCACCACTTTGCATCCATGAAAGGTATCACATTTAGAAATCAAAAGGTTAAACTATTATCTGGAAAGACCAAGTTCCCCTTGTATCTCTGCAAGTCAACTGCTTTTACTCAAGTTCAGATTATTACTTAATATGACAAGCACAGGCTGGAGATGGGACAGGAGATGTGCAAGATGTGTCATGAAGAAAAGTTGGAATTAATGGATGGATCTCATCAATCTCATCTTGTATTTGTGATGAAGACAGTGCAAAGTGAATATACACCTTTAATAAGAAAGAGAATGTCAAAACCATGACAGTTATAAATCCAAGGTCAACTGTAGCCTTCAAAGAGTTTTCTTAAGCAGTTGTGATGGATTCCCAATTTGCTGAAAGTTTTACATAAGACAGCTTGACACTATATTACCACAAGTTTCACAGCACAAGAATTTCAAGGCTTTCAGCACATACATATGAAGGAGATTATAGAACCTTGGCCTCATTCTTGGTACCTGTGTTAGTCAAGCCACAAAGGGATTCGCAAGTCAGACAGGAATGCTAAATTTTACCAAGCAATGGTCATCATTTGCATATTTTGACTAATAAACAACACCGTAGTTCTAAATCAAAGCCCACAAAACTCTTAACACTACTACCACTGACTTTCAGATAAAACCCATCATGTCCTTTTCATCTTGCAGGCTTTTTAAGCATTCCACACCTTCACACACTGGTGAAGTTCAGCAGCTTTCAGGCTGGTATAGAGCAACTATTTAACAATTTAGAGCAAACCTACACAATTCTTTAAAAGAAAATGTGAAGTCTACTTTAAAACAGCATTTCCAGGGTTATTTTAGGTAGGTACAATGTAATCACTTTCACAGTTTAACAGCATATGTTTTGCCTTCAATCTCTATATAGTCCCTCTGAGAACATAAACTTACGTAACTTTAAAAAAAAATTATTTTAAAGATAATCCCTGAAAAAGCTTTACCTTGTTCTCCCACAGATCCCTCAGTGAATCCCAAAGTCTAAAATTCACATAAAGTCTCCAGCCTTCAGGGAATGACACAGCAGTTCAGAATAGGTTTCCCAGAAAAGACAGCACCTTCAGGCTGCTGGCATCAAGCACCGTTCTTTGCTTCATTGCCTGTAGTCTGCCCAGTTTCATCTTCCTCCCCAAATCTGCCATCATTATCTCTACATTGTTAACACTGCAGCTCATTAGTTGCAGTAGTGGGTAACCTAGCTCTGTATTTTTCTCCTTCCATTGGCTTTCCATTGTTCAGATAAAGTGGTTTGTCACTTCTTTGCCTGTCCAACTATGTCTCTTCATTTGTAGCTCTTGTGCAGTAGTCCATTCATGCCAAGTCAGAGGACAAATGTTAGATACCAAAGCAGATAGACACATAGATATACTTTTATATGGGATTCCTCCCAATCCCTTTATGATAAATATTTTTTCCCACCTTATATTGGGAATTAAACTAGGAAATCAAAAATACAAACAAATATTAATTCTGCAAAATTATCAAAACAGAGCATTTACACATATGCTTTATAAAACAGCACATCCAAAACCAGCAACATGTGTCATGGTCTCATTTCTAACCAGAGATGTCAAAATTTAAATCCAGTCTGAAAGGCAACCCATCTCCTGCTTGAAGTAGCATAACTTTTGGTGCAGTCGGTTTTCAAGGGACCTGATCCTTCACCGCCTTGCCTAGATATTGATACTTCTGCACAAAAGGTATAATGTGTTACAGTTCCTGCTGTAGTGCTCACTCCACTCTCCTCTCCTGCTGAGCAGGTGAAAATGAACAATGAAGCTGCGAGGCTGCAGAGTATAAATCCTTACACTTGCATTTTGAATTTTTTTCTATCAGAAATATAGCATTTAGAAGTCTTAGCAGAGAAGAGGCTATTTTTAAAGACAGAGAAATTAAAATTTTCTGTCAGCATTGCAAAAATGCAAAGGGTCCTATATTTTTAATATTATTTTACATTAGATGAAATTCTGAAAAAAATAGTTACACCTTTGAAAGAAACAAATATTATAATTTTTAATAAATTTTTTGAAACATTTCCTTTCTTGGAAACATATTTTAGAGTTTTGGCTGAAGGAAAAAAAAAGTATCCCTTCCCAGTTTGACTTCTCTCTTGAATGAATTTGATCCTCATTCCAACCACTATGTCCCCTTTGCTTCTCCTTGACGCTCCTAAATAAGCTCTGGAGTGATCTTGGGAAGAGGCTTGCCAGGTAATGGCAGCCAGAGGCAGCAGGGGGGGCTCACACATAGGGTTACTTTGGTGGCCTTGCATATTTTCATCTTCATTTTCACTCTTTACTGATGGTAATGGCAGAAGAGAGAATTTCCATACCAGTATTAAACTTTGGAACCTAAATTTTCTGATAATTTTCTTTGGAATTTCTGTACATGAATGCTTTTGATGATAATTTATATCTATTTCTTGCATCAAGACATTCATCAGTAAATCTCAAAGCACTTTAGAAAGGAGATCAATGTCATTATCATCATTTTGAAATTAGCTTACCAAGAGATTATTATTTCTGGTACAACGTGATTGCTGTATAAAAGCAGTATGAGTGCAATGGCATTTGCCTTTGTGCCATAATCTTAGCACCGTTATCTCAAGATTTCTTCAGCCAAATCAGAATAAGACTGCCTTAGTCTTTTCTGCTATCTTGAAAAAACCCCCCAAAAACAACAAAGGGAGCATTGAAAGGAATATGAGTCTTTTGACTAAATGAGGAAATCCAAGTAACATTACTATATATTTTGCTTAAATCCAGACATGTAATTCCAAAAAAGACTGATGCACATCAAAAAGAACCACGTTCACTAAAGGAAAGCTTTGCTGCTTGAGAGCTTCCTGAGTTACCTGCCCTGTCCTTCACAGAAAGGGCTTCACTGATATGTTGTGAAAACAAACTTGAATAATACTGTGTTTTCCCTCCCTTAACAGAGAAAAACCAGAGGCCTTCAGAGAATTTCATGCTAAAATGCCCTATTTAAAATTGTTTGCTGTTAGCCATTCTGCTGCAATGCATCCGTGACAGTGCTTAAATATTACCCTCACAGTGCAATGCAAAACTCAAGCAAACCCCAAGAACTCCTTGCAAGAGAGGGAAGAGAGAAGGAAAACATTTAAAATAAGTAACTGCAGCCAAAGTATCTCTGAGCAGTATGTTCTTTCATGAACACCCTTAGTACAGCACAAAACTACATTGAATTTATGCATATTTTTTGCAGTAACTGCATGAGAAAAAACTTAGTTAGGGAAACAGAAACCTATAAAGTTTAGTCAGAAATAATAATTTTTGCACTACCAAAAGAAAAAACATGGACAAATGGGTGTTTGAAATGAACATATATGTATTATAAATAGAATTGAAGATGTGGAGTTTAATAACTTTGATTGTTTCTAGCATTCAAGCATCAGGCTCAAAGAAAAAAGCACACAGAGCAAGATAAAGTTCTGTAACTTTTTCAATATTCTTCATTAGACTCCACCATTCACAGCCCCCAGAGTGAACTGCATCATCAAATCAATTGCACCAAAGCCTCCTCTGATTTATGAAAGGCCTCACCATGGAGTTTTCATATAGTAGTTATTTAAGTACTGAAAAGTCTTACCTATAGATCCTCAAGTAATTACACACTGAGAAAGCTCACGCAGAGCAGACTTTCAGCAAAGGGAGGCCACCGTAGGAACAAAAGCCTTTTTACAGCTGAAATCAGGCATGTATTACAGGTTTGTGTTTTTATAAGGCAGCATTAGGAGCTGAGCCCCAAGACTAGCACAAAATGAGAGCAAAGGGACTTTTCCAGTGATAAATCTGAAGAGATATAGAGGCATTTCCAGGACCACCACTATGAGAAAAGCCAGGTACAGGTTTTTCCTTTTCAACTCTCTGTTTAAATAATCATTTGGTGAACGGTGATGGTGCACATATGTATGCATACAGTAGGTGCTACAAATATCACCTTTCTACAGTTCAGTTCGGATTTTTATTTTTAATGTTCTCATCACCTTTATCTTCCCAGCCCCCACCAGCACAGTAAAAAAGAACAGCCAAGTTTCTGCTTGCAGGAGTAGCATCTGCTGCACTCCTGCTCATAGGATTTGGGCAATGGATTTCCAGGGGAGGTTCCCAGCCTCCACACTCATTGACCACTCTGTCACAATTGTTCGAGTAAAAGGAATGCTCATCCCTTTTCTCTGAAGCCTGTCCTTCAAACATAGCAGAAGTGGAACTTTTCCCACTCTGCAAGATATAGTAAAAACAGCAAAAGCAGCATCACCATCCTCCTCTTCACCAGTGGAAGCTATTTCCCCTTTTCCTTTCCCCCTGTCCAAACTCTCTCTAAAAAAATAACTAAGTGAATCAGCCCTCACTCCTTCACAAAATGGAAAAAGACCATGCTTATATGCTTTATCCCCTTTAAAAAGATTTATACACATTTTATAAGCATTTACACATTTATGTTCATTTAGAAGGGTGGGCAAACAGAAATTTGCAGAATCTTTGCATGAGACTCAAACAAACTTAACCCCTCTGATCAGCTTCAATCAGTTCAGATGGTAGCTGTACATTAACTGATATTTTGGGAAAATTGCTGCATATCATGGCTCCCAAAGAAATCTACACCCCCTCAACAGCAGCAGCTAAATTGATCTATTCTGCTTCCAAGTTAGCTGACAAATAGTTACACATCATCAAGTTATACAGAAATATATTTTATGTATGATGAATCCCTACCAAGATGCAAATACAATTTTAACACAGAAGACTGAGCTATTGCATCTCTGTGATGCACCTTGTGGGGGCAACTCACATGAGCACAGCCACAAGGCATTATGAAGGCATTGGTTTAGTTCTTACCTGTGATGCTTGTATACAGCAATATATTAATTAAGTTACAACTTCCTTGATATTCCAGGAGTCGCAACTACTTTTGCTAGGTGTCCTATAGTTTACAATTTTTTTCAAGTAATTAAATATCACAGAATATGTCAAAGAGGTATGTTAAAATCTCCCAAAACAAAGTTCCTCAGCTGCTGCATCCTAACCATTATCAAACAAAATCTTAACTGGGCCCCATCAGTTTAGAAAGCACACAGTAGTGCATAGTGGGGGGATTAGGAGGAAGGTGAGGTACTCAACAGAAAAAAAAGCTAAAAGATCTAAAGTTAGTTGCAGGTGGGCTTAAAAAGACATCCTTGAGTTATGGCCTGCCCCAAGGATAAGAACTAGCATGCAGCCAACTTGAGAGGATTTAACAGAACACTTTTATTTTAAAATACTTTTTGAACCTAATAAAATTAGATTTTTTAGTCAAAAGGTAGAAAAAACCAGAATTTTGCTATGCTGAACACAAACCCTTCCTACAAACTGAAAAGGACAGGTATTTTAAGATGGTAAAACACATGAATTTGTACTGTACTTGCGCTTATACAGACACTGTCTTCTCCTGGGTCACCTAGCAGATATTCTGAATGCTTATGATCATATTGTCCTTTGGAAACTGAAACCTCATGTTGTCGTAGGATAGGATTTTCAAAAGATTGAATCCCTAACTCCATTTAGGATCTTTCCCATAAACCCTGATCCTAATTGCTTGATGAGGCTTTTGACTGGATGCTGTATCTTTACTATTGTTAAAATATAAAGGCAGCAGAGCTGAGGTTTGGACTCACCTAATAGAACTCAGAATAAAAATAAGGCATCTGGTCACCAAGATTTTGCTCTCAAAAGTGACTGATGTTTCTGAATTGTCATTGATTGAAGTGCAGTTGATCTTCCTTGGGGAAATAAGAATGACACAGTATTTTCCAACAGGTGTGACTCACCAACCACTTTCTTCCAGTGAACTTTCAGCAGCAAAATCATCATCAGGTTTGGCACTGGGTGTACTTGGCTTTCCTAGAGCTGCTGTTCTTACAGTGTTAATGACTTGTGCTTGTGTTGGATCACACTGAACGACTGTGCCACGAGGCTCCCCGTGTCCCCAGGGATGCTGCAGCTCTCTGGCAGCACATACATTACCTGATGTCAGACAGCACTGTCTCCAAGAGCAGCACCATCCGTCAGCTGCCACCAGCTAGGGAAAAAAGCAGCTGTTTCCCAATCTTTTTGATATGATGTGCAATACACTCGAGTGAACCTCCCTTTCTCTCCTCTGGGATATATTAGAAATATTATGAATTTGTATTATTAATACTGTATGAGTGTTAGAATATTTACTATAAGTGTGGGGCCTTAACATTAGTACAACTCAAGTGTGTCTAGGGAGTCTCTCACTAAGTGCAGATATGCAACTGCTTCTAGATAAGTGTAAATATCACAGGACAAGACTGCACAACAGTTTAAGACAGAAAATAAAAAAAAAAGTCATATTATCCTACAGGGCTGATGCTAGAAAGCCCGCAGCTGTATGACAGGCAACCAAGTGTGAATTTTGACAGGATATTAGGCAGCCAGTGTAGCAAAAGTGTAATAAGATCGTTAACGAACAAGAGATCAATAGCCTTTTAATTTCTCCACCTGAAATACTGTAAAATGCTCCCTCTAACACGAGGTTTTTCAGGGAAGGATGACAACTACTCACTAATCAAAGCTACTTTCTGCAGCAGTGCTGCGCCTCACAAACCGCCCTTTAAGAAAGTGTTCCTGATTTACTTGCGAATCAAATTGCTCTCACAGTCCGATGTGAGATCGCTGTAATAGGAGAAAGCAACAAGGGAGGACACCTACTGATACATTTCTTTTCTATTTTATTAGCAGGAACCATGTTAAAGCCAATTAAATTTCATAGAACTGAGATCAGTTGTGCTCTTCTGGAGATTCCTGTGAAGGTTTAAAGCTAAAATGAAGAGTCTCCCACAGAAACTGTTAATTATAATTGTTCTTAATAAAGCCGGAGCACAAATGCAGCCAGAATTTGAAACTAGTGCTGCTGATTTAGCAGGTCTGCTAGTAAAGTTTGGTTTGTAAAATCTGTTTTCAAAACTGACTGTAATAGTCCAGTAACATCAAAGATGCTCATCGCGAGCAAGATTATTTTCTGATTTTCAGTGCACAAAAATGCATGACATTTTTAGTTAACTACGAAATTTATGTCAAAACCTGGTATTTCATATTTCCAGCTATCTGGGTTGGGAAACAGCCATGGAAACGTATTTTTCTCTTTTTGATGCAAAGCACAGGCTGTTCTGCTGGACCTTTCATAATTACTTCTGAAACAGGTACACTCTCAATTGTTTGTATTTTAAGTGTTCAAAAAACTGACATAGAATAGAGAAAATTTCACCTAAATTGCTAAATATATAGCTCACTCTTTTGTAAGTAACAATATTTTTGGTTTTATTTATAATTACACCCTCTCCCCCTGCCCCTTTATTCCAAGCCTCTTCTCATAAATAGAGAAAAAATTGCATTTTCAATTTTTTGAATGGCATTCTTGAGAAAATGTGATCAGGTGTTGCTCCAGGAAAGAACAGCCATCCCTGTCATGCTGCAAGAGTTTCATGGCTCACTCAAAATAACGTTCAGAAGAAGGAAAAGCTAGACTACCCCACTATACTAACATCAAGTTGCCTGCAGTCTCAACAGCTGCAAAATTCTATCTGACCTCAGCAAGCTCCCCCTCTTCAGCTTGTGGGAGCTGCCACCCAGCTTCCCACACACGCCATGTCATAACTTCAAACAAACTTTCCTATAGTTTCAGGGGTCAGACCAAAAAACCTTGTCATTCTAAAAATTCTTTAGGAATTTGCATCTGCCACCATGACAGTCTTCCTCTCTCCCCATGTTTATTTCTCAATTTGTTCTGATAATTTTCGGTCACCAGGCATCTCTCTGCTCTGTGACCCAAGTTCTATAGCCTTATTAGAGCCTTTCAACCCAAACCTAACAGCCACATCAGCATCCTCTTTGGATTTTGGCCACCTAGACCCGCTGCACTCTACTTTGTCTTGGTTTCCCATCTCTTCCCTCTGCAGAGACTCTTTGGTTTCTTAATTTATATTTATGTATATATATATATATGCATAGAAAATAAATATGAAATAATTATAAATAGATATCTTAAGTATTCTGATTTTTTTTTCTTGTGGGAAAAGACGTTCACACCATTAAAAGTGTTCAGAACAACATTCTGATGAAACTCCCAGTTCAAACCTAGTGATGTGAGTGGTGGTGTTTCCCCTTTCTGCTCTGTCACAGTCTTATCTCCCCTACACCGAGGGTTCACACTGTAGTAGTCTGGTTGTACTACAGAGTAGTATGAGCTCCCCAGCTGCCACCTTCTGGAAGAACACGTGCAACAAATTGCTTTAAAATTGGCTTCTATGTATTCATGCATTTGGCACTTTAAAACCATGATATATAATTTAATACAAACATATAAAATCAATACTGACTTAGTTCCAACTATAAAGCAAGTTGAGCACAGATCAATTTTCATAACATGCTTATAATCATTTAAACGCCAACTGATGCCTGATAAAAAAATCGGAGAAACATTTTGCCAGTTTCTGACTTATGGAAATAGACGGATTCTACAAGATAAGAATTCTGCATTCAGTAAAACAAAGCCTTCACTCTACAGTCCTCTTCCTCCCCAACACTGCTCTATTATGGTCACCATACAAGAAGCACTGGATTAGGACTTCACAAAGAACTATTATACTCCAGCATGTCACACAGGATTAGCAATTTTCAGTCCCAGAAGCTTCCATAAAGTTATGGACCTGAAGTTACACAATCCCAAAAGGCTGGATTGGGTGGACCATACAAACTGTACCTATTTGGGCTGCCAATGCCGCGGCAGTGACAACATGGTTCAGCCTTTGCAAGCACTGCCAAGACTCAGTGACTGTAGGCCTTGCACAGTTGAGCATGAATCAATACAACGAAGAAAACTGGGCTACTTTCTGGACAAACAGGACCCATCTTCATGCGGATCTCGGTTCTTGTGAAAGAAATAATTTGAGTACTACTGTGTATGCATTCCATTACACTTGAGAAAGCCTGGTGAGATGTTACGTTCAGAGTCAGCTCCAGTGTGGGCCACTTGGTTCTCAAACACAAGTCATCCACCTCTAACCTGCTGCACTTACAACAGCCCAGGGCTTCAAAGCCCTGTGACATCCCTGTGCCCTTCTGGGCTGGAGCATCCTTCCAGCCTGGCCTGGAACATGGGACCAGAATCAATCCACAAGGCAGTATGTGAAGGAAGCTCTCCAGAGGTAGCTCATCACCTCTCACTGAAAAAGGGAGACTGTTGCACCTCTGAGCTAGGTGGCTTTGCCTTACAACTTCACCCTGAAGGTAAATGTGATGGGACACCAGAGCAGCCAGAGCCTTGTGAGAAAAGGACCACCTGTTCACCAAGACGAGCAGAGATAGCAAAAGGTTCCAATTCTTCAAGACTGGTTTCTATGACAGCAAAAAATACTAAACATCAAGGCAGTAACTACTGATCATGTAGTGAATTGGTGAAAATAAGGTTTTTGGAAAGGGTGACTTTCAGGGCCGCACTGGATCAGACGAGCCCTGATGCTCAGCTATGAACATGTGGGAAAGTCTCTTTAGGCTGACTGCCTCTGCAGCAGGCAGGTCTCCACCTCTTCCCAAACATCTCTCCTTCTCTACCCTTGCACTGTAGGCCCGTGTTTGCAGCCCCTGACCCCTGCATGCTTCACCCAAAGGCTCTCTGAGATCTGGAGTCCTCAGTTCTGCTAGTGGAAAGGGAAACAGCCTTCTTGGAGAGATCAGAGCCAAGACGAAGACCTTCAGCGTGCAATTCATCTCTTTAGTAAAGTATACAACACAACACGGATAGCCTGCAAACAAATAAACCAACTAATTATACCTTTGCCAGAGCGAGACAAATTTCAGATGCTTTCTTCAGCAGTGCTTCATTTTGAGCAAATATAATAAAGGATTAGTTGCCAGAGGAGTTGCTATTCAGTTTTGGGTAAAATTGGATAAGTGACAGCTAACTGAAGTCTACAGCTGCCTCAGACATTATGATGTACAATTAATCAGACATTCTGATAAAGAGTCTTCAATTTCAGACCAAACTGACAAGCTCAGGTCAGGGAATGGCAAGCTTTTGCATAAGCAAGATCTTTGCTGGAAACCAGCATTCCTTCATGGAGAAGCATAAACTGTATGGAATGGAGTGGCCTACACTTCTCTTCTCCCACTGTTTCCTGAAGCTTGAAGTGTGACTCCCTATACTTTAATTAAAAGATTGGCAAGGCTTCCAATACCCTCAAATCCATGATATTCATCTTTCTCTAGTAAACTGTGTTTTCATTTACTCTGGGGACAGAAACACGATCAAGAGTAGCACTCATTTCCCTATTGCACTTTTTTATTTTGATCTTATTTCAGATTAAAAACTGGAACACCTTTTTAAACCAAGAATTTCAATGAAGAGATGTCACTGCTGAAGTGATATCTAGTGACATAGATATTTCTTTACATAGACTTGTATTTATAGACCAAAAATGATTATCTCAGTAATACATAGCTGTCCTAAAGAGGCAGCTCAGCAAATAATTTTGTTAGTGCTGACAATTTACAAGTTCCACATATTAACACATGAAATTGTGTGGGATTGTGTGAAAGAATTTTTAGGATCTATTCTGCTTATCTGCATAATAAAGCTCACTTTTACATATTTCCTGTTATCTAAAAGATCTCAAAGTCCCTAACAACTTAAACTAATATGTAAGCTGGAGAGACAAAGACTAATTCCTCACTGAAAGTCAGCACTGGTTTAACAACACACAACACTAAATAGGAAATCATCTTGTACTCTCATACCTGCTTCTGCAAAATGTAATAAACCGCTAATGAATGGAAAGAGATGAGTTTGTTAGAGTGCAAGGGAAGCAGTTAAGATAGTCTGTTGAAAATATGAAATAAATTGAGACATCAATGCCAGCAAAAATAAGATACTTCAGTCACTGATGCCTTACCAGAATTTACATTCCCTTCTAACAGTCACATTTTCCCCACTTTTATGGAAAATGGCTGAAACGTCAGTCTTCTGTGGGATATATTCTCCCACTGATACTGGGATATCCCAATGTAAGCCTGTAACAAGTAGCATTTGGAAGAATGGTGGCTGCCCTAGAGACCTTTCCAAAGTGAAGACAGCTGGGGGCAGAGAGGGTGAATTAAAGCAAAGCCTGGGCTGGCAGAGGGATATGAGTTATCTTGCTTTTTCAAAGACCAAAATGGGGATTGACCTTTCTTGGGGTTTACAAAAAAAGGACAATCCAGGACCTAGATTTGTGTCTGAAACCTTGATCCTCATGGTCTGCAGGATACATGTTCCCAGACCCAGAGTTTTCAGTTCATATCTTGCTTGTTCCATCCCATTGGAATTATTTCTGAACTACATAATTCTTCTCTCTCAATTTGAGCAGACCTGTCATTTTCATTGTGAGTGCATTTTGAATGTGGTTTTTTTGAAAAGAGGTATCAATTTCACAAAGGGTGACTATTTGCTACAGCAAGCTAGATAATTCTTGGCAATACTCGCATATTTTAAATATTTTCATCCTGAAATAGCTATTTAGAAATACATTTTGTTCTTTATTGACTTTGTTCTTTTCAACTACATTCAAAAATATTAAAATCAGGATGTTTCCAACGTTTCTTTCCCTTTTGCAAAATTAAAATTTTGGAAAAGAAAGAAAAAGGAGACTTTCAAAACTCTATCTTAAATTATTTAATCCATACCAATAGTATGGTGGGCAATTTTAAGGCCATAATCATTCTCAGAATGTCTGTGTTTCACTTAAAGTGTGCCACACAGAATTTAAACATTTAAATGCAGAGCAAATATTGTCATATAATTTCATTTCCTAAGCATCGGTGTGACATTTTTCACCTCTAAATAATACAAATGAATCCAGGAACGATCTGCTTATAAATAAGCATGAACCTCTGGAAGCCCTGAATGATGAGCTACCACTACAGGCAGTGGATGTGTTTTCATTCACAACACTTGGGGCCTGACCCAGACCCTTGATGAGTATTGTAATTCCCTGTGTACACAAAACAAAACAGAAGAAGAGTTAGCGACTGGAATCAAGTTCTGTGTCACAGGTTGTCTTAGGAAATGGTATTTTTCAGTTCCTTCTCTTTTTGGGTGCTCAAGCTATACCTCTCTTTCCTTGTTCCTTTTACCTCCCTCTTGTACTGTGTTTCAGAGCCAGAAGTGTTTTGCTCGGTCTATTTGGAAAAGGTGTGTCTCTCGCAGCTACAGTTGTCTCCCACAGCTACAAATCCACATTTGACCTTCACACTGCATTTCAGTACAGCACTGCTTCATTTTTCACACATAATCTTATTTCATTATACAGGTCAGAATTACTCATAATGAAAAGTTGAACTAATAACAAGGGGCACCATTGATGCCTCTTGTCTCCTCATTAAAGCACAAGATTTTAGTTTATTATAAGTGGAATGAGAACTAAATGCACATGCATAAGTGTCATCATAGATTTAAGTTTTTCGCCATTTTTTTCTTCTTTTTTTCCTTTGTATTCTTATTTTCTGAGTAGAAAGTAATCAAGTTGGTTTATTTAGTTTTATTTAGATTGGAAAGACTTTCATTTATCTGTTCCGGTAAGATGTTCCACTCACAATACAACAGTAGCAGCACGTTTTTTAATGCACAGCTCTGCATGAAAACAGAACACAAATCCCCAGCTCTCCACCCACTGTGCAGAGGAATCTGTGGGTGACAAAGTGCAGTCAGAAAAGCACATTTGCAGCCTCTAACAAAACAAATGTTATGATGGAGAAGAGAGGAAAAAAGGAAGCAATTTTTAGAAAGGGTTTAAACCATCATTTACCCTAGCGGGAGGATGTGACTGACTTGCCACTTTAAGGCTTTATTGATTAATAAGATTTGAGGATACAGCATAGTAAGAAAAGTTTTCTTCCTTTTTTAAAATAAAAATAGCTTCAAAAGATGGTATACAGCTATTCAAAGTTGCTAGTATTTACTTTGGGATTGAAATGAAGCCTTTGAGCATCAGGAACCCATTCCACAGGGAATGAATGATGTAGTTTGATTTTTAGACTTTCTATTGTACTTTTAACACATCTTTTGGCAACAATTCAAGTCCTTATTAGTTTAAGTTGGAATGACTTGCTTATCTGTGGTTAAACAGACCAAAGCCGAGGTGCCAGTGTTCCTATGTGCTACTGTAGAAAAATGTTTTGAAAATACAAAATAGGGCTCCAGACCTGCAGTTGACTCCAAGCCTGGAGCCAGCATATTTTGCAAAGTCAGTCCCATGATCAGAGGTTACATATTATTTAAAATCTATGTTTGTTATTCACCTGAAAAAAAAAATTGTACATGTGTCTACATTGTAAATTATTTTCACATGAAACCCCTGATTTTTATTGGAGAGAAGGTTTGATTGGCAAATCTAAGACCTCAGTCTCTAACAAATAGCTTTAGAACAAAACAAAAATAGGTGTAGAAGAAAATGATGTGGTTTAATTCTATGCTGGTTGAAGAAAGAAATGTTTTCACAAACGGATTTAGGAAATCAAATTCTGATGTTAATGCCATTGCCCAGGCTAGGGAAGAGACTTGCCCTAATGGAAAACTGAAGCTAGAGAAACCTAAGACCAAAAGAGTTTTCATTTCTTCCAGCTATTTTCTGTTTCACTTATTATTTCTTTTATGTCATGTACTAGAAAGGACTCCCTTTTTTCCCCCACAACACTTTCATTAAAAGAGAAATAAAAAACCCCAACCCAACAACAGTAATTCAAAGCTCAGACAAAAAATAAAGGATGCCAGATATCACGAATGAAAGAATTTTTTCCTTCATTCCCTCCTAAAATGTACTGGTTAAGAGTTCAAAGACATTATTTTTCCTTATAGACTAAGCTGGAATAAAATGCCATGCCCAAGATTTGAAGCACAATTTTGCAAGTACATGTAGAATTCTAATTGGCAACAGAAGGAGAAACTGCATACCTAAGAAAAATATGATTTTTTTTCTGGAGTCCCTAGCCTTTGCAATTTTCATTCTTTAAAGAATATGGATCAGAATTTAAACCACAATAGCTGAGCTGCATTTTCTACCCATTTAATTTAAAGGCACGGACCTATACCTATTGTTTTTACCAAGGATGCAGCCACGTGCAGCTGCATCCTTGTCATGTGGTCACAAGCAGAGTAACAGAGCTGAGGAGGGAACCCAAACCCCTGTGCCCCAAAATAAAACGTTAGATTCATTAGGCAGGATAGCATTCCCATTTGTAAGCAGACCCTTCTGATGCTTCCAATGTTATATAAGAAATGGAGGGCAACCAAAGTATCTAAAAAGTTTGAAGACTCTCCCCGCATTGAAATGAAAACGTTAGAAATAACAAAAAACTGTCAAAGATTAACTACTGATGTGCAGAATTTTCTTTGAATTAAACTGAGATGACATAAACCCATCATGATGGCTGTCTCTCTGCTATATCACATATCACTGGCAAAAACTGATCACTTTACATAGAAGTTGATATTTTCTCTCTGACATTTAAAAGAGTCTCTTCACAGCCCCTTATTAAGGGTCTATACCATTTTTAAAATCATAATACTTACAAGTGCCACAAGAAAGGGGCACATTTTAAATGTAGGGATCTCTTAAGTGCAAATGTGTAGTACCAAGATTGTTTGCTGCACTATGGACTCGTAAAGGGCCATTATTTGTAAAAGCCCCCTATGGCCAGCATTCAAATTTCGGCTATCGATCAGTATTGAGTCCTTAGGGAAACATAATAAACAGCAGAGTTAAATAGAGGTTTTTAAGAGCCTGGGATTTGGGTTATGCCCTAATTATGAAGTTTGTATTTGTTTCTGTGTCTGGCTGTGAAAACAAAGCCCCATGCAGGCTATACTATTACGATCCCCACCAGCAGCAGAATAAGCAATCTGCGACTTTGTGAGTATTGCATCACTTCATAAAGATGCCTGCCATTTCTCAAAAGATACAAGAGCATTCTGCAAGAGACCCTCACTGCTCTAATTCAGATTTTTTTCTCCTCTGGAATGTACTAGAGCCTATTCCTATATACAGACATGCTTTGGGTGACAACATATATTCAAGAATGGTTACTGTTTGCATCCCCAACTTGGGGTTCAGTGATCCAAAATCATTTATAGATTAAAAAAAGAACTGTTTGCACTGTAAATGCTGGAGAGCAGCCCAGTATGAAGGACTGCTCTTAAAGATTTTCATAACCTCTCCCATTTGTGGGGTTTGTTTTGCTCCTTTGGATATTTTGGCTGTTGTGCTATTAGCTTTCTGTTAATATATTAAGTAAATTGCTGTTGTCATTAAAACAGCCAAATTTGGCTATTTGAATGCTAAGATGACCAGCAGTTTCTATTTATTTCATAGCTGATTAGAAATCTGCCTTTTGCATTGAAGCAGTATTTACAGGGTATTCGTGTAGCAGACACACAGTGTAATCTTCTTTCTCTGCAGCTGACAGCACACAGAGATGTTCAATGTAAAACTCAATGATGTACAAAGAATTTGACTGCTATGAGATAACCGGTGCTTTTCTTAACCCTCTCCTGATGGATTGTGGGAGGCAGACAAAATAGGGATCTGCTACCAGGCTGATAAGTCATTTCTGTTCTCTAAAATAGGAAAGCAGGGCCGTATTAAAGGTGAAACCATTTATAAATATAGTCCTGTGGAGAAGGAGATGGACAAAAGGTTGTATGTGATGTTTGAGTACCTACTAAAAGAAGCTGGAACATAAAAACTGAGCAGATCAAAATATGTGTTTGCATATGCCTATTAATTCTGAGACAAACTTTTGAAGAATACTAGCCAATATATTCCAGCACAAGTAACAGAAATTGGGCTAAGTTCACAGTAAAGCACTTAAATAAATCACTTGATTTTCTGAGGATATTTGAAACTCAAATACAAAATGTAATTGCCTACCTTTAGGCATCAAATAATGAAACTGCTGACAAAATTACTAACTCAGCAGCCATGAGTTTGAGGAAGCTCAAGGACTGAAACCCAACATTCATACACACGTAATAATTCTTTTTCTTCTTTTTTTTCCATGTTTCTGTAAGTTGTCATATGTGATCCAAATTTTTACAAATGCTTAATATTGTCTTAGGCACAGCTGTACCTGACACTTGGTGAATCTGATGGAAAAGTTCACTGTAACTTCCATGACAACTGCCTCTGATCTTTATCCTTCTTTTGGTGGAGGTTGTTACAACACTGTAAATTTTCTCTTCCCAGAAGACTTTATATATGTATTTGCACTCATGCACATGTACTATATGCACATGTATATGGGAAAGTTCTAATATATTTTACAAGATTTTACCTTGAAATAGTCTCTGTTTAAAAACATTGAATCCTCTGAAAGAGCCCTTGTGAGGTTTACACAACAACAAACACAACACAACACAACAAACCAGTGACATAACAGGAAGGTGATTGTGGGTGCTCTGTTTGGAGACCTCCCTCTAGCAGCTATTGACAATTTCCCATGAATCTATTTACTACAGTTTTACAGAGGGATGGAGACACTGGAAGTGCAGCAACAACCACAGGAACCAGAGCAGGCCCTGTTTCTAAGTAAAATGTAACAAAACTATTTAACAAAATAGTTTTATAAAAATAATTTTAAAATAATTATTTGGGCATATATTGTGATTCTGCATTTCTTTGATCTTCAGTTAAACAATCTATTATACTTTTTATTTAGTCAAGTCTAAGCCATCTTGGCTTCCTGGTTCCTTACTGCTCTGTCCAGGCTGGTAGCACTGACAGAGAGACCTTGAAACATGTATTTTTCGATGTAAATTTTATTAACAAAAAGCAGAAACATTTCTCTGGCTTGGATTTTTACAGAAGCCTGTTCTGACAAAACCTTTATATTTTAGATCTAACACTTTATCTTAGGTGCTCTGATTAAAAAGGACAAACATCCTCGGCACATTTTCTTCTCCACAGGAGCCAGGCTTTGTTTCAGTTTCAAACTTCACTTGAAGCATCAGACATCAAACCTTTGCCCTACAAATTACAGGCTGCACAGACAGTTTCTGAAGGACATGCAGGAATTTTATTTGCATGTTTTCTGCTTCTAGTACTTTGTCTTTACTACAACTGAGATACCATTGTCCAGAGAAGCCTAAATAAGGGAGCTGGAGTGATTAAGATGTGCGATCTTTATTGAATATTTAATTAGCTCAGCTTATTAATTAAAATAAATCTGGTGACATCCATCCCAAAATTGCTTTTTAAGTGCTTTAGCTAGTCCCTTTCAATTCAGATTTCTGAATTCTTAACATCACCTACATCTGTAAGATAACTTGCATCAGAGTGGGAAGAGACCAAACTCTTCCTGTGAACTGGATCAACAGGATAAAAAATCCACAAACCTCTTCCCTTTGCTTTCCATCAGGAAGGACTGTCCTCATGGACTGACCTTTGCTGGAGAGAAAAAAAGACACTTTTGGCTGTTAGTTGGTGCCCCAATGCCAGAGGCTCTTAGAAGCAGCAGGTTTGGGAGCCACTTGTGCCTTCTGTTGCCCACACTGACTGACATGCTACACACGCAGAAGAAATGTTTTAAATATTAAGATTACAATGACAAGTGCTCAAAAATTAGGAAACACCAAAATCCATCTAGCTCATAAATATGTATTTTGCTCCTGTCGTTAATTACATGAGCACAAACCCCTTTTTCACAAAGTCCTCAGCTGGTGCTCTCTGAATGAGCAACTGCTGAATATTTTATCTTCACTATTTAGTTTTTACACTAAACCTTGAGGATAAAGTGAGAGAAGGCAACCTGCATTACTCAAGAAGTCAAAATATTTGTGGACATGGCTGCTGTGAAGGAACTGAACATGCTTTTGGTTTGCTCAGTTGTGGTAACTGTTTTGTAACCTACCCAATGAATTGCATTCTTGGAAAGTATCACCCTGACCCAAAAGGGGAATCTTGTCACGGTGTTCCAGTACTTAAAGCGCAGACAGAGAGAGGATGGAGTCCCTCTCTTCACAAGGGGACCATGGGGAACACAAACGGCAATAGGCACGAGTTGCAGGGGAAAGGTTTCATGTCAGTATAACAAAGACATTTTTTATAGTAGGAATGATCATTCACTGGAACAACCTCCCAGGGACAGGGTGGAGTCTCCATCACTGGAGGTTTTCAATATGTGGTGGATTGAGGTGCCAGGCAATCTCCTCTAGGCTCCCTTGTCCATGAAAGGAAAGACCAGATGATCTTTCGAGGTCCCTTCCAATCTGGGCTGCTCTATGACTGTGTGATCACCCAAATAGATGCACTAATGATCGATGAAATTTAGCCTGAAAAATTCTTTGCAGGGAAGAATTTAGGTTAAAGAAGTTAAGGAGATTTTTTTAATAGAAAATCTGCAAAGATAATGTTATTTAGGGAGTTTTAGGCCACTGCAATGGTAGGCAGTGCTGCCATTTCTCCCTGTGCATGAAATGTCTTAAATCTTTTGGTTGTATTTATTCCCTAGAATTAAACCCAAATGGTACAATAAAGACAAAGACCTATATAGAGGCAGGTAAATTAAATTAATTATGGGAAAAAACAGTAATTAATGAATCTATTTAAATCTGAAATGCTAAGACTTTTCAAATGGAAACATATTGCTCTTCAGTGTTCAATGAACACAGAAAAGAGTTTTCATAGGGAGAGATAATTGTATAATAGTAATTTAAAAGCAAAAGATAAAATTGAAATAGCTTCAAACTAGTAAATACAGATTGCCAGATTTTGAAGACTTAGAGCTGTCTTTATGAATACAAAAGAGTTATCTATATATAATTGAGATTATTATTGCTGAACTAAGCATAAGATAGTGATGATGACAATGCCTCACTGGCCTGGTTAGTTAGGGTGAAATACTACTCTCATTAAAGTCATTAGAAAGTTACAGGTTTCACTTCAGCATTACCGAATTTCTAAAGAAAATTTAGGAGCAGGGTGACTCCCATGGTGCTCAGGCTTGATTTGCAGCGAAGATGCCATTAGGGAGAAAGAAAATAGAGCCTTAAATTGCTTTAACTCTTTTCAGACTTGATTCTTCACTATACGACACACAAAACAGCAGAACTGAGCTGGAAACAGACTTTCTTGCCTTGTGAAAAATTAAGGGGTTTCAAAAATCAAATTGCATTAATTAACTTAAACACAACATTTTGCCCTATAGCAAATTTAAATAAAATATTTGAATCACTGCAAACACTTTATTTAAATAAGGTACAATTATTCATTTCTGTTTTGTCAATTGTAAAGTTTTAAAATAGACTTCTTTTAAAATTTCAAAAAAAATATTTGTGCAGTTATGAAAACATACCCAAATGAGCATTTCAACATTCCAAAGGTGTTTTAAAAAAAAAAAAATTGAATGAAAATAATTCTTTGAAACTATCTCCATTATAAAACTTTAAAAACCATTTTTAAAAACAATTTAAAAGGAAAATTTTTGACTAGTCCCATAAAGTATACCACAGGTGGTGCATAAACATCAGTATTAATTCTAGGGTTCTTTACTGAGTTTGGAAAGTAAAATTCTGATGGGTTTATAACTGCATTTATCTTATTTTTACTATCATTGGTTTGGGTAGAACATCCAGAAGTGCCTGGCTGGAACCTCAGCTCACTTCCCAACATGCCAGGCTGCCATGCACTTGTTCTACAGTAAATATCTGCATCCACGTCCTGTCTCCTGGCAAACTGGAAGTCATGTGAAGAACACCTGACTGTGCATCAACCCTACAAGGATCTTAATTACCAGCAGAAGCACTCCTTGCAATGAGGGTGTAGATCTGGTGGTTTCCTAACCTGCCATGAGCCTTCCTGGTGCTCGATTCTCAGCTTCCCAGTGCTTGTTTCCCTTGTAGTAAAATTAGGCCAAGCAGATCTTAAAGAATAACTTCTGTTGATCACGTCATTGAAGTGGTAAGATCTTCATTCTCCATGTAGCTCTGTTATAGTTCAACTGAAGCACAAAGAAATATATCCAATTTGGGAAAACTACTGAAATTCAGAGAAGTTGTTCTCCCAGCTTGAATAAACATTAGCAGATTTTGGCTAATCTTAGTTTTCATTAATAAGGGTTAGTAGATTTAGGATATAACTCACTATTTACTGCCGCTCTCTTTCTTCTCATTTTTAATTGCAGTGCTAGAGGTAAGGTAATGAACAAGAGCATTTGCATACCAAGGACAATGACGGGGCAACTTCCATTGTTGCCGTGCCCCTGCAGCCTCCAGCACCAACCACCCAGACAACGCCAGCTCCTCCTCTCACACACAAACCCTTCACAGCCTGTTGATGTTCAACATAGGAATTAGAGAAGACCATTTTCATTTGTGGCTGCAAATCGATGCTAGGGAAGTAATTAGAAGTGCCCTAAAGTCTGATTTAGTTAAGGCCGTAGGAATACCCAAGAGCCAAAAAATCATCTTGATTAGCACAGATCTGCTCCAACGCAGCCCTCCAGCAAGCATGGATTCATCACTGCCTTTAGCAAGAGGACTTGCAAAACCAGTGTGAAGTGTCACATATAGATGATTGCTTTTGTTTGCAAATAACCCTGCATGTAAGATCTGAACTGTGCTAGCCCAGCACTCACAATTCCCCCCCCAAACGACAGAAATAACTTTGTACTGTAGCACTGCAGCTTTGGATCCAGTCTCAGATTAATTAATAATCAACACTTACACTTTTGTGGGCCACCTCTCAGCGCTGTCACACATTTCCTTCAGCACGCTTGCTTGCTTTTGGAGAAATAGTCACAAGATTGACAAGTGCATGAAACAAAATTACCCCCCTCCAACCAGAAAGAAGGTGTCCTCTCAAGGTCATGCTCAGACAAATGGCATGAGCTGTGTGCTAAATCTCCAGCAATTTACCTGGGCTCCGGGTAAACAGAATCCTTCAGTACTTTGTGAAGCTCTAACGCCAACTCCTCCTCCTTTTCCTCCTCTGTCTCCCATATCAAATTCGTTGTGAAGTTTCAAGGGGGAAAAGTACTCACAAAGGTTATTCTACAGCTCAAATCTAAATGCATTTTTAAACACTGCTGAACTCACTGCAGATGCCACACACTAGACAAAGAGCTGCAGAAGGCCCACAATAATGCACTAATTCCATTGCTAGAAGAAAGGCAGAAGACTTCAATCAATCACGACATTAACTTTGCATTTAAAAATCTAACAGCCTCTGCACTGCGTAGAGTGTCAATTCTTTTATCATGATTACTTGTTATGTGTCAAACCATTTAGTCTCACCTCCTATTGTGCTGTGATTGAGTTCATGGCAGCAAACATACTGGCCATAAAAACAATGGAAGCTTGAATGCTGTCTGAAATATTTGTTTCATCGAAGCTGAATAATCAAATGCACATTATGATTTTTTGTCAACAACTTTAATTTAGTTCTGTTTAATTGATTGCCTATGCCTTACCCATTTTTTTTCTCCATAAAGGAGGCCTGTAGGACAAACAAGAAGTAAAATTGCTAGCTGAAACTCATATTCCTGTAAATAAAGAAATGGCTGAGAGCATTTTTACATATTTGTTTCACAAATACTCCTCTTTTCTTCTAGTATCCCTTTTGCCCATTTTAAGCTTCTGTATCCAACTGGGGGCTTCAAACTTTTTGACCTGGATGCCTAAAAGATTTTTGGTGAGCTACAAACCCTTCAAAGTTTCAAAGACTTGGATTGCTTATAACGTGTGTGAACTTGCTCCCTCTTAGACAGGTTTTGGTCGTCCAAAGTCTGAAAATATCCAGTCTTGCTGGAGCGTACTACTCAGTGCGTGTGCAGGATGTGGAGGGTGGGCAAATGTCCCCCTCAAAGGGGCTGGAGTGAAAATGGAGACAAAGTTCCCCTCCTCTGCTGTGCAGATGAGCACTGCTGAGCCTGGCAGAGATGTCAAAGCCTGCAGCGGGGGTCACTGAGGTGCCTGGGGACAGAGCCTGTGAGCATCCCAGTGCTGCTGGCACCTGCTGCAGGACTGTCCCTGGCCCTCTCTGCACCTCTGTGTGTGCAGGAGGTGTGAAAGCATGTAACAGAGAGGAAAGTATAAGTGAAGTGGCCAAGGAGGCAAACACGGCATCTTCCAGCACATCCAACCATGTTATTGGTCTAATAATGGGCGCTGGCCACAGCAGCAGCAGACATGGGATTCTATGAACCAAAATTATCTTGGGCTTATTTGTCTGTTCTACTTTCTAAAAACATTTCTTTTTAAGATGTGAAAAGCTCTGAATTTGTATTGCAAACTTTTCAGGAAATCCCTTTACTTGAAGTCTTGTGTGAAAATCATTAAAATTTTGATTTATCCAATTACTAAAGAAATACCATATTCTGTAGCACACTTTTTATCAAATTCCAGTTTGATAAGAAATGTTTTACTCCTTCTTTGAGGTTAGGTGCAAATCTTACCTTCCTTGCTTATTACAAGGACATTTGCACCCAGAAATAAAAAATGACATTTTAGCCTTGTGGTCCCAGTGTGAATATTTGAACACAATCCCACAAATAGATGAAGAAATAGACCAAGGTGGATATGTATAGACAAAAAAAAATGGAGAATGGGCTGTTTTGGCTGTGGTTAAGAGCAGAAAACAGGGGGAAACACAATGATGGAAGCCATGCATTGTTATTCACTGTGAATTTTGCAGATCATTTTCTCTGCTTCACAACTTTTAAGTGCTAGTCCACTTTTTAACCTGCTCCATAGATCTGAGAGCACTGCAGATCTGCCCACAATACCACTTTATTAACTGCAGATAATGAGGTATGCAACACTTCAAATACAATACATCAGTCAGCAGAACAGGGAGCCAAAATGCACGGCTTGGTTTGGCTTGCTGTTTACCCTCGTTCCAGCAATTATAATGGCTTGAGGCTGAGACTGGAAAAATAAGAAAGATGGCATCATTTATCTTCCTTTTTATTTTTTTCAAAGAAAACCTTTGTAGGAAAGAAAGGTAATGTTACTTTAAAGTTGAATTTATGTTTCTTACTCATTCTTTATGTGGGTACATTTCCGTCTTACAGGCAAAACCAGCAAAGTCAGCCACTGCTAGAGATAATAGAAGTGCTTTGGTTCTGCTGCCCACTTTGACCATGGCAAAGCACTGACCATCCAGGCTGGGGTTGGGGTACTGTATGTCCACCGATTCCAGAGCTGTTCCTCACATCTCAGCAGCAAGGGCTGCATCCTCTCTCTCCATCCCTCTGCTATGCCTGGCCTGTCCCCTGGACTCTGGATTAGCAAAATAAATTTTTTTACTTAAAAAAAGAACAACCTTTAAAAAAATTGACTAAATGGTGGCTCTATTTTCTCTATATTAACCTCTGAAGCACAGGATGGAAGGAATTAGACTGTCTAATCGTCACAGTTACACAATCAGGCCCCTAACTTCCTGTGAGAGAGTAAAAAGAGAAATCATGCGGAGATTAGCTTAAGAACTGAAAATAAGTACATCAAACATTTTTCTACTTTGAAAAACTATAATGAACAAATATTTTTATATGTTTACTGGTTCATTTTGGAAAATAAATAGTAAATTGGATCTAAACGTCCCCACTCATACTGTCCAAAACTGAAATACTCACACAACAGCTATTCTAAAAATACAGTATTAATTGTATATGGGTATTTCTATGCTCTTAGAAATAAGGTAAACAAGTAACTGTCCTTTAAATCATGTCATATTCCTGATAAAGACCAAGAATATGCTCAGAAAAAGACAATTGGTTCTTTGAGATTTCATTTTTTTTGGTGACATTGGTGTTTTCTGTCCATCTACATTTATAAATATTTTGGACCAAATTCAGACATGATATAAGTGAGGGGATTATTTTAATACATTCTCAATTTAACAACAAGAGTCACCTTAAACTGCCTCACTGAAGAAAACTATTCCTCATCTCTAACAGGGAAAATGAAGAAACAACACCCCACTCAGCCTGTGGCAAGTTTTCACTGGTTTTGTCCACATTTTCTGTCTTACTTACAAAACCTGTGATTAGTGGGAAAGAATCCTCTGTCTTCATGTGATTTTCCATTCAGAAACCATGGCATAATCCGAACTGTGTTTGCTTTGTAAGCACATGTTGATGAGTGAAAACGGTTCCAAGACTGGGACATTTTCAGGGGGAAAAGCTGTGGATAAGCTAGAAATGCTCATTACACTGTTGGGACTAGTTACAGAACCAGAGAAGTGTTTACCCAGTAAGATGTGATGATATTCCTCACAGAGGGCTGGAAAGGGGCAGTGGATCCCTGTAGGTGATGTGGGACTCTGGTGTCATGCTCACATGACAGTACCAATGCCTGGGACACTGCTCCCCTTTCTGACTACAGGGCAGGTCTTTCAACATCCTGGATGCAAAATCCCTCAATTAGAAGGGCAGAACTTCCCCCTTAAGCCCTATTTCTGCAAAGCTAGTCTCAGAGGTCAGACGTGCCCCATGTAGTTACGGGCCAGTGCAGGAGTGCTGGGATTCCCTCCTTACAGCAGCCACCCCACTGCAGCCACGTCTCGATAGCAGAAACACTCCAGTAAAAGAACTGCCAATGGAAAAAACACACCAGTTACAAAAAACTGTAGTTCAAAATTAGTAGCCCAACCTAATGTGCCACATTGTCAGTGCTTCTACAAGCAGCACCCTTTACAAGCCAGTGTGAGAGCTGTTTGCCACCATCTCCATGTTATTCTAGTACTTATCCAGTGGTCACCAGCTGAGATTGACAGTTTTGTGACAGAGGTGTAGTAGTTTTAGTTTCCAAATCAATTTAAATAGCAACCACAGAAAGACTGGAAATGACATAAAGAATGGTTTATAGCATCAAGGTTTGAGGCTAAAAAAATTGCTTTCTGCCTGTATTGTAATGGAAAAATCCTGTTGTATTGATATGGAAAGCTCCCCTTGAGCACCTAAAAGCAGCTAGGGAGTGAACAATAACTACAGATTGCAAACACCAAGATCAATTGCAAACAAAATGTGTGGTAAAAAGGGACAGTTATGGTCTGCCTTAGAAATACACTGATCTTGGCCTAATTTCCATTGAATTGGCTACTGTGTTTTGAATTGAGATTAGGGAATTGCAACTGTCCTTCTTGGCCTTCCCACCTCCTCTGTTTCAGTTCCACAGCCAAAGCTCAAACTCAGAGAATGACCTTCTGGCTCATAAGGATGCTGCAGAGCAAGAAAGGAGATAGCCAGATACCTTACATCACACTAACAATCCTCCCTAGCCATGAGCTGGCAATATAATGTTTCTTTTGCAGAAGAAGGAATGTCATGGAGATTTTGGACTTCAAAGATGTTTTGTGATTAAATATGTGGGAAACTAACTCTGCATGGAGCTTTGTCCTAGTTAACTTCAAGACTAAAAGACTTAAGGGCAAGGTATTTCCAAATATGTGTATAAATTTAAGAATTTAAATGGTTATCTGATTTTTAGTTTCTGGATAGCTGAAGTTCTCATTCACTAATTGTTGCTGGCTAATTATTGCTATTTACTGAAGTCTTCTAAATTGAAAGAGGTGAATTTGAAAATACTTGCCTAAGCACTTAGCAAAATTGGGACTCACAAACTTATGTCCATAGGAAGGAGTATTCATTGGGAGTTAATAATGATAAGAGGAAGGGCTAAGATCAGCTTTCTTCCTATAAATGCATTATTGTGCTGTGCTGCACCAAACCAGCTGTTGGTGACATTTCCAATAAACTGCTGCAAAACTCAAACTAATTATGGAGACAGAAAATAGTGACTGAGAAGAAGGACAGAGAAGAAAGAAAACACCAAGGTAAACTTCTCACAAAATCTGTATTTTGCATCATCAAGACCTTCTTGACAAGCTCCATCTCTGCTCTTTATATACATAGAAAATTAGCATATCATTTGATAATGACCTATCAAAACCTATGCTTTGATTACAAGCAGCTGCTTTTGATTACAATCAATGAATCACTAATTTGTGCTCAACCACAGAACAGTTGGACTCCATCTATTATTCATTCTTGAAGTGGAGATCCTATTTAGAACTGGATTCCAAATTTGACTAGAGCTTTTACCCTCTTGGCTATTAATAATTTTGTTTTGAAGTTAGGTCTCTAAGATTTCATGATGGCCTCTTTGGTTATGATTAAACTCTGAAATAATATGCTCAGCTGTTGCCCAGATCCATGCACCTTTCTCCCTGACTGTACGTGTGGAATGGGCTAATTTAAGTCTTCTGATAACCAAGATACTCCTTTGATTTTCAAAATCCCTAGCCTTCATGTCCAGTATAAACTGAGCCATATTCACAAGGGACTGATACGATATTGTCTGTGGTTGTGTGACATGAGATCAGCAGGTCTCTGAATTTCTTTACAACAGATATATATACGTATATATATATGACATGATGAAAAGATAAAGAAAAGTCACATGGTTTCTCAATTCAAGGTATTTAGCCTAAAGTCATGGGATATAATCCACCTTTGTAATTATAATTATGTGTGCATAAACACCCGCACTCTTCAGATAATTCCAAACCTTTTGAGCTCCCAGATGCCATGTTCAACAGCTTTGATTATATTATTGCTAATTAAAGATAAGGAACAGTATGTTTTTTCTTAGATTACCAATGAGATAGTTCATGAGTGTGTGAATGACTCCTACTGTGGAAAAAACCCTCTCTCTGGTGTAAGCTGCTTCCAGAATAAAACTGTCTGACTCACAAATCCATCAACCAACACAAAGTGACACCTCATTTGATAAATGGATGATTAGACTCAAAATGAAACTAATGCTCAATGTGTGCTGGTTTTCTATCAATCCCAAAACAAAAATAATTCACCATCAAGCAAGTCAATTAATTTACAAGCCCAAAATATCAAAAGAACGCCCTGTTATTCTATTTGGGTGATAGGTTTGATAGATGGATGCCTGCAATTGAAACAGTTCTATTCTAAAAACTGTTAAATATGTTCAACCTATGCAGGAACACTTCAAAAAGCAGCTCATACTTCAGAGTTTGGGTCCTGTTCTTAATCTAAATCTGAATAAGGCAGCTCAGGACTGGGGCTCGGCCTCAAGAAGCATCACCACCACTTGGTGGGGGGTATCACAACCTTGCTTCCCAGTCATGGGTTCTCTCACTCCTCAGGCCCCTTATGAAATGTGGCAGAAACTGTGACCCTGAAAGGCAGATGGAAACCAGTTCCAAGTGCCCTGGGGTGATTTCCCAAGCTGTAAACCTGAGGAAAGAAAATGTCAATATTTTGCTGATAGTGGAGGAATACAGAGAAAAAACCAACATTTCTTAGATTTACTCTCAAATTGCATTCTACTTCCGTGTGTGAGATTTACCACCTACAAGAAAAAGCTGAATGAAAGTGAGATACCTTGTCGGTTCAAAACAGTGGGCACGAGTAGTTGCAAGTGTAAAGTGACACCCACAAAACCAAAGGTGCAATTAAAAAATCACACCTCAAGCTCGACAAACACAGGCTCCCGGGGACCCCAGTGTAGTCCATGTCTCCAATGAGTGCTTTCTGCTCCTCCAACCTCTGCCCATTGACTTTCAGCATGAATTGTGCCTCGTGATTTTTTAAATAGTCAACAGAATGCTGTAATCTGTAACTCTTACTCATGTTAATAAGTACTTAATCATCTCAACAGGATCTAGATACACTTTGGGACTGCTCCTGAGAATAAATTACTTCCCATTGAACATAAGGACTCAGGCCCATTTTTATTTACACATTGTATGTGAGATTCACAAAAAGCCTGTGAAAATTCAGCCCGAGGTCTCATTGCAAGAGTTGCTGGAAGCTAAGTGCCTTTGCATAGCTGGCACATAGAGCCAAACAGCTGACAATCAGTCAATCCATGAGACAAATTTTGCTCTCAGATGTATGTTGCTTCCACTGAAGTCAGCAAGTTATACATACTTCACCAGGGAATTTGATCATAAAATAGCTGTTAAGGCAGACTGGCATTTTGGAGTTCATTTTTAAGAAAGGTGGTTCATTAGAAAAGTTGCCATGCCTAATTGTTTAACCACAGCCACAAAGATTTGAAATGTCAGGGAGGAATAAGCCTTTTACTTCCCTGGGAAAGTTACATAACTCACTAAACCCTTTGCAAACAAACAAACCAAAAAAGGGAAAAGAAATGGCTTCATGCTCTGGCAAAACCTCTGGGAAAGAGAATGACTGAGCGGAGCCACACAGCAATTCAGCTATAATGGCCAGTTACTTCAAACAACACAAAGCCTGCATAAATGTCATATTTCCATTACTGGCAGACTGAAATCTTTGCAACGAGTTGTTTCTATTAAGACTCAACATCACCATATGCTCTAATTATTCTTAAAATGTTGTTTATCATGTCTGAAATATTTCAATTTATAAACACATCCACAGCTCAGGGCACAGATAGATACACAGTGGCAGCATATACTGAAATTATTATCAGCAAAATAAATGAAGGAGGGAAAAAGTCCTCACCAAAGTGACAACAGAGATTTGGTGCTCAATCCTCGATGCGGGACCAGACGCCTGGCAAAGTCACAATCTCTGCTTTGTAATATATCCCACAGGAAATAAAGTTGAACTTCTGTGGCCCATTGCATAGATCTAGGCTGAGGGGATTAAGTTAATAAAATCTTCGTGTTGAACACTCCTATACTCTTTTAAATGTTTCCTGGTTTAGCTGAATTTGCCCACATGCAAGTTGAAAGCAACTCAAGACCCTGTAAAACTGAACTCAAGGATTCTTGAGTGGCTCAAGCTGTTTCAAACATATGGATATAAAATCTTCGTGTGAATATAAAGCTACTTTCCTACAGAGACAAAACTTAAGGTGAGCAAAGTTTTCATTGATGTGACAGAAGCACTATGAATTATTTGCTACAGAGAATATATATATGTATATATATATACTCAGTGCTAGAAAATACATATATACTACATCTATATATTCAGTAGTATATACAAATACTCAATGGCAGAAAATTGGTAACCCCATCAGACAGAAGGATCAAGTGAGTTCAATGGAAACCAGATTCCTTTCTGCTCTGAGGGGCTCTAAGGACCTCTGGTAGGTTGAAGAGTGGGGTTCTACTATCAAAATGTGCTATCAAATGATGCAATACACAAAACACATTTGCTGGGAGAAATGTATTTCATTATTAGGATTTTGGATTATGGTGAATCATACCACAAATTTCTAGAAGCCTGGTGTTGGTTAGATGTAGCTGTCTCTTGACATTTCTTTTTGCTCATTTAAGATTCAGTTTCTTTTTATGAAAGGCAGACACAGAAATATCTACACACAAGCTTCATGTGCTCTTTCATTCAAAGTTGGTTTTTTTTCTTCTAGTTTTCATAAGCATAAGCAAAGAACTTAAAGACAGGGAAGAAATAACAAAATCATGTAATTAAAAATTCAGTAATTGCTAAGTTTTGAGTGCTGCTTTAGAACATGAGTGAGGTGATATTTTAATGCAATTATTAATGAAAGAAGTCCTATAAGTAGGATGAATATGATATGCAGCACTGAAAGACAGATATTTTCCAGCAGTAGCAATTATCTTACGTGAGATTTAAAAAAACACCGGTGAAACATATGTGACTTGACTTTCACATGAGAGGTAATTGCACCTTCTCTAAAGTTCACTGAATTCCTAGTGCTCTGGTGTTTTCCTCTGAAAATTGAGTTCATCAAAGTAATGATATGAAAGACAGAACCTTTTATTTAATAGCTTTCCATTAACTATCATTTTGTCATCTTAGTATGATCTTTGGTAACATATCTGACCAGTTTGCCATGGGAATAAGAAATCGTGAATTGGGAGAGGCTACTGAGAGGAGCAAGTAAGTTTCAGAACCTACAGGTACCTCCATAAGATATTCCCCAGCCTGCTGTATGCCAAGGAACTTCATCCCTTTGTTTCCCTTTTATCTTTACTAGTTAGAGCTAGTTTGATCTTCATTCTAACTCTGCTGAAAACCTAGGGGCAAACCAAGCTGTGTGTATCACCAGATGTTTCATAACAATGAAAAAGAGGGCAGGATAAATGCTATGTACAACAAATTGCACAAAAGCACAAAGCAAAATGGCAGCTACCTTCAGAAAACAGAATTATTCCCAGAAAAGCACTTTCCTGCACTTTAATCAACGTAAGTCTTTCTGCCATCCTGCAGCCTAGTGCTGGCTGGATTTCCTGGTGGTTTATTTCTGGAGGCTTTCAGAAGGAGAGGCTGTGCCATAGCACAAATATGATACAGTTCTGATTTTAAAATAATAAAACTATTCTTCCCTGTCATACAGCTGGATTAGACTGATTGTGAGTGAGAAGGATGTAAATTAAAGGTGAAATTTTAAGCATTAAACTTGCAAAGATCTTAAAACCTGGACCGCAAGTACCATCAAAGTGGACAGACACAAAATCTTCAGGGATACCATTCCCAGGGGTGGCATGTTGCTCTTTCTACTGATTTGCATACCTGGGAGCACTTTAAAAACATGATTAAAGTTCTTGACAGAACCTGTCAACATTCACTACCTACTGTTCAGGGAGCAAAGTGGGTGCAGCTGCATGGGCAAAAAAACTGGTTGTGACCTTCATTCTCCAAAATTTAAACCCACCAAGAAACACTGTCACCATTCTGTTTCACCTTTGTGGAAGCAGAGATCAGAGATAGCCTTTCAAATCCAGCTATGATAAAAGTTCAATTAAAAGAATGTCAGCATTTCATACAGCCTTTCCTTTAAAAAATAAGATGCACGAACTAGGTATCTTGAATAAGCTCATACATTTTCTTAAAAAATCAGCTTGTATTCTGATGCTTGAACTGGCCTCAGAACCATCTCCCTTTTATTATAATTTTCTTTTGCTGAGAGAAAGGAAAAGCAGAAGGCATTGGTTTTGAAAGAAAAACAAACAGCAGAGACTAAACTTAGGTCTGTATATTCCACCTGTGATGCCAAAACAAGCTATCAGATTACTGCATAAAGGGAACTAAAGGCATGACCTATACATTAATTTTTCTCATGGTTTTCACTGTTCTGTTGATTTTTATTGCAAGGCTTAATTAAAATTAATAGCAAGCCAGACTGGCTTCAGATTGTTTGGAAACACTACAGAACAATTGGATTGTATCTCCACCTACTGTTAGTACTCAGCTTGAGAAGGGTACAACCATGGCATTATAAAGCACGGACACACATCATGCTCTGGGATACAAACTGGGCAGGTCATGAGCAAGAAAACAGTACACTGAATTCAGGGAGAAAGTTGACTTTTGACTAAACCCCATATTTTATTATTACTGTCAAAGGGCTGCAACGGGGAGCTTTGAGCTCCTTCTGTCTACTGCTTCCTTTCTTGTGTCAAAGTCAGGTGCATTCATGCAAAAGGAGCAAACAGCCATTCTTCTTATTTCCATATATTACTTTGGAGATTTTCTCCTCCTTTGTAACTATGGGAAAGATTCTTGTGAAGCCAGAGCTCACAGAAGCACTAGCACGCTTTGAAGTGCATAGTTTAAACACACTTCAGAAAAGGTTTCTAAGGAGCAACCTTGTATTTCACATTAATGAAAAACTTTCCGCTGAGATTATGCAGATTTCCCTGCAGATGCTACCTAACAACATGTGGACTACATCTTGCCATCCCTAAATATCCCTTTTTACTCCCTTGAGCTGAAGTAGCCCAAGGGCTTTTGGTAATATCACTGCAACAACTACCTCCTAGGTACCCTGCTGCTGAGGGCTTTTCCACCTGCTGAATTAGGCATTTTGAGGTAAGAAAAAGGCCAGACTGAAGGGTTCACAGCTACCATCTCACTGGATCTGCCCAGCCTCGCCAGTAGAAGATGGATATGGCCTCATTCAGGGCCTCACTTGCACAGAGGCAATTAGATGCATTTAGGGTTCAGGTAGGTAAACTCACTCTTCAGATAAGCAGAGGAGCTCTGGTGTTCTCAAAGGACAAGGGCAAGATCATCGTGCCCCTTTTCATCCAGTAGCTCAGTAATTAGAGCATCTGTACATGGATATTGAAGTATTTTCCAGGAAGTCTTTACCAAAACTAAGACATGTTCAGTTCAACGCAAACCCGGGGGGGCCAAGCACGTGGGCCGAGTGCTGTGATGGAGAGGAGGGACTGGGCTTTGCATCCTGGATCTGGGGTGCAGGCTGAATCAAATTGTATGCCCATGGAATGAGGGGTTTTTTTAGATTTACCTGCTCCTCTCACTTGGACTAAATACTCCTGGGGAGCCTTTCCTTAATTACGGGACCAAGTTTGGAAAATCAAGCACTCAGTGTCAGGAAAAGCCAGGATTATGGTTGCCTAATCAACTCTATCTTGCTCTCTTCATGTATTTTGAAATCGTGTTTTTCTAAGGACTCCACCCCTTCACTCAGGGCACAGTGGGCAGTATTTTCTTGTGCCTATGTTTGCATTTGGCCGTTGGCCTTATTTACCTCACATTACACAAAGCCTTCCGTGATGACAAATGTCAGCACTATGAATAGATTAATAATTTTCAATATTTTCATTTCCTTCTTTGGTACTCATTTTGCTGGTATACAAACACTACAAAATTTTAATGAATTTCATATCCTGTCTAGGACAGGAGTGGGTATTGTTCCCTCTGTAAAAAGTGGATTGGAAGCACAGAGAGATTTATGTCAAAAGGTACTCATTAATTTTGGGTACAGTTTGAGCTGCCTCTATATTTTTTAGCATTTTATATATTCACACACTCTTCATACACGTACTGTGTTAGTGCTCACCAAACCTAATGGTCAAGCCCTACACAGAAGGTCTTATATATCTAGAAAATGAGAAAGAATTAGCAAAAATGGTGTAAGAAAATTGCCACTGTCATATAAAGACTCTCTGGTAAAATCAAAAGAAATTTTGCTGTTTTAACCAAGACTCTTCTGTCTCATTCACTCTGTACTTTCTGACTTATTAACAAATGAGGTGGGAGACTCTTAATCATTTGCTTTTCTGCAAACTCCTAGTTCATTGCCAGACCTGACTCTTTCTGCATATGAATGAAGCATGATTCTGTAATTAAACATGCTGGCTTAATATACATGGAAAAATGAGACAAATTAAGGATGTACAAAAAAAATAAATCGGGCATTAAATTTTGAGGGCTTAATTTTGCATTTTTTTCTCAAAGAAAATGTTTTTTTCAGAATAAAAAATTATATCCACAAGATTTTGATTCTGAGAAAAAAAAATACTCTCCCCTTTGTAATTTGAATGTTTGCCTTCATACTGACACCAATATAGCTTGTCACATGACTTAATATCCATCATTCAGACCTCTATCATTTAGTTTATGAATAAAGTATAGAATCAAAGAACCATAGAATCATTTAAGTTGGAAAAGACTTCTAAGATCATTGAGGCCTGCACTGCCAAATCCACAACTAAGATGTGTGCCTGAGTGCCACTTTACACATCTTTCAAATACCTCCAGAGGTGGTGACTCCAGCACTTCCCTGAAAGAGAGTCAATGCGTCAATAATGGTTCCACAGCTCTGTGCTGGTGCAGAGGGTCTCTCAGACAAAAACCAGTGCCTTCAGAACACACTGTGAGGGAAAGTACTCTACATAAAGTTACCTGTCTACTACTGTCTTCCAAATTTGAACCCCTCATTTCCCCTGACCCTTGGTTCTTTGCCTACCCAGTCCCGGTATGAAAGTTTCTCTCCATGGTTGTCTCAGTTATATCTCTCCCAGCCAATTCCTCTGCAGACCAAGGTGTGCATTTCCCCTGGTTGGCCTTGGTACACTACTTGTTCCAAGAAGTCATCCCTGACACCCTTCCAAAACCTTCTTGACTGCTGTGTCCTGTGGCATTGCTGATGCAGCAGAGAGGTTAAGGTCCCCTCTGTCAGCCAGGTCTGTGTTACAGACACTTCCTTGGTTTAATTAGAAAGCATCAATTCTACTTCTCACCCTGACCATGCAGTTTCTAACAAACACTCTGGATTATGGCCCACAAGCTCTAAACAAGCTTTTTGTCCACCCTGTACATCCCCATCTGACCACTGATGGGATGTATTCCCTGGTGAATTCAGATGCTAAAATGCCACAAGCTTCTTCAGAGCATGTGCAAACCATAGATAGACACAGATTTATAATAACTTTGGAAAAGATTCCCTGGAGTTCCATAAAAAAAGGGCAAAAGATAAATCCTTGTCAAATGGCTTCACCTACTCATCAGCATCAAGCAAAGGTAACAGGGATGGATCATTGGGACAGCTGAAATAAAAAAGCACCATCACTTTTGCACACTGGTTTAAGGTCAGTTTTCTACAGTGCAGTTTCAGCAATGACTGAGTTGTTTTTGCTGTAATTTTCCTAAGGAAATTCAGCCAGAGTCAGAGAGTAAGTTAGATTTTTTAAAGTTATTAAAGTTTGCAGCTGAAATTTTTAGCAAGTGCCAAGAAACTTTAATGTTTGGTAATGTTGTCCAACCTGCCTCTAGGTATAAACTATAAACAAAATAACTAAGAAAGAAATTGCAATATGCTTATATGTGGCATCTTTTCACCATACCCTGAATGTTACCATGAATGGAGACAGTCTGTACCTCCATCAAAAGTGCCTTTTATCTTGCAGAGAAAACACACAGCATACAAATGTATCCTCTGTTCTGCTTCCAAAAGCAGAAAAGCTTTAAAAAAAGCTTAAAGAAAAAAAAGACCAAATACTCAATAGAAGTGCTCGGGCTACAGTTTTGAGCTCATGTGCTGCACTGTTTCAGATTCAAGTGAATTCATTTAGCAAGTGCAGTTGTCATAATTTTCTGTTAAGCTCTCAGGACTGGCGATGTCAGCCAGTTTAAAGGAAGACTAGAGTGTGTGTAAACATCAACCTGTACTTCTGTCAGCCCCAAAATTAAAAAGAAAACCTCATGAATTTTGTGGGCCCTCATATCAGCCTGGTCTTTAGTATAAATATGATAATGGATTTAGGAATTTGGTTCAAAATAAGTGCATACCTTGCTTTCTATTTATTGGTTATGCTTTCTGGGTTACTTTTAAATTAAGTCTGTGATTAACTTTGATGTGTCTATCAACACTAGATCACAGGCTTACTTATCCAGTACTGCTGGGAAGCTGAAATATTTTAATGACAATCTAGAAACGAGAAAAACATTAAAGAGAAAAAATTACTAAGGCCCCAAGAAGGTAACATCACATAAAAGCCTACTTCTGAGATGTCCATGTACAACTCAAACACTCATTCAAAGACAGAGATGAACTTCAAACCTTAGTGTTTCTATGTAGTCTGTCAGATACTGACTGTCATTTGTGTCATGAAAACAATGTGAATTGAATGACTAATAGTCCAAAAATTTGATCATTGATACAAGATTACCAGATCACTACAGAATTTGTCAATTATGAAGGCACAACCCAATTGTCACATGACTTATCTTTTTCAGATCTTATCCAAGCAAAAATCTATAACTTTATATAATTTTTGTGAGAAAAATCAAAGAAATTGAATGGATCTACTGAAGTGTCCTGGAACATGTATTCCTGATTGACTGCAGCAAAACAGGAACTATCTTCACCAAGAGTTATTTTAATAGTCTCAGGAGTCAGTTTTATCTGCATAGCACTTTAAAAGAAAACTAAAAAAAGCTAATGACAGTAGGAAAATGTTTATTGTTATTATTTAACAGTTGTGGAGGGTTATTCTGTTTGGTTGGTTTGTTATTGTTTTTTAGGTTTTGGGTTTTTTTTTCAATTTGTACTATATCTTGTAATTTTAGCAGCCTCATGGTACTTCTTCCTGCAGCCTTCTACTCCAAAGCTGATTCAGAGGTATGCATTTGAGCCAAGAGTCTGCTGCAAATGTAAGTCATTAGGAAAATTAGCCTGTTCTCAGGAAAAAAGCTATGACTTAAAAGAGCCCTGATACTGTAATTGTCATTTCAAATGTGTATGGGATATCTCCTTTTATGTTTTCCACCGATTGTGCTGATAGAGCAAGATAAAGACTGTTGTGTTATTGCAAACAACTATAATTTTGATGTATATAATTCATTTTTAATAAGGACAACTTATTAAAATTTCCCCACATATTTCCCCTTAGAAATGTATTTAAAAGAGCCTGTAATAAACTACATTCTACAAAGCCAGGCTATTTATAGGCAAAAAACCAAAAATCCAAGTATGCTGGTTTCAAAGAAATTGCTTAAGCAGGTGCATACTAAAAAGCTGAGCTTGTTTGTGCACAAAAGCTTGAACAAAGATTTTTACTGGTAATTCAGAAACTTGGTGTGCATGTAGGTGGGCTAAAAAATAGCAAGTATACAGTATTTCCATATCAAACAAATTTTTATATCAAAGATTTCTCTTGCAAAATGTAAAAAAGCAACAGCTTTCCCTATAAATAGAGATCCTTCAGAAACAAGTTTTCAACATGATTTGATTGAAAATGGAGGTGGGGTGCAAAGGATCTCAAATGAGATGCCCAGCTAGAGCAGCTTAGTGTGGCATTTCAGTCCTGCCACTGTGAGAGCTGCCCCTGTATTTTCCAAATCTGATTCCCTCTGCTTTCCTCTCCAGAGGACATAATGGGAATTCTATTTCTCATGTTCACAACTTCCACAGAGGATGCAGGATCCAGTGCTTTATTCCATGCTGTTATGCCCTTCCATTCTGACTGATACCATTCACAAACTCTTTACTGACACTTGAACAATCAGGGGGTTTATGTTTGCATTTTAGCACAGACAGGAAACGGGTATTGGTGTATATCTGCCTTAGATCCTGCCCATCCACCTCCCTGCTCCTCAGCACTGGTTAGGATTTCATCCTCTGATGAGCATGAAAAATGGAGGAAACCCATTGAGAAAAAATGGTCCTTTTTGGCAAATCCATACAGCCTGGTCTGGGATGACTTCCTCAGTGGCCCCTTCCTTACAACAGAGAAATGTTGCAGGAAAGAGAGAAGGGAGAATGTTGCAAGAGCAAGGAGGGTGTCCAGTTTTCCCCTTCTTATGATTGAAGAAAGAAGAAATGTCAGTATGACATTTCTGACGTAATTCTGACATCCCCTATTATAACAATTGTATAATTTACTCCAGGATCTCCTGCTCTCTATTTCCTGGTTTAATGCCTGGACTTGTGTCACTGCATGCCATGCTTGTATGTAATTCATGGACTAGAGGTCAGTATGTGATACACAGGGCCAGGAAAAGTACATCAAGGTCCTTGGAGGCTTCAAGGGAGAGAAATGAGACATCCATTGTGGCCTTCAGCATCCATTTAAATTGGACTGGTATCAATAATAATAGAATAATGGAAATTTAAGAGTGAATGAATGATGACTCACGGGTTAAACTCCACTTTTTAAAAATACATACTTGACATATCTGGCCTGTAGCCTGCTGTGCATTTTTACGTTGTGTTTTCAGAAATAAGAGGATTTTTTTAGGTTGATCAGAGGTAGCTGTACTTTTTGAAATGGCTTATACTGTATCTGTACTTTACACTACACTAATGGACTTCTCTGACGCAGCAATCCTAATCCATTTGGGCTGCTATGGATGCCTACATTTCTGTAAACTGGAGATAGTTTTGTTCCCAATTTAAACATGGATTTGAATGAGCATTAGCAATGGGCAAACTGAAATTGTGGAGCTGCAGTTCAGTTTGAAGAGGACTGACACATTTGTTTATCCAAACTTCCTGGGTTTACACAACACACAACTGTGAATGACCTCAGGAAGAGAAAAGCCTCTTGTGACACTTTCAGCACTTCATGTATTCAGTGAAAACAAAACCCACAGATGCAGGAAGTGCAAGAGAATGAAAACACATAGTTCAAATGACTATTTTTAAAAACTTTTGTTAAACTTTTGGGCTACATCAGTCTGCAAGATGAAGGAATACCTGGAATTGTTACTGGTTCATTTATTCATGCTTCTATTAAAATGTAAAAGCTGGAGGCTAAAAGAAAGTGTATTGACAGTATTTTCAGGCTGCTTGGCTGTACTTTCTAGTTTCACGGGTGTGCCATATTGCTCTGAAAGCACCTTCCCTGGTGTACCAACAAAACTTCTAAAACTCGCAGCAGTCTCCGAGGGCGGTAACTCATTTTCTCATCACTAAACACTTTCAATATAGTACTATTATAGTAGAATCATAGAATATTCTGAGTTGGAAAGGATCCACCAGAATCATTGAGTCCAACTCCTGGCGCTGCACAGGACACCCCAAGAGGCACACCCTGTGCCTGAGAGCATTGTTCAAACACTTCTTGCACTCTGTCAGGCTGGTGCTGTGACCACCGCCCTGGGGAGCCTTTTCCAGTGCCCAACCACCCTCTGGGTGAAGAGCCTTTTCCTAATATTCAACCTAAACCTCCCCTGACAACTTCAGGCCATTCCCTGGGTTCCTGTCGCTGTCACCACGGAGAAGAGATCAGTGCCTGCCCCTCCTCTTCCCCTTATGAGGAAGCTGTAGGCTGCAGTGAGGGTTCCCCTCAGTCTCCTCCAGGCTGGACAGAGCAGATGACCTCAGCCACTCCTTGTACGGCTGAGGATTCCTGCCTGTCCTATGCCATCCTCCTGATACTGCCCACGTACACTTCCCGAAGAGGAACGAGGCAACCTCTCCAAGGGCACCCATCAGGTGGCAAAGACTGAGGAATTTGCTCAGGAGGCTCATGGGCACATGGAAACTGAGCAATGGAGTGAGCAAGGGAGAGAGTGGAGGCTGCAGGGCTGCAGGGGCTCTGAGCAGCAGCAGCACAGCACAGACGCCTGGGCTGGCGCAGCATTCCAGCCGTGCCGTGGGGCAGCTCTCCTGCGTTAAATCCCAGCTGCAAACCACTTTGTTTGTCTCACTTGGTAAGGACAGGAAATACATGGATGCAGACAGAGATGTTTCACAGGTTACAGGCCTTCGGGCAGTCCTTGATGGCCATCATCACCCAGCTGACATCAGTACCATGCAGAATAATTTCCTTTTCCAAAATTATTCTTTCTAAAATCCACTGTTCTGATTTTAAATGCACTGGGGATAACACCTGTCTAATGTATAATATATCTTTTTTTCCTACGTGAACCAAACTGACCATTGATTATATTTATATCACAATATATAAATATAAAATGATATATATATCTAATAAAAACAATACAAAATAAAAAAAATAAATATATAACATATAAATATATTTATTATATTGATTTATTTATTGGGTTTTGGTGGTTATAAAACTTTTTTTTTGAGATGGTCCATGATACCTAGGAACATATCTCTGTATAGTGCTGTAAATTTTTAAGAGGGATCACCATTTGATCCTATAATACTTGATTCGAATCTTGACATGCTATAAATAAAGTAGATCTATTGACTTCTAAACACCTTAATCTTGGAATGGAGGCAAGAGTTCTTCTCAGAATGCCAGAAGAGAAGGAAGGATAGCCTGTAGGTACTGTCTCCATACAGAGAAAGCATGTCTATGTCATGGGCTCAGCCTTCAGAAAACCAAATGATGATTTGGACAGTTGTGGAAAGAAGAAAGAGAATTAAAAAAAAAAAGTTCTAAACATCTTTTGGGAAAAACGTGTTTTCAAGAGAATCCTTTTTGCCTTGTTGCCAATAAAAACTTTATACAAGAGCAAGCCATAATTATGGCTTTTTTCCCCCTTTGCCTTTTCTCCAAATCTCTCACAATTTTTCTTTCTTCAAAAACAGCAGCCAAGTAATTTTTTTCAAAAAGAAAGAACCAGAAAACTCTATGCTGCTAATTCTTTTTTTTCAAGTTAGGTACAACATTTGGTCCTCCCTCACTGCCTCCAGTATATACCATTTTTTATGAATGGTTGAAAGTAGAAGCGTGCAATTTTAAAAACCCAACCAGCTATTAGAAGGAAATATTTCTGCTTTGATTATTAAGTTTGACACAGCCTAGAAAGCAGACAGATGTGGCATAAATACACATTCAAATTTTTGGGCAATGGAAAATATTTCAAACAATTTATATTGGTTATTAAATATAAAAGATGAGCGAAATAGGCAGATTTATGCCTAGAAATACTTCTAAAGTGATCAAGGATAACTGCACCTGGTTAGTGAAATATTTAAGGTCCCATCAGTTGTAACTAAGGCAAGCTCTGGACAATTCAAATCCATTCCTGACCTTGTCAGGCCAGTGGCAACAACGAGTGCCCTGGTGTCTCCTGTTTTCTGGCCTGGCAGAGTTGGCTGCTGCCTTCTGTATTATTCAATACAAAGTGAGACCAAATGAAATAGATTTAAAAGATCTCTTAAAAACAAAAACCACAACAGAAAAATAAAAGTTGATCAGAGAACCTGATCTTTTTTTCCCTATAATTTATTAAAAAATTGCAGTTTTCATAGAGCTGGGGGTGTTCTTACTCGTTATCACAGGAACACCTTCAATTTTGCACATTTCTCAATGCTGACTTGCAGTCCACAGGGTGCTTGTAGAGCAGCATATGGTGCACTGTGGACAATTTTTTCCCTCCTAGAGAACCACAGTACAGCCTTGGCAAGCAAGCATTTTAAGGATCAACAAAAAAGTCGGGAGTTTATTTTCTGTGGTGGTCCAATTAGAGTTACCCTTCTACTCCCAACGTCTTTCTATTCTCTCACCTGCCATAGCTGTCAGGAATTTGGAAGTGCAGACTCATTTAAATCGATACCAGATTGCCTTAAAACCACACACACAATATGCTCTAGACTGTAGTATTCTCTTCAAGAAGGTCTATGAGTCAGTTCCATTTTCTCTTTACATAAGGGCCTTTCTCAATTAATTTCCATTTAGACATCTTGTCCAGCAGTGATTAATAAATGCAAGTACATTTACTCCCCAAAGATGGTGCAGAATATGTGCATGAATCCCACACAAGTATTTGATAAACCAAGGAGCAATATGGAAAGTAAAAATCATTTTCTGCATCTGGTTGTGTATTTCTGTGTTTTGTGCAATATTTTCATCTGTAAGGCTCCAGAAACACCTCTAGGATCTTCACCTAATGTGTACAGGCATTAGCATATTGCCTCTGTGGCTGATAGGAGTCTCATTTGCTGAAAGTCAAACATGTATTGAAAAGGTTGAGACTTCTCAGCATCTGAAGGATGCAGGCTACAAGATAATTGGGATGCAGTTATACTGGGATTTGAAAATTCAGCTCTATTCAAACTTGTAGTCCCGCTGATCAATTTTTTTTTCCCTGAGTCTTTGAATGCCTTGTGCCTGTGTATCTGATCTATGACGTATGGGATGCTACTTTTAAATATATATACACAGACCCAGAGAACTCTATACAAGAAATTACACTAATATAATTGAAGACCAGCTGGCAATACATGTTGGGCAAAAAAGGAAGATGTGACAACTTCAGCTAAACCAACAGACAGAATCACTTGATTTGGTCTCTGCACATCTTTAAAATCAAGCTCTGTGAACATTGTTATGACAGGGAAAAACAAGATTTTTTTCCCTGTAAAATTAAATGTCACTCTTGATAGCATAATATCTGAAACATCATCCTTCCAAGTCCATAGCAATACTTTACACAGAAAATTAAACTCTCTCTCTGTTTATTGAGTGGATAATGCTGTCTTCGAATGTGTGAGAACCCCTGCTAGGTGAGAAATTAAAAAAGAAGCACTATAAAGTCTAATGGTATGTATGAAATACAAAAAAGAGAGAAAAAGGTAACTTAATTGGTAATCAGAAGAAATCATAAAACTAATCATGCAATTAATGCCTTAAAAAGCCAGCATATGAGGTGTGTATAATTACCAGAAAACAATGCAGTGATGGTTTCAAGGATTAATGAATTAATGATTGTTGGGGGGAGGAGGATTTGATCTGCAATTTCAGATGTTAGCTTTAAATCCATGCTAAATTGTTACTTTACTTTGTTTACAGGAAATGCCCTCACCTTACACATAGAATTTATCTTTGAAATTAGTATTTTTTAAATATTACATTAAAGATGTTTTCCTTGAGAAAGATGCAGATGTGTTTCCTTTTCCTTCATACAGCTCCCCATCCTCCCCTCTTGTTCATGAAAATTGAAGACTCTTGGCAAGGAAAAGAGTTTGGGCAGCACATACATCAAAATGACACAAAGCCTAGAGAAATTCACCAATTGCAGGTGCCAGAATAAATTAAAAAATATGTTGACATATATAAATATTTTTATTTTCCCTTTAAAATGTAAAGTGCTATACCACATATTATCAATTGTCCTTTGTTTTGTACACACATTAAAAATAAATTTGTGTTCTGGTGCTGATTGCTAATTTACTGATGATCTTATATATCAAGATGTTAATTTGTTGATAAAATGAGGTGATAGAAAATTACAAATGATTTAAGACTGCTGTACATCAAAACATAAGCATTCCTTTGATTTAGTTGCCAACAACAAAGATTTCAAACCATGGTATGGTAAACACTGGTCTTTGTTCCTTTTTTTTTTTTTTTGTCACGTGGTTCAAATGTGTGCATCTGCTGCCAGACGTGATAGCAATGCATGACGGATGGAAGGATGGATGAAAGGGGTTTTTTTATCACAACAGAGTCCCAGAATTCAACATCCTTCAAGGAAGGGCTGAGAGGATGGCCCAGAGGTGAGGAAGCTGGCTTAGGAGTGGGGAGACGTGGGATACCAAGTGCATCCTGAGGGCCAATAGCCTATCCACGACTTGATTCCCTGTTTGTAATGGAAGGGTACATGTTACTTCCCTACCTTCATGGACTTTTAGAAAAGGAAATGTCGTCAAGACTGCCAGGTAGATGGATGCTATAGCAAGAGCAGAAAGGTGAGTAGTACAGGTAGAAGCTTTGAAAATTGTATGGCGTGCAAGGCAGAGATTTTTAAACTAAAAAAATGAATAAATCCTTGTAAAATGTGCCACTGCTGGGAATGCAAGCCCTTTCCATGAGCAGTTTGGCACAGGCTGGGTTCCCACAGAGTCTATGGTGCTCTGGGATTTGAGCTGCTCATGGGCAGTTCAGGTCGCAGCACAACCCCTCTCCTCACCTCCAGATAATGCTCTCATTTGGGGAAAGGAGGAAAGGAAGGAAAACAGAACAAGACAGAACAAAGAAAAGAAGACACGGAAATGAGACTGAGAAGATATGAAGCCAATTCTCAAGTCTATTGCTGCCTTACCATGTGGGCTTATAGACTCACAGTTCATTTCTGTGCTCCAGCTCCCAGCTGTAGGAGTGATTATAATACTTGGCTGCACCTCAGAGGGGTTCCATCACCCCCCATTAATGGCCGGGGCACTCCCTCCCTCCGTGGCAGTGACGGTGGCTTTAAGACAGGCAGAGTAAGTGTCACATGTGAAAATGGTGTTTGCACAGAGCTGTACGTGAAGGGCTGGAGTGGGACTGCGTAACAATAGCCACTTTCTATCAAATAGCCACTTACATCTAATAATCTCTGAAGTCCCTAAATCCAGACTGATTCAGTCACTGGTTGATGCAGACTCATTCTCATGTAACTACAGGGAGGCATCAGAGGGAATGGGATCATCACACCTAGGGGCTGAGGCCCCAGGGCTGCCAGTTGCCCCAGAGAGAACACAAAATTTTTAAAACAGAAGTGTGATTTTTTTTCAGTGCCTTTTCTTCCTTCAATGAGTTTGGGACTGGTTTTGGTGGAAGCTAGAGCATCTCACAGCAGTTCTGGTATTTCTAGATCACTAATTTTCTACTTTGCTGTTGCTGTAGGTCTGTGACCCCCTGTGTGAGACATCGACTGCCCTGTCACCCCAGTGGCACAAGGCTGCTGGGAGGGCTGGACAGGATCAGATTTTGATTTGGCAGAGCAATGACTTCACTAAACCTCACTACTGGGAGCAAACATATACATTGTCTGATTTTGCACAGAGTTGGACTTCTGCAGTCCTCTGAAATCACAGTTTATGTCATGCAAATAAGATTTATTGTTGCTCTTTCTGCTGGACATGGACAGAAGCTATATTTGGAGACAAAAAAGAGATACTTTAAATCATTTAAATCTCCATCAGTTTTCTATTTTGCATTCTGCAAGTCTTGTCTTTTCCTATTTTTGCACAAATAATATAAACATCTATCTACAATAAAGACATCTGATCAGCAAGGGAAATGATTATTTTCTTAATAGCCAAAGAAAACTCGAGATGTGGATTTTTCAGTCTTTAAAAACATAGGAGTGATCATACTGAGTTAGACCAAAAATGCACATATTCAACACTCTACTTGTGGCAGCAACCTCTGCTGGGTGTGGGGAGAAGAGTAAGAACAGCTGGAGAAGCAAATCAGGACACTTGTACTCAACACTGGCCATGTGATGATTCTCTCCCAGTCTCCATGCTGTAATGTTGTGGGGTTTAGTTTGGAGGCTTAAGGCTCTTGAGCTCTTCTGTGGATACCTGATCTGAACCATGCTCTGACATCCCGGGATGGGAGTGCCTCTATTCCTGCCTCTAAGCAAGGGGACATGCAGGGTATTCCTGAATCTCACACCGTGGAAGCATCCCATTCAAACTGTCTTCATATGCTGAAGCTTTGAAATCTCTAGCCTGCTCAGAACCACCTTAACTCTTTCCAAGCTAAAGGTGTCAAGAAGATTTAAAGACAGTTCTAATGCATTTGCCTTTATCTTGACTAATAAAATGGCCATGAGGATCTGAATTTTTCACTGATGGAGATTTGGTCACTATGTTTTATCAAGGGGAGCTTGAATTCAATACTTAACTTACTATCATAATTGTGCATTCCCTTGAGATGAGAAAGCAGGGTAAGGAAAGGCTGAACCAACAAGGCAATTGCTCCTGCAGTTCTGCAGTCTGTTTCCTTAACCATATCCTGCAATATGACACAAAGGTATCCAAGAAATTTGACAGAGTTGTGCTTTGCTCTGACAATCCATAATTTCAACAAAAATTAACTCCCTCATCTTGATGAGTTTGCCTTGACAAATATCCAACATCAAGAAAATTCTACTTATAGAACTAAAAGAAAATTTCTCAGTACAAGTCTTTTCTAGGCATCAGAGGCACTGACAACACTCAGAAATAGTCAGATAGATTAATTTTCCTTTTCAGAAAATGTAGTAAAGTCTCAGCTTTTCCAATTTGATATTTTATAACCAGGAATGTTAGCACTTCATTTTGACATTAAAAAAAATTCAAATCAATTTAAGCTAACTCATTTTTAAAAGGTAAACATGAAAATACATGTTTTGATTAATACAACTAGGTAATGCATGAGTTAGAAAAATAGATTACTGGAATTTCTACCCTAAATCCACAGTTTTCTGCACAAAAAATTTATGCTGTAAAGTTCCAAAAAAAAAAGCCTAATTTTCAAAATTGCTTGACATTTCGGATCTCATTTGATTCAAACTGTAGCTTTGAGTATTCACTAGCTTTGAAAATCAAATGACAGTGATACATGCTAAACACTGAGCCCTGAATCTAAACAATTCAAAATTAAAAAGTACTTTTGAAACTCTAGTAAGAGCTTTGAAAAGATGTGAAATAAAGTTTTCAGCACAGTGCAAAAAAAAATTCTGAGTCTTCTAACTAGAATTACTCAATCATGTCCACAAGACTGCTCTCACCCCCCAGTCATGATCTGCTTTAGAGTATGCTAATTTCTTTCATCTGAGTTGTTCCTTAAACCCATCTTCCCTGATTGTTTTTTTTTTCACAAAGCAATTCAGCATTATTTAATCTTAAAATGACACTCAGACAGTGACTTAATAATTAATATGCCAAGTAAAGCAGGTAAACTAAATCACCTCTTAAATTAAGAAACCAGATCCTTTCTATTAGAGCATAAACATAATTTAAAACATTGGTCTTAATAACTCATGCACTATGAAGGAAAGAGCAGGTGGCTTAGCGTTGCTAATGCTGAATTGATATTACAGAAAAATATGAGAATCTTAGTATGGTGTATTATGTACTTCAGTTGCTTTCTAGCTGTATCATCAGCATTTAAATCATGAAATTAGATTCCTATTCATGAGACACACTCTTCTGAATTTTAACATGCATATTATAATTATTTTTAGAAATTAAGGGATAATGTTTATTCCCAGTGGATACTATTTAAAAAAAATTTTTATTATTAAAATAACATGTTTTTAAATATTAACTACCAAACTGCAGGAAGCAGGGCAGATATCTCCCTGATAATCAGTAATCAAAATGCTCTTTCCATTAGCAGGCTGGGTGAAAACAGAGGCTGAGCTGGAGTCAGTGTACACCGAGTGCCCCAGCACCAGAAGTTCAGGAAGGGTCAGTGCTGAGACTACAGGCAGTTTTGTTTAGCTCTGTTTTGCCACGGCCATTTAAAGTCTTCGGTTTGATTTCTTTTGAAGCTCACAGACCTGCACCATGAAGCTCTTGTGCACAGCTCACCAGCTGCTCAGCATCCTTTCCAGGCAGAAACAGAGAAGTTTGTCTCCTGACTGCTCCCCAGACCAGAATTCAACCTTAGTTTCTGCAGACTAGCGTTGTACATCCTACATTGTGAGCCAGTAGTTTCCACTCTGACACATCCAAGGGGCTGAAAATAAGGACACACTGTCTTTTGCTGCACTATGTGCCAATTTTGCACTGGGTTTTTGCACTTTGATGGTAAAGGTGTAGCATTTAAATATATACTGCAGAGCAAGGCTGAAAGCAGATGTCCAAAAGATGGTACATAGAATCCACTGTCATGTCCTCATAAATTATGAAAGTAAATTTATCACAATGGCCATTTACTCATAGAAGTTTCCTGATTACCCCTTGTATACTTTGAACTTTAGTGTATTCATTCATCTTCCCTCCCGTCAAAAAAACCCTTTGTTAAAATACTGGTAGTGTTTGCATCTAGATCTTTTTTTCACATTTAAATGATGGATTTAGTTACACAACAACAGAATGAAACTATCAGGGAGAATAAATGCCACAGGGGGAAAAATCTTTACACTGTGACCTGGAAAACAAGATTATTCATTTAGATAAGCGTGGTTTAAAATGTCTTACTGTAAGATCCGCAAGGACCCTGTAAGAAATAAACTCGAGTTCCAGATGCAAATTCACTTATCTTTTATTTCAACAGAACTACCAGTTCAGGCAAATGCCGAAGTTTACTCTTTTAGATAAAAAATAAAGAGAAAGAAAAAGTAAAAACCTCTACAACCATGTGTTCAGTAGGAAACCTCTAGTTGATAAGTTAATGGCATGGTCCAGGCTGTCTTCTGACTCACCATCACCCATGCCAAGATGATGTAGTTTTAATATTATAAGAGTTTTATTAAACATCGTTGTTGATACTGAGGGTTGACAGAAATTGCTAGGAATTTAACACTAGGATGGAGGCAGAGTGAGTGATCTCACAGACAATTTAACTTGTGACAAGTCCTTTCACAGGGATTGCAATTTTCCACAGAGTTCACCAGTGCACGTGAGGTGTAGGTGTCAGGGGCAGGTGCTGCTCACACCTGCTAGACAAGCACTTGTGTCAGAGCACACGATACAGACTTCAGATAAATCGCTTGTTATTTAGCTGTTGTTTGTTTCCAGAATGGTTTGGGTTTTGGAGGGATCTGGATATTTAGGCTCTGTTGTCAAAATGATTCACTTAGATGCTCAGGTTTGTAAAACAGGTGTGTAAAAGGAGGGCATGAAACCTGCTGTTAACCTGCTGTTACCCAATGCCAATGGATGCAGAGGCTCTCAGCTCAAAGCTCTTGTTGAGTGTGAAATCTGGCAATAAAAGAAGATCAAACGTGCAGTGAAATACTCTTCTGGGAGCAAAAAAACCCTTAATGGAGTCAGTGTTAAATAATATGCTAACATCGAATTAGAAAACAACGTGACTGGTGCCGCGAGAGCCATGCATGTGACGTTGTCACTTAAGTAACAAGAGAGTGCTCCTCCAGCACATGGCCCGGGGTTGTGTGCTCTCTCCTGAGGATGACAGGGAGGCTCCATTCGAAATGTCATTAGGAACTCCAAATCTGCCTGCTAGGATTTGAACACCACTTATTAGAAAAGAATAAACAAGGATATCTGAACGTGGGAATGAGGGACAAGAGTCTTTCACCCCCGCTTTCGTCTCATTCCTATTAGCTTAATTTCACAAATAATTTCCCATATCTTCATGCTGCTGCTTGAAAGCTGCTTTTGATGAAACCAGAAGCAAACCACCTCCCTGTACTTTCAAGCAGGACTCACATCCAACACAGTCAGTTAAAAAGCTAATGAGGCAGGGATGTAGCAACAGCTCCTTTCACTAGACTGATCAGCCACTTTACAATGAACATACTACTTCTTTAAGATGAACCCAAACACGTTAAAATAGTCCTTCAGTCAATCTCCAGCTACATTTGCCCCTCCAAACACAAAGAAGGAGAGGAATTATTTAAAGTTGCTGTGGAGCTGACTCAGAGAAAGAGCCAGACACATGAAAAATGCTGGTTTTGTGGAGATTGGCAGCTGCCGTGGTGCAGCACCACTTTGTGGTCTGGAGTCACTGTTTAATAAATGACAGCACACATCCTGCTGCAATCCTTTAGAAAAACTTTTGCAAGACAGAACATTCTGTATACGTGCAACGATAAGCACACATTAGAGAATGAAGCATAAATGGATTTTATGGCAAAAGCCATCTGTTGTACCTGCAGTTTATATTTAGTACTGTATGATAAAGTATCTCCAAAGTCACATAAATCATTGAGATATTATAACCCAACCTCCGTGATCTCTGTTCAGAAATCACCGCAGCTGTCTTTAAAAGTGTCCTTCTTAACAGTAACAAAATCTGACCCTATTAATTAGATCAAAGCTTCAAATTACTAGATACTAGAGAATGGTAACTATTGTTCTGTTACAATCAACAAAATTCAACCCTTGCACCCATAAGACACTTCTAATTTTATTAAGCTATAAAAGGATTGTTTTTAGCTACCACTAAGGTGTCAATAGGAACTGGGTTTATGTGATGCAGATATATGTAGTCCATGGAATAGGGTTTACAGTAGAAGTGTAAAATTTATATAAAACTTGTAATATATTTTTGTCTTTAGTTAACAGTAGAAACACATTTATTTTGTACATTCATCTCTTCATGAATTCTCATAGTCTTTATCATCATTAGTAGCAGATATAAATTCCACTGAGAGACAAACAAAACAAAGCACTGCCTTCTCTTCCCCATGTCTGTAAGAATAACTTACACAGGTCTGTAGATACAAATGAAAATTTTTCGCACTTTTAAGAAAGTCCTGAACCTGAATCAAGTTATATGAAACATGGTCTGTGCTTTTAGGACTAGCAGAGTCTATGTGGTGGGTGTTTGAAACACACAGTAAGGTTGTATCCAAGGGGTCCACATCACAAACTTCCCAGGGGGATCCCTGTAGAGACCATGGCAATGCAGTGGGCAGCTACACCACTGCCTTCAAAGGGCCAGCTCTTCTTACTAGAGCTTGGCAAGCAAGGCTGTGCTCTTCCTTTTGAGATACTTGCCAAGGGGTGCTTATGGCATGGAACCAGACTAGGAAAGTAGAACCCAAGGGAGTGAGCGACTATAGAAACACTCCTTAATTTTCCTTGTCTTTTCCTTTTATGCAGGAACAGTTGGGTGTAGTAGACTTTCTACCATCTGTGCTTTATCTTTCATTCTAATGCATTTGCTTGAGATCTAAATCAAAGCAATTCTTCCATTGTTTTCTCAGCATTTTCAATCAGAAGAGTCCCAAGCTCCTTCAGAGCTGGAAGCAGGCACAGCAGAGAAAGCTCTGTCACTGACAGTGTCCAGGATGTTTCCAGTCAATTCTAAAAGGTTCTCTAGGGCCAAACAAGACTGCACGCTCATCCAAAGCCCCCGGTGATATTCAGAGGGAAAATAGCTGCAGGGAACTTTAAATATTTTCGTCAAGCTTGTTCACACCAGCCAGTCCACAAAGTATAGAGAAAGCCATGAAAATGATGGCATTCCTCACCCAGCACAGCCTGGTAGGACTAGAGAGGATGCTCTATGTGATTGTTGGTGATCATCACCCCAAAGACATCTGTGGCAGATACATTTATTACACACAGAGCATTTGATGTATAGCTTTGAGCATGGACTTTGAGCAGGTGAAGAAAGACAAAGAGAACTCATCATTATTTATCACGTGCCAGATGGCAGGAATGCCAGGATCAGGATGGTTCTCCTAGGCACACACTAACATCACCATCAGTTAGCAAAAGACTGAGAGCATAGACACCCAAATCCTTGAAAAAGGCATGAGACCAGATTGCACAAACAAGTTAGTAGCATCCAAAGGATGATATTTCCTTACAGCTAAAGTAGTAATTCCAGCCTTTTCCTTCTGCTTTCAAAAATTTGTCCTCATTTTCTAATGCTGGAGCTCGAAGTGCCAGTACAGAAAGGAAATCTGATACAGTGTTGGCAACCACCCTGTTTTGAACAGAGGATGAGACAAGGTGGTTCCAGGGTCTCTTCAGACAACATTTTCATGACTTTGCAGTTGATTCTCCAGATGCTTCTAGAAGCAAACAGCCTTTGGAATATGACAGCAATATGTGTAAACTTGACCATAAAAACAGGAACAACCTTGCAGGTCAGCATGAATGGCATTGCAGTCATGGTTATTTGGGCAGCAGGAAGAGTAAGGCACAGCTGACAGTTCACCTCTGTCTCTCTTTTGAGCTACAGACTTCATACACAACCAAATGCTGCACACCTGAAGGATGGGTGGCTCACCTGGGCACTACAAACATCTGCTTTTCCTGCGAATATATGGAACGGGCTCTTCCAAATTTCAGAAATACATCATACAGAAGAGAGAGAGGATTCAGAGGACTTGTTAGATATTTGATGAAAAACGTGCTCAGAGCTAACTGATCTTTGCAAAAAAAAAGCATTTATTGCCTAAAAAAAAAAAGGAAAAGAAAGAGGAAAGGAAAGGAAAGGAAAGGAAAGGAAAGGAAAGGAAAGGAAAGGAAAGGAAAGGAAAGGAAAGGAAAGGAAAGGAAAGGAAAGGAAAGGAAAGGAAAGGAAAGGAAAGGAAAGGAAAGGAAAGGAAAGGAAAGGAAAGGAAAGGAAAGGAAAGGAAAGGAAAGGAAAGGAAAGGAAAGGAAAGGAAAGGAAAGGAAAGGAAAGGAAAGGAAAGGAAAGGAAAGGAAAGGAAAGGAAAGGAAAGGAAAGGAAAGGAAAGGAAAGGAAAGGAAAGGAAAGGAAAGGAAAGGAAAGGAAAGGAAAGGAAAGGAAAGGAAANGAAAAGAAAAGAAAAGAAAAGAAAAGAAAAGAAAAGAAAAGAAAAGAAAAGAAAAGAAAAGAAAAGAAAAGAAAAGAGTATGTTTTTAGTAGAAAGTTTTGTTAAAAAAAAAAAGGGTTAAAAAGTAGACCAAGGAAAAATACTGTGTGAGGGGTTGCATCAAAACACTCAAGTGCTGCTGAAGGCTTGAGCCAAGTGTATGACAACTCCCACTTATACCATGTTGTAAAACCTGAAACAGTGGGTCATGAAGGTGCCCCTATGCTACTGCTACATCTGAAGGACCTTTCCTCTTGCCCAGTCCTAGTATGACAGGGGAGAAGTGAACAATCAGTTCTTCACATAATTTGCAGGTAAAATTTAAATTATAAAAAGTTCCAGAAAATTGCACAGATGTCTTTTTGACACTTCATAATTTTCTCTTGGTAATGTGCTTAAGTTGTAACAATCATCTGAAAGACATAAAATATGACGGGGAAGCTGGAGGAAAGGAAGCACTTACTGCTAACTCTACACTGGCGAGATAAGCGCCAGCCATAATCTGAGCTGATATTAATTTCTGTGTGAGAAGGTGTTTTCAGAAGAAATCAAATGCTAAATACTTCTATGTAATTGTAAAGAAAGTAACCTGTGAAGTCATGGGCTATTAACTAATCACTATACTCTAACTAAGGGCAGCATACAGTTGCTAGGTAACCCCTGACAAGATGTGTGCATTGGCTGGCTGAGAATTGCTAAGAAAAGTGATTCCCTCTGCTAGCAGCACCACCACCCAAACCACCACTGAGTCAAACTGATTACAAAGGAGTTTCTATTTTGACTGATCTTATAGGAGATAAATGGTGGCTACATTGTGTTTAGACAGATGAAATCTGCACACTAGTTGATAAAATCTAAAAAAATGCAATCAATGAAGTGCATTTGTTGCTTTTTCAATGGGTTCATTTACCCTTGACATCATAATGCTGCATGCTGGTATCCTGAGTTCTCCAACTGATTTATTTTTATATATTGCATTATGTTTCATAAGATGTGAAGAGTCAGATGACTGGAAGCTGACTCTGAAAATCAATGAGGAATACCAGATACCTACTGGCATATATGAGCAGTGCTTCCCTTTTACAATTTTTTAATACTTTTTACTCTCTATTTCACACTATTATATTTATGTGCTTGATAGAAACCTGAAATTCAATTCCATTTGAGCATTTTTTTCTTTATTTTGGTTCACCAAGTTAATATTAAGTAAAAATGAATGCTAAGTCAATTCGGTAAATAGCTTTTGAAGAAATATTATACTGACTCACTTGTTCTGAATAGAATAAAAACAAAAACAAGACTAAAACCGATACACAGAAGACATCCCCAATATCAAGAACTAAATGGAGACTACTGGCAGAAAGGAGTAGGTTTAATTTTTTTACCCAACTGCCTAGCATTCAGTATAGTATAAATAATCTGCAAACTATTTTGGCAAAAAGACTTGATGATCTCTAACAATGACTCGCAACGTTATTCTTTGCCCTGGAAAATCATGCACTCTCAAGTAAATTATTTAAAAGCAATCAAGATAAATTAAAAGGTATTCCACCCTTCTAACTCATTACGTTTTACAGTGTGTGAGAGTTGCCTCCCTCTCCTGGCTGATCCAGACAATCCAAGGGACCTGCAGCTGCTCAAACACAAGGAGCTTCAGGTTTGGCGTGGGCACAACCCAGTCAGCTGCTCTCATGTGACTGAGCTCATACAGACATTGTCTTCATGGTAAGATCTCCTTATCAACCCCTAGGAGAGGTGAGCAAGCAGTGGGAAAAAAGAACAAAATAAGAGGTGACAACATTATTATCTTTTTCTTCTGAGTTAGCTTTGAGGGTCGGGGACACACCAGGGGTTTCTACACTACTAGAAGAAAAACACAGTTGCTTGCACACACTTCAAGTGGCATCACTATTTTAGGATCCCCGTCACACATCTCCTGTGCTGGCATCAGCCAGGGCTCTTTCCATGGCATACATTGCTCACAGCTTGATGCAACAAACTGCCCGACAACTATATTGAGAAACAGCTTGTTTTGTTTTTCTAATTTGGAAAACAAAGGCGCACTGCAAGCTGCGCCGACTGGGAAGTCATACATCTTTAACACAAAGTAAAAAGGAAAAGAAAAGAAGGAAACATCCCTTAGTTACAGAAAACACCTTCCACTTTCCTTGTAAAGTGCCCTGTCAGCATGGCTGATCTCACACCAGTTCTCTGCTGAAAAAGAATGAAAATTTATTGTCTTTGTGTTCAAAAGTTGATATTAGGGAACTTGCCTGTAAAGAGAGGGTTTCAGGCTACTAGAAGAGACTCTTGATTAGCTATGAAACTAATGTAGGCTACAGACTATTCACCGCTTAGACCAGTGGTGTTCAGTGGGCTGCCCTGGAAGGTAAATCACCCACAGGGCTATCAATGTATGGACTACATGGAGTGTAGGACAGAACTAAAGAGGCCTCTTAGAAATGCACAAGGGCTGGGAGACCTGCTGGACTTTGATTATCTGACTGCTCAGGCTCAGTATGCTCACACACTCCATGGGCACAGCCTCAGTGCTCTGTCAAAGATGGCCACAAATGGTCGAAGATCAATCAGGAATCCCCAGGACAGGCTTATCAGATCCACATGGAGTTCAGTGAACATTATTTGCACCATTCACATCTTCAGCCAACACTAAAGACTGTGATACCCTAGTTTACCTACTTATATATATGACAGAATCATCTCTACACCTCAGATGTAATGGAGATCCAACCTGTTCAGTCTTTGCTTTTAAACTGCATTTCATTTAACTATGCAGCCCCAGCCTTTGGCTTTCCCTCTAATCAGCAGTGGGAAATAAAAGGCAATTCCAATCATAGCTGGACTCTGCTGATTATGGAGCTCAGCTGACTACACTCCTATCACAGACGATTCAGTTAAGTGTCTGTACAACTAAGTTTGGGGTGGATAATGTCAGCTACGAACAGACTTTTCTAATCAGTGGGCTCATATCTCACTGGAGGGTAAGGGTACAGGAAGTCTTGGAAACTGTGAGCCAGTCTTTCAAATCCCTGGAAAAAGCCATAGACAGTCTTATGAACTGAGATCCAGGAAACCACATGTCTGAGATTGCCCACTTCTCCAGTGTCCTGTGAAACAGGGGTACAATTTCTGTAAATGAGCAGGATTGCACCAAAGAAATAACTTGCACATATCATTTATCTTCTCAGGAAATGATCCAGCAAACCCCTGAGCATTTGCTAATCTGTCAGGTATTTAGCATGAGGGAAAGCAGCCTGGTGGTTCCCTGTACCTGCTACATCATGGTAATTAATAATAAACATGATAGACACCTGGTATGAAGCAAGGAAGAGACCTTGCTCTGAAAGCTTTACATCTTGAATGGGCTGGGTAGGTGTACTAAATTCAAACTCTGCAAATAAGTTGTTTTGCAACAGAGGAATTCTGTGGTTTCCCCTCTCCTGAGCCAGAAAAGCCACAGTTGACCCAATTTTTCAGTCTGCTCTCCTGACTTGTGGTCTGATGGCAGATTTTTAAGACTATGTTTTAAATTAAGGGCAGGTGCCAATACAATATATGGTTGTGACATATATATAATAAAGATGGCTTCCTACTTCTGTTTCTTTGGGGTTATTTGCATTCTTAATCAGAGAGAATTTGGCTGAGAATTTGGGATTCCCCAGGATAAAGCAGAAAATTCAGCAGAAATTTAATTGCTCAAAATATATCAAGTTGCCATATTTTGTTTATTTCCTGAGATTCAATTACGAAACTTGCCAGTCTGCAACTCCAAATTGCATGACAACTGTTGAACTTACAGTCTCACAAGGATAATCACCCCAGAGCACAACACACATTACTCCACTACCATCAATTAATATAAGCTGCCAGTAATTGGAAAGGGCATAATAAACCCCACACCTCCTTTATTCCCTGACTGGTATAATGAGGATGTCATTCTATTGTCTCCTGGGTAGGATCTTTTGGCACCTAGGTTGTTACTGGTTTTTTCTAGGCACGTTGGGTACAAGTATGGTTTCACTTCACAAAATGTCTCAGTGCCCTCACCAGTCTGTTCATCCCTGTCGAATCAGGATTTCACACATTGTTTTCTACACATTCCCTAATCTTAGCAAAAGTTTCATTTCCCCAGCCCATTGCCATCGGCTATTAGTCTGGCACAAAACTCAAGCTCAAAATGAAAAAGATAAAACAGAGAAAAGACAACAGACACAGCCACTATTGCTCTGTTGTGTCTTGTCACACCTAACAAAAAATGGATAATAGCACCATTGTGTTATTGGTGAGCCAGAGAGACAACCAGGTGTATCTTGTCATGCCCTGTGAACACAGCCTATTCCTGAAATATTCTGTATCTGCCCATTAGTGTTTCCAAAGTTCACCATGTCAACAGAAGGAGGAACATTTCATTGTCTAATGGACACAAACCAGCAATAACAACGCGGTATTAGCCACTGTGGATGTTACTGACAAACAGGGTCACAGACAACATCTGGAACTACTCCAAGCTTTGACTGTTGAAATCAAAAGATTAAAGTATTAAAATGACAATTTAAAATTTCACACATTAATAATTAATTTTTAAAAAATATTATGGCATCCTCATACAGTCTTAGCTGATGGACTTTCAGCATTTTTGCCTACTTGATATCAGCAAAGTAAAGAAATTGAACTTGTTTAGAAAGGAGACACAATTATTCTTATTTCATATGTTTCTTATATATTTTAAAATGTAATGAAATATTGTAAGTTTATTTAAAAAATTATCTGCAGATTCTGGCTTATCTGGGTGAAAAACTCTCTTCTCTGGTTTGGAAAAGAATGACTTTCCTTTTAGCATTCAAATTTGCATGCCAATATACTTTGCATATAATTTACATGACATATAGTATCACAGCCACTTTGCCTCTTATTGTACAATCCAAGATCAGCTCCAAGCATTTCATAGCCAGGATTATTAAAACATTTTGTTAAGTCAAGTCTGAAGATAAGCTTCCACCCTGATGTTTCTGGAATTGCACACTAATGAGCAGGAAAGGTGAGTGTCTGGTTCTGGCACTGGACTGGACTTTGGGTCCAGACACAAATTTCTCATGGGCTTGTTTTTAAATCTGGATAATTTCATTTAATATCTTTATAACTTGTATTCTTAATTTTAAAATAAGAAAGGTGATAATTTTTATTCCCTTTCTTTTCTAATCTTGTCTATTTCAGTGATTATCTTAATCACTCAAATACAGTTTTCCTGTCACTTTATGTGTGGGCAGGTACCCAGTGAGATTCCAATCCTGTCTAAAAAGATTACTCTAATGCTCCTGTTAATCAAAACTACTCAGCCTTTTTTCAATTAAATGATTTATGCAAAGAAATATCAATTTGCTGCAGAATGGTTTTTTTAGTAGATCCACACAAGTTTTAGGAAACTTTGAATAGGGAGTTTCTTTTCATGTCAAAAGCATGATTTTTTTGTTAATTTTCAGTTGACAGAAAGCTTTACCACCATCTACAGTTTCGTGTCAGAGCACTCCTATGGGAAACCAAAGTCCAAGCCTTTACCCATTTGACTCAGAACAAGAATCTTATAAACCAGGAGCTATGTTGAACACCTACTTGTCCCAGGGTCTCATAAGCTTTCTGGAATATTAAAATAGCTACATAAAATGAGACAATATTCCATGATAGTACTGCTCAGAGTAACTGATGAGGATTAGCCCACGTAGAAGAACCGTGCAGAAAATCAGGGTGTCCCTCCTTCTGCATGAGGTCCCCTTAACTCTGGGTCTCTCTTGTGCTTCTACCATGAAAAAATAGGAAAAGACTTGATTTAATCCAAATGGGAGATCAGCAATGCTCCACAATATCAAGAAGCTCTGCAGCTCACAGAACTGTATCCTGCAGACCATTGCCAAGTGCATGCATGGTAGTTTTGTGGGGAAAATCAGAGTGCACGTCCTGAACCTGCCTGTGATACTTCAGTAGCGCGAAGTAACAGCTCCCTACTGGTAACTGGAAATGGGACCACAGATGAGATCCATGAAGCACCTGAAACCTCTTTCTTACCTGTGGTAAGAACCTGAGGATATGCATTAATACATAACACCTGAAAAGATAAAAATTGGTTACAGAGGTTAGTGGTGTGAGTACTCACACTGTATTGGATATATTGCTTCCAGGTAGCACTGCATTGCTTATCTCCAGATACTGCTTTCAGATGTGTTATGGCTTAATAAATATAGCTCAAGTATTTAAGACCAGGCTGGATGGGGCTTTGAGCCACCTGATCTAATGGAAGGTGTCCCTGTCCATGGCAGGAGGGTTGGAACGGGATGATCATTAAGGTCCCTTCCAGCCCAAGCCATTCTGTGATTCCCTGACTCTGTGATGCTTCTCCAGTCATAATCTCTCTACTTCAGGCAAACTCAAATTAGCATTTCAGTAGAAGTCACTAAAACTGATTTGGTCATTTTCCCTACATATCCACCTATTGTAGCCAAAATTACTTGCTATATATGAAGGATTACCAATTTTCTCCGTGATGAATCAATTATGATTTATGCTAAAATTAACAGTAAAACATGTAATAAGGTAAAGTGAGTAAAGAAGAACATGGTTCAAATGATGCTAACTAACATCAGTGCAGGCTGCTGCTGCTCTGCTGTAGAAAATGATGAACTTCAGAGTCAATTTTGTGTCTTGGGAAAAGGCAAAGAGAAAAAAGGTAGCTTTCTAAGGACCACTCAGATCAAATGGAAAAGAGTTAAGAGGGGCCATTAATACTCTCAGGTGTACATCTTGCTAGTATGGGTAGCACTAGAAGAATGGACAACTCTTTCTTTTAGGCACAAGTAATGGAATTTCCCAGAAAATATCTAACTACCTTACATTATCTGGCACCTGCACTCCAGACACCTGTACACTGTTGAACACCCATCTGCTATAGATGCTACATGCATTTCTTTTTTTTTTTAAGCTTGGCAAAGGAGTTGATTAGGAAGATAAAGTCTCTGAAAAACATTTTGGACAAAGATGCCAGCACAGATTGTACAGTTAAAGATATGAGGTCTGCCAATACATGCACACCACACTGCAGGCTGCTTATACTTGCCTTGCAACAATTTATTGCACAAATTACTGGAATTCTGGAGCAGTACAAGACATATCTCCATATTCCTATTTAGTATAGATTTCATAATGAAAGGATGCAACCTCCTCAACAAGCAATATTTGTATTCTAACTATTCTCTTGGTCAGTAGGAATATCCTTTCTTTCAGAACAGGCTCTGTCTATCTTTCTGCTCTCTTCTGCTACAAGCAGTATAGCTGAATGTTGCTGATATATTTTTTGCCCAGTTCCAAATCTAAAAACGATGCTTTTTCTATGGCAATTTCTCTGGGAATTAAATAAACTCAGTGAAGGCATTTTGAGTTTTAAAAGGATTGAGTCACACTTTGCTTGTGCATGCACAACAATCAGTAGCTGTCCAGTGTCCAGTAGCACTCACAAGTCTCTCAGGTGGATCTCAGAAAATACAATACCCTTCCATGAAAGGATGTCCTTATTTATACACACACATATAAATGTGTGCATGTGTGTATATATATATATATCTATATATAGGTGTGGCAATCTGTAGGATCAGGACCTTTACGATATATCTATTTTTTTTAAAAAGGTCATAAAACCCCTGAGAAGCACAATGAAAGATAAGATATCATTTACAACTACTGAGTTGTATAATAACAATAATAATAATGATAGAAATAAAAGTATGTCAAGCCAAACATTTCTTTTAGGATGAACCAGATTTTCAAACTAGTAAAGACAAACAAAAGCATCAAGAAATATTTTAAATTGAGTATTTTAACATGCAATTATATTAATTGAACATATTAAATGATAAAAAACCCATAATACTCTCACTTTTTGATAAACTATGATACATTTTATTCACGTGACATAATTTTTATAAGTTGTCCAGTCAGTGATTGCCTGACTCTTCTGTTCAGGGCACAGCACACAAAATACAAGTTAGCTCTTCAGGTTGTGCATGTGCACACACAGACACACAGATACACACACAAAATCCTAAAGCAGCAAACTGCACTTATCTTCTTCTCATTTTTATATCATACATATTTCATTAAGTTTCATGCAGAGTGTCTTCTGATTTATGGTAATTGTCAACAAAAGCAAAAAATGCCGACAATTTTAACCCTGCAGTACTGAGGATTTAACTGGGATAAAATTAAAATGTTTAGTGGGGAAAAAAACCCCCACAACACCCTACGCCACAGGGAGCTTGACCCTTGAGATGTTGTCAATTTTTTATTTTATTTTATTGTGTTTGTTGTCTGTAGAAGCAGATGCCAGCAGCAACATCTGATGTACCGGACACCTCCAGTGTTATCCCAGCATGCTCATGGCCTGGAGGACTTGGGGTAAGACTAATTTCCATATCAAACCCAATTTAGATGAAACATCTTGGTTAAAAAAAAAAAAAAAAAAGAAGCCAGCGCATCAATAGCCCCTTGATTAGATTTTCATCTCCTGAGCAGACAAATATGAATATTTATTACCATGAATGCAGATTTCCCTCTTTCCATTGCTCTGATCTTGAATATTACCCACTGCTAATTTTTATGAAAATTTGGGCAACATAATGTTTTCACATAAACTGACAGTTCTTGAGATAATCCCGTTATTGTTTGGTGGGAAATGACAGTTTCCGCTTATTCATGTGTTAACGAGGGATTAAATATTGTTTTTCATCACCATAATCTAAGATGGACTGGAAATTAAAATTCAAACATTGTGCATTAGCAGAGCTTTGAGAACTAGAATTTGTTTGCATTCACTTAGTAAAGATCTGTAAATTAACAGTTTAACAATCAAGTGAAATTCATATCATAAAACCAGCATTGACATTTGTAAAATGAAGTCATTACTCTACCTGCTAAAGGTAAAGAACCAGAGAGGCAAATACTTTGCAAAATGACATCCCTTTGCAAGAGCAAAGTGCACAGTGAACTGTCGTCAGCCAAGTGGTCCTTGGGCATGAATGGACTAGGTCATTTTTTGGGGCACAGAAGCATGTCCCTTTTCCTTGTCACAGATTCTGTTAAGCACTTGATATGCTCAGATCACACTGAAAAATCTCTCCATGCTAGATCTCTCCGTCGCGCTCACACTGAGCCAGGAGCTGTTTGCACGCTCGTGCTGTGCTCACGCCCTACCCAGGTCTTGGTGTGCAGGACACAGACACACATAATTCTTGACTGAAGTGGGTGTTGTGCTGGAGCTGCAGTGCATCTACCAGTTCTCTCCTTATCCATCAGTCATCTCCTCGATGCCGGTGCCTCATGCCCAGCAATGCAAACCAGAGATACCTACGTGCACCACAGTGAACAGAGAGACCTATTGGGAACATTCTGCGGTCCCTGAGCCATTACACTGTTGTTTATACAGAAACTTTGAGTTAGTAATTCAGTGAAGTATGTTTGCATTCTTATTTTAAAAAAATCCCAACATTTCCCTTGGATACCAGTCAAAGTGCAAACAGAACTAAAGCTACGCTTAGTCAAAGCAACTGAAACATCTGCCTTAACTATATCTTAAACATATCTCATCAGGATAGATCTGCTGATTAATGCAGAAAAGAAACAAAATTGAGCTCCAACAAACTAATAGGAATCCTCATGTTTAAATTTAGAACTTTGTTAAAAATTTCCTGACAAAAATATGCTTTTATATGTATAACACATAAAGCCTTGCATTCTGAAGGATGTTGAAGTGATGCACACTGCAGCCATGTTGCCTTTGAGGGTGGAAACTTAGTGATGGACAAATGCAAAACAGATCTGAGAAGGATGAATGAGAATGTGCTACCAAGATCAACCTTCCCAGAAAGCAAAGATTTTAAGTTTTACAGCTTAGTACTAAAGAAACTTATAATAAGTGGCATGACCATTCTTTTAACTAGGTAGAAAAAGCAAAAAGTCACTACTTGCAGCTGAAGTTATAATTCTATTATTCTTTAATTCTAACCTGCCTTTACACCCATGCTCCAAAGGTGACCACACTGAAACTGCCTGCTATGAACAGTCCCAGGCCTGGATCTTGCTTAGACTTAGAAATAAACAGCCTGAAGATTCCCAGTTGGCACTGGACACAATGTGAGTGACTGACAACAACCTGACAGCACAGACAAATGTGGGACCATGACAGGTTCTGTGCCCTGTTCCTGCTTGTTTTAGCAGCTCTGTTGCAGCTACAAGGCCCCTGATGTCAAGGTTTCAAATAGGAAGGCTGGAGGTCTCACAGTTTGAATCTTAGAACCAGGCATTTACATTCCTGTGCTTACAGACCTAGTGGTCCTGGCAGGTGACTTCCCATGTTGTCCTGGATGGAAACATTTGCTGCCCAGGGTCTGCTAGAGAGAGGGCTGAGAGACAGGGATTTGCCACTTCTTCCTCTACTTAAATAGTTAAATCTCTGTTTGAGATTGCTTGAAATCCACGTGTTCCTGCCAGGATCAAGCTCCTATCTGTGGAGATGGAAGAATCTCCCTTCTTACAATTTCTGACCATCTCTATCCCTCAAACTTCACACAGTTTAAGAGAATTTAATCTTAATCTGTGTCTTCCCCAGAGGACCCATTACAGCACTGAAGATTTTGTTTTCCTTTGAGTCATAATAACCTGGCTGCTGGTAGAAGGAGGCTGCTGAATTTCATGAATCAGTAAGATATCTAGTACAAACAATCATGTTCTCCTATTTAAAGATTCTTTATGAATATATCAAGTGCAGGCTGCCAAATCAGAGTTAGGGTGGATAATAACATTGATTCTTAAGTAGAATTACCCTGCAGTTTGTTTTATGTAGCCAGTGCTGGTATCTAAATCTCCTTCCTCTGCAGATTTATAATGGCTTGTAAGGGAAACTCTGCTTTAAAAACAATGACATGACACGGCCTAAACCCAAGATAAATCCTTAAAACAAACACATGCTACTTCTTAAACAGCACAACGTTAAAAAAGACAAAAAGGAACAACACTGGTAGGATGCATAAGTTCCTGAAGCCACAAGGCAAACCGTATCTTGTTTCATTTTACATGATACTGAATAAAAATTGAATTGCTGTAGTTGCCATGGCAACTGCCACATCACTTGGCACTTCTGCTCCTTTAAATCACACAGTGCTACTGTAAAGGAATTCATGAACCAATGTGACACTTGAATACTTGTGCTTTATATACTGTTTCAGGAGGAAAACATAAATCAATATAGACTGATAGTTGTCTCTGAAAATCAGGTTTGCTGTATTTTTCTTTACATTATAATCTCCTCATTTCCCTGTCGTGTTCTTTAAAAATTTGTAAAGAAGATGGAGGGCGTTGTCACAATCAGAGCACAAGAAAAGAAATTACTACTGACACATGATTTCCAAACTGAAGCTGTGACCTGTCATTCAGATGTCAAAATACCTCTCCTATGCAATATTCAAATCAAATACAGGGGATAAACATTGGAACTTGGCCCCTCCACAACCAGAGACGGTGTGATATGTGACAGAACACAGTCTCAGGAGCATCCAGGCATCTCTTTAAAATTAGTAGTAGCTTAAAAGGAATGTCTATCTACGTACTTAAAGCCAAGCACATTCTAAATGTTTGTGGATTTGGGGCCATGACTTATATTGTTTTAGTATGCTCTGTATACAACATGCAGAAACAGAAGATAGTTGACAAAATAGTGTGATAAAATGATATACATATTTGTGCTGCATATTTTTCATTTTTAAACACTTAACACTTTTATTAACACTCTGGATGCAGTTTATTTGAAAAGCAGCCCTCTAGTGGGCTATGCACTGTAATGAATAGTTAATAAATAGCATTAACATTATCTCTAAATATTAGCTAAAATGCATTTTGCAAAAGCATACAAGGTCTTAAATAAATGAGCCATAGATCATCTTTCTCTTTGGAGAAATTTAATGTTCTGTTTAGCTTTATTCCTCAAATTTCTGAAAGTGTTACTTCTAAATGCTACTGTATAACTAACTCCTGATTAGCATAACTTTACTATTCATATACACTCACAAACTGTAATAGTGAGATATTATTCACTGTCAGCAAAATTTCACATAAGTAGTATATTACTGGTAGAATTCTATGTAAAATATAATCTATTCATTTTTAAGGGTTACATAGCTTTACAATCTGTAATTTGTTGTGTGGGATAAGGTAGGTCTTTCTCATTAGGCCTTCAGCAAGAATATTTCTAGGCTTGTACTCCTAAAAGTTCTTCACTTAATATTATTGCTCTTATTCCTATATAAAGCCTTAAAGTTAAATGCCTTAAAGCAAAGAACCCCTCTGTGACCTGATGCATGCCTTGCCCATAACAACTCATGTGGCTCCAAAACACTGTCCCTCCTGGAAATCTCTGTTTGGCTGCTCATCAACACAGCCACAGTGATCAGCAAAATCCAACAGCAAGAGCTGTCTGCAGGAACTCCAATCCCAGATCCCATGTAACAGGAAAAAATAAACTTGTTGATCTCTAAACCATGGGTTTTGTAAGAAAAAATGCTGAAACAGGCCTGGGGAAAAAGTTCTCCCTGGTGTCCCCTGGTCTAAGAAGGCTCACCCTGTAATGCAGAAGTGTCTTCCCTTACATGTGGCCGTGCTTGGTTTCAGCTTAATTAGTTCTGGTAGCAGAAGGGTGGGTTTCAGTGGAAGCTGAAAAACTTACCTGAGTCTTGGGCTAAAACTTGAGTATTTGCACATGCACAGCTCTGTTCCTACACCGTGGCCACTATCAGCCCTACCTTATCTAAACGACCTTGGGTACAGCATCCGTTCCAATCCTGGGTACCTCTGGGCAATACCTGCTCCAGATCGGGAGCATTTGGACTGCCAAGATGTCACTGTAGCAGAGGCAGCTGGAGCAGATCCCAGGCTAATTTGGTCTTTAGAAGCCAAAAGCCAACATTTAGCATTTTACCTAGTAGTCAGCGGAGATCAGAAAAAAGTTTACACCTTATTCTTCAGCAGTTGAAAAAGAATTGCCAAGTTGCACAATCCAATTTTTTTTTTGATTTCCAATATCATTCTAGGTAAAATCTGGATATACAGCATAAGTGACAAAATTTGGCAACATTAAGGAAGGTAGTAAGCTAGAAATCTGACTTCTGCCTCAGAAGCTTGCACAACACTGAAAAGTCTGTCTTAGCATGTCCTCTAGCTTCACTAGAATTTTTAAATGTAGATTTCTTTATTGTAGTAACATCACTTTATGCAACATCAACATAATTCTACACCTATCAAAATATCTATAAATTAGAATATCCTGAAACATGTCAAAATATCACTGCTCTATTTTAGAACATCTAGAGGTATGGTGAAGCATTCATTTTGCATATATTCTGGGTTGTTTCCATTCGCTTTAGAAAACTGTTCTAATTTTTATGTCTGCCATATGAGAGCCATGATTCAAATCCTACAAACGAAGTTATGATTCCAATGATGAGCTTCTCCTGTACATCCCTACTGGGAAATTGAAAGACATAATTTAATACAATATATTCTGGAGTGGGTGCTATTTTATCAGTTCAAGACAGGAACAGTGTCATTCCCTCTGTTTGTTTCAGGCCTGATTCAGATCATCAATTATTCAAATCACAGCCTCCTAACCTCCAAAACCTGAGTTGAACCATTACATTTTCTTGAGCCACTGGAGAGCCTGACCTGTTAGTCTGAAATTGTGGCTGAAAACAAATTCCAGACAAAAGCTGGATAAATGTTTATTAATGTTACAGTAACTCTGGTCACAGACAACCTCAAGGCTGAACTTAAAATTGAACTTAAAAATACTGTGCTCCTACAATAATTCAAAAGTGCTTAAGTTCCTAAAGGATATTGAAGGGATACCAGACCACTTGGTAACCCCTTTCCAGGTCTGTTGCTCATGGTGTCTACTGAGCTCCCTTGTGCTGGAGAGCAGCTCCTGGATACAAGTCCAGTTGGACTAATGTTTGTGTGGGACTGAGACTTCTGACCCTGCTGAATCCTGAACTCAGGAGGAGTCAGGTGGAGCCGTGCTGCAGCTAAGGAGGTTTTTGTGAGACAAAATGCTGTCTGCTCAGCTATGCAGATCAACAAGTTCAGCACTTGTAACTGCAAAGCACAGCAGCTCACATGGTGTTGGGACAGAGGGGAATGGAGTTATGGGTCCTGCTTAAATACTGTTTTGCTTTTCAAGTTTTTTACCAGTACTACGTCTTTCATGGTATTATGCAAATAGACACCTAAATAACACAACACTCAACTCCTCATATACACTCAACTATAGGAAGTCCTTGAACTGCTGAAGATGACCTCAGGACTTCAAAGATTTATTTCATGTGTAGGAGATCAAAAGAAAATACCTCAAAGCTTCATTGTATCTGAATAAACAAGAAGGTGTGAAATGCTCATGATGAATTTGTGTGGCACAAACATGCATGACAATGAGATGAACAAATCTCAAATGGATACCATGGAGGAGTTCTATAGGTTTTTTTAGTTTTAGCTTTTTCCAGCACGTGATATAGGTGCTGGAAAACTCCCAAAAAAGAGAAACATCTTGGCAATACAATTCCAGAGACAGTCAGTACTACAGCAGTGCACAGGTCCTCAGAATTGCAACATCAATACTGTTTTTCTCTACAGCAGGGTTATTCTGGTTTTCTGGTATAGCAGCCTTCTTGCAAACAAGACAAGTGCCAAAATAATTCACATTTTAAGAGTGATATACATCATATCAAACTCCAAACTAAGTCTCTGGATCCCTGTACTACTGAAAATTCTGCTGCAAATGTTTGATGTTGAGGTCGATGTGCTGTGGAAGTACCAGTAAAGGTGTGTTCCTTAAAGGCCTGAAAGAAGCTCTGCTTGCCCACAGTACAGACAGTGCTTTGCACTTTATCATCCAAATCTTCCCATGAAATGTACAGAACTTTGAAGTCAACATCCTGAAACATGAGCAGCTTCTGAAGTTGCACCTTAGGAATTCATTTTTAATCCTACTAAAGCAAAGCCTACCCTAAGTTGACACAACGCAGCTAAACTCAGGCCTAGCCAAAAACATCACAAGCTGTGGAAATCTTTTACATGACATAAAGATGATGAACTGCATTGTAGCAGTGGTAGACTCCAGACCCATGTTGTTAATGACTACACAGCACATGTTTATGCAGTGACATAAAAGCAATTCATCAGCCCTCCCTGGACTTGACTGAATGGCTCAGTAAGCTTGATGTGAATGTTATAATCTGTTGTTGCTTTTGAAATGTTTTTCTTGAGATAGAGAGAATGTGAGAGACTGAGGAGCTCTGAGAAGCATTTCTCATCTCCACAGAGGAAGAGACAGTTTGCTTTCAGGACACCCAAGGCCTGAATAGTCACTAGTGTCCACACATTCCTTACTGAGGCACGAATCCTGTTATCATAGATCGACACCTAAAACAAATTCCACTGTCCAGAGCCACACATGAATTATTGCTGAGCTTAGGACAGTTCCTGCATTTGTTTAGACAGTGGCTCCATTTGCTACTAGGATCTAGGCTATATTTCTCTTGAGGTATTTCAGATATGAAAATTGCCTTGCAAAATCAATCCTTTTTATTTTACAGGCCTGCAAGTGAAGATTATATATCCATTAACTTGGTCATGCATCTCACCTACTGTCCAAACAAAAAGGTCATTTCTCATTAGCTACTAAAGGTTTTCTAAGTACTTTAGATTTGAGCATCTTGACTTTGATTTACTGTTACCATTCCATATAATTCCATTCCTACAGTGTGAAGTAAAAGAAATCCTTATTCAACAAAAGGCTGCTTCATTATATTTAAATATGTACTTTCTACTATTTCAATAATAATTATTCATCAGGGTGAATAAAAAACAAACTGCAAAACTGGATTACCATAGTTAGATTTAATCTGAAATATCCTGAATCTGATACTATACCAACAGAGAAACAGCTTGGTTACAGCACTCCTTTATTTTTCATGTATGTGAGACCACAGAAATGTATTCATTACGTACACAATCATATCTGATAAGACTTAGAAAGGGGAATGTGCACAGCTGAGAGAATTCACATCCAACAAAACATATAAGCAACTGAATAAATGTTCTTCCATCACCTTACTGTTCCAAACCACTTGGTTCTTCCTCTGCTGATCACCCTCTCTCAGATAACCTGGAATATATTTAGGCCAAAATGTCTGCCCCCCTTGGGTTAACCAGCTTTCACTTTTTGCCTTCTAAAAATACATACTTGGCAGAGTGTAAAGCACAAACTTCTGTCAAAGTCTTCATTAATCCAAGCAGTATCAATAGTTTTTTGGAAAATGTTATGATAGCATAAATATATGGAAGGTGAGTTCTACAATGACTTTTACTAAACCAAACACAAGAATCAGACCAGCGAGATCTCTAGACCAAGAAGTCCTCAATTTTTCCAGTTCTGTTGGCTGGTCTTAGAATCTAGCAAGTCCTTGAGGTTACAGCTCCAGTACATCCTTAGACTACCATGGTTACAACAACCCAATTGCTGCAATGTGGATTAATGATACATTTCACAGGTGACAACTTCCTGCATTTCAAATATCCAAAAGTGCATTCTTTCTCCATTGACCACATATAATATAACAATTTATTTAACAGTGAGCATCTGAAGTGAAGTGGGCTTTCATTTTCCAACTTTGACGCATGGACAGGAATCCATTCAATTTGGACTAAATACGTGGAGGTACTTCATTAGCACAGATGAGTTCCATTGGGTAAAATTACGCTGAATCTGACTTCCATAGCCTGTGCCCCAGTCCTAGTTCTCCTGTTGTTTAACAGAAACCAGGGACTGCAGACCGCACAACCACAAACTCAAGCCTGGTTTGAAGTCAGGGCATAGCCTAAGGTGCGCAACCACTCCACAGGATACACTTCCCAGTTTCTGAGGTTATGCACCCTTAAGAAACATACCCAGCTAAATCAGTTAAGGAGAGATGACGGCTTTCATTTTCTGATGATTTCACCTATCTTTGTTTCCAAGCTCTAATTCTTTCAGCTTTGGCCCTGAGCATCACATCAAGTCTCACTGTTATTACCTCTTCAGGACCAAGTCTGTTAATAATGTGAATGAAGTTGCAAAATCAACCCTACAAATCTTGTAAAGTTCTTAATATGAACTGATAAAAGTCAGAAATATAAAACCCAAAAATCAATACAAAAAGAAAAAAATGTATTTTTTCAGTATATTAGAAGTTAGTAATTCATTATTTTTAATACTGAGAATAATGTAATCATGAGGAAAAGGCATTTGCCTAGCCCTGTGAGCATTCACCACTAGTAAAATTACTTAAATGAAAAGGAAAAAAAGAAATAACTGTGTACACAAAATTAGCACGAGAATTAGCAATCAACTGTAGTTCATACAAGGTTCTTAGCAGATAGCATCATGTTTATTAATAAATTATGAACTGCTTAGTGGAGTTTTTGCTCAGTGATATCACTATAATAACAGACACATGTTTTATTTATGTTTCAAGTTACATCCAAAATAAGCGAGACATTCACTGTCAGATTCTCTCTAATATCTGAAGACTCTTTACCCCAAATTTAAACTTTCACTGATCTAGATGAGATAGCACTCCATCAAAACCAAGGGGAATAATATGACGACTTCAGTCACTGTGCCCATCTTTGGGGATTTTGTTCCTGTGATACAACAAAGCAAAAAACTGCATTTCTTAAAGCCGGCTGCACTTTTCTCATAAGGATGGTATTTTTTTTTCTCTGTGGGATACAGTGCTATTTGTGCAGCAGATTGTATTTTGACAGATGCAACTGTATCATAAAAAGGCCCTTAGCACTATCAGACTGGTAGCTCACAAACGTTCATGAGTTCCCGGATTTCTTAAAAAATCCCAACAATTAAAATGCTTTTGAGAATGTAAAACGCCTGAATGCCACTTACCTCCCCCACACCAGTCTGCAGAATTTTCAGTCCAGTTGTTTTTTCAAGCCTCTCTTTGTTTATGGCTGTAAGGAAAAATTAAGATTGAAAGAGTTACAGGAAAGCTGGAATATATATGATTTTACAGCATTTGCAAACAACCTTCTTTCCTTCATCAATATATTCGTGACAGTTCCTACCTATTTCATCTATGGAATATCCTTCCTGAGAACAACTCTACTAGATGTTTTTTTGAATACATATTTATGCTATTAATTGCTTATTATTATGTCGAAAAGAAAGCCCAGATAATTCTATCTTACACTGTATTACACACATTTAACACACATACACAATTTGTTTGGAAAGTTCTCTTCAGTGAAAACTCCCCACTGTCTTCCTTGCATTGAAGAGCAGGGTAGCACCTTCCCATTACAGTAGCACTGCCTCTGTGTAGGATTTTTACAGCAAATACAGACTCTTACCTTGCAGGTAAGATAAAGAGTTTATTTCGCAACAAGAGGATGCAGTGCACAATTTTTTTTAAATTTAGTTTTTTCTTATTTATCACCATCTATATCACTAAAAGCATTGAAAACTAAAATAAAGCAGCCCAGCACAAAACAGTAAAATAAAGGTAATAATCACCAAGACTACAATTATACTGGCAACACAAACACATCCAGGGCATGAACTTCAGCACTGTTGTACAATTGCCCATACTTTTAAAGCTAGGGTCTTCACATGATTGTGGTCTTTGGCTATTAGTAGCCTCACAAAACAATGCCCAATCACGGTTCTGGGAACAGCACAAGGAAGAGATTATTCCTAGCTGTGTGTATGGGTAACGCCATCCCATTTGGGATGGGAAGACTTTAATCTTCTAGATGCAAACTGTATCAGCTGGACTCGTGGCCAAAATCCAGGCATCTGGCATGATTTATTTATCAGTAGAAATGAAGCCTTGCAGCCTTGTTAACCTCTCCTTCCTTTAGCTACCTTGACATTGGCTATGTAATCCAAGTGAGTCATCGGGGTTCTCTCTGCAGCCCTTGGAAAGGGATGGGCATTTAATACGATGAGTCATCCCACATATCTTACACATATCTGCAGGCACCTAGCCCTTTTCTTTGATTATGGACAAAATTTGATAGATTCAGCTTCTCAATTTAGGTTACCTAAAGGAAACTTTCCGACCAGAAAGTTCAAGAACTGTGCTAGAACATACTGTACACTATAAATTTACAAGAAAATACTTAAAGTAATTAACTTTTTTTTTCATTTGTGAAAAATACTTTTTAATTTTTAGCATTTGAAACATTCATAACTGCTCAGATTGCAGCAGACATTTATCAGAAATAAGATTATTGTGAACTAATACTTTATTGAGTTTGTCCAAACTGCAACACAAATGACTCATATTTATTTCAGAGGTAAATGAGATCATTAGGCTCCATCTCACCTCTTATGGAAAGACTTTGGTAAGAGTTTATATGTCCAAAGACTCAAGAAGTTAAACCTCTAGCAATTATAATACAGAGAAACTTTCTGACTGCCTTCTGCAAGGGGTGAATACTGCCCTCAATTTAAACCAAGAAGAAAGCTCTGTACACCTTTTAGACTCAGACACTTTTATTTTTGCATATTTCTAATATGCTACCAATTACGCACAGAGGAACATGGGGTCCCAAGCTAAGGAAGCTTAAATGCATGTTTTGCTGGATGACAGCCTAAAACCTGCATGCAATGCTCACATACTTAACACCTGTGCCATGCTTTCCAATTCACAAATATATTTATTCCTCCCAGAGTCACAGGGACCATGTGAGAAGGAGAGTTGACTGAACCATGAGACTTGAGACTACGTTTGGCAGTGTTGGACAACTTGTCCAGTATGAACTTCCAAAAGAGTAAGTAAATACTTTCAAACCAGCTGGATTTTCCAGCCTTGAGACGGGCTCTGGAAGATATTTTTTCACTGATGGCTGATGACCTGCCTGTGGATTTCACTGCAAAGATACGCCATGCTACCACACTGAACACCTCACACCCCACAAACATATTAAAGGAAGATTTCTACTAAGTGCAAAAATGTAGAAGATTTAAAAAATGAGAAGTTTCCACAGCCTTCTTCAAAGAAACTGAATGGTCCAACAAATGATACTTTGGCAGCTTAAGATAAAGAAAACTTCAAAACAGAGTGGTTGCAAAATAAATGGGTATAAGTAAACAACAAGGCTTAAATCCCACTGTGCAATTTCTTACCACATGAACAGTTAATAGAAAATATTGGATCTCCTGAATCGCTGAATTTTATAATTACTATTACATATTTGACCTCTTTTTTATAGGTTTCCTGCAGACATTAATTATTGAAGCTTTGATATTAAAAAACAACAACAAAAAAGATTTACTTGACACCCCTGCTTTCCCCCTTGATATTGGCTAAAACACAAAGGACAGGTCTGACAGCCATGCTAACATAAACCCTGCCAAAATTAGGAGGCATGAAGGCATGAGGTGTTATTGATTAAATCATAACCGGAAAATGGTCAGGCTCAGGCACTGTCAGATTGTGGAGAGAGACACAGCAGACAGTCTCCAGCGTGTTCACTCCAGGCAGGTACAGGAGTGTATTTTAGCTAACCTTGAACTCCACAAGCAGCTCAGGAAGGTCAAGAAATTCTGTCAAAAATGGTGCTGAAGCTGAAGCAACAACTACATATCAAGCAGCTGCTTCAAGCTGTAGAATGGTGAATAAAACCACTTAACCTTTTCCATGCATAACTATGATGGGGAATTTAAAACAATAAAACACAGTCAATGTAGAAAGATGGAAAAAGTGGTGGGAAAATATATTCAGATATTGAAAACAAGCTACTAATTTTCTGAAAATTGGCCCAAATTTTAAAAAGTATTTTAGTGTACTGTTTACTAGCTTTTATTCGAATACAATTATACAGCAGAATACAAATATAGAGCAGCTGATGTTCTGTTGCAAATTTTATGAAAGTGGAAATTACAATTCTGGGTAACATGGTATATTGCACATTCCATCAAAGGTATTTTTTTATAGTTGCAGTTTAAAGTCCTGTAATACTAATGGAGAACTTACAAACTCATCAGCAAAGAGGCATAATAAAAACAGCTATTAAAAAAAAAAAGAAAAAGAAAAATACCCCAACAAAATCTCTCTCAAACCTGTTAGCAACATATAAATCCATTTTTTAATCTTCCACTGAAACAAAAAGGGCTTCTAAACACACAAAAAGGGAGGCCTTTAAATTAAATTCACTAGATGAAGGATATGCAAATTACCTGAAGAAGCGGAGCCCTATAATGTTCTCAAAATTCTGCAATAGCCTATTTAATTAGTATTTTAATTTATCAGAATAATTCTTTGCACTTGACAATTTATGTAGTATTCCATATAATTAAGCACGTAGCTACGGTGGAATAATTTTGCCTACTCTCTGTATACCAGTTATTTTAACCTGAAAGAACCTGTGGAAGTCTCTTCTGTGATCTAAATTACAATGGGGACAACTTAATGGCTTTGCTCCATTAGAGAGCATGATGAGGGTGTTATGGAGTGTTTAAGGGTAGGAATTGTCACTGTTCAGTCTTCACTAACCTGAGGGAGGTCTGATGTGTTTTCTGAGGGCAGGCATTTATTTCTTTTAGCGAAGTTACCTGTCAGTGGCACAGTCAGGAATTCGAGTGTGTAGTTTTGGCAAGTTTAACCTCAGAGTCCATCAGTTTTTAGAAGAAGCAAGTTACAGAGGGCTCTGAGCAGACCTCCAGTCTCATTATAGCACTCGTGGAAGGAGGAAGCCCTGCGAAGCGCGGGGATTACAAAGGTTTGCTATAAAGCAGGTTGCCAAGCACAACTGCACCCTCCGGCTGACTTGTGGGAGCTCACGCTGGCACGAGCGAGGCCAGGGAAAGGGTTTCAGCAGGAGGCTTCCTCAGTTTGTCTCCCATGCTGTGGCAGGATTTACCTGCCCCAAAGAAGAAACCATCCTTAGATATGAAAGGTATTTGATGATGTCACTCACAAGAAAATTTTGTTTTTCTGCTGAGTATCTGACTTTGAGTGTGTGCTGTATTTAACTAATTGTAGGAAAAAAAAAAACTTACAGACATACGATTCCCCTGACCTCCATTACCTGCCCAGTTTAGAATGAGCCAATTCATGCTCTAGACTTGTAACCATATTGACTGGATGCCCAGTCGATAAATGGAGGGCAACTAATTCAGATTTACTGTAGGTTGTCAGATGAATTCTAAAATCACTGCCTTTTTCCCATCAGCTTGTTTCTAAGCTCCTTTCATAGAGCCACATTTAGAAGAATTTCACTTATTTTCCCCTCTGAGGAAAGGAAAGACAAAAAGAGGAATAGAAGTCCAGTGAGATAGTAACTGTACATTAGAGTTTTTAACCTTTTAACAAGTATCTCAAATCTAAGACAAGCAGATGGTACACTTATTTACATCAAGTTAGACTTTTCTTTCTCCTCCCCTACCAAGAACCTGCTGAATATTTGGAAAGCTTCTCTGTAGCATGGACCAGAAAGAGTGCCTTTCTGTTTGGCAGAGACACACACTCTGCTGTGCATATACACAGCAGATACTGAACCTTCCTCCCCTGAAATTCAACGAAAATGCATTTCCATGTTTGGGCTCTCTGCCTGCTGAGAAGAGCCCAGACCCAAGGAAATCCGGCCTTTGCGCAGTCAATGCACCTCCTGATCCTGCTGCGGCGTTCGCACCACTAAATGAGAGTGGGACAGGAACAGCGTGCTGTCGGCTCAGCACCCGCTACGTCTTTTCCCTATAAACAACCCAATGATACAGAGGTTTGCCCCCTCTCATTCACTTTCCTCTGTTTTAAGTAATTAAAGAGTATTTTAGTGAACTTTGAATCACATACTTATGTACAAGCACGTTCAGAAGAATGGAGTTTCTGGAGTGTAAGGCAAACTCTCCCTGACTCTGTTGTATGTCTGCAGGGTGGTGCTGCAGACCCTGTGCCCAGCCCTGGGCACTTCTTCCAGGGACCTCAGCCTGTGAATCTGTGACTCCTCTCCCCGGGCAGGAACAGCAACAGACTGCAAGTCAAACGTACAACATGGGGCATTCCAAATGCATCAGCTCGAAACAAAAATGACCAACTCAAGTGGCCAGAGAAAGTGACAAGAAGGGTGCCTGTACTAAATTTTACAATGCAATTAGTGAGGAACAAGTACACAAGCTGCAGGAAAAAGGTATTTTGTCTTCCAATCTTTACAGGGTGATGGAACAAAATAGTTGACTCGTGTGTAATTTCTATTTAACTGGCAGTCAGGCCTGGAATGGAAATGGTTGCAGAAAACTCAAAGCAGCATCACTGTGCTAGCAACAGCCTCCTAAATACTATGTCATATTCAATTTTCAAGTCATTTTTCAAATGATTTTAATTAGATATTGTTTCAATCTCATGTGCATTAATTTAATTTCTGATATCAACATTTCAGCTTTCAATCTGTTCAGATGCAGTACCTTGCTGCCTGGAGTAATTTAAAATATTGTTTGCATCTCCAGCAATTTTGAGAGCACGCATCCTTTACAAACTGCTTTAGCCAATAAAGCCAGCGGGTGGAAATTCAGACCATGCTCACCACTCCCTGTGCACCTTTGCATTCACACAAATTTTGGTACAAACCAGCTAAATCTCCATGCTCACAATCAAGGAACTTTCCATCTTTGTTTGTGTTTAATTCTGTTCAAAAAATACACACAAAATCCCTTTGTTAGGCAAATAGCAACACAGCATGTTTCCATAGGAGGAAAATTGGGCCATACTTGAGCTGTCAAGAGCTGTATATTTTTAAAACTTATTCACTGAATCAATGTAATTTTTGCCAGCCTAAACCATCTACCTCTTACACCCATGGTCAAGTAATATTCAGGGATAGAGCAGCAATGACCTGATACATCAGGACCTCAGGCACCTACCTATTTACATAGATTAGGGATGTATTTTAAACACATTCTTTCTTCATGACTGCTTGCATTGACTTATTTCCACTGATTCAATAAATAGCTTTTCAATTCTATGTCTTCCTTTAACTTTCCTTTAAAATGAGCACACTGCTATTCTAAAGTCTAATATTTAAATTGTAATAAAGGCGTTCGGGATTTATGAAATGATTTTTTTTTATTTTTCTGGAGCTTTTTGCTTCATAGTGGGATCCATCTCTACAAACTTTGCTGTCTTAACTAAGAAATCAGTCGAGTTCCTTCCCTTGTCAAGAGAAGTAAATAGATATTGCCACAGATTTGCTAATCCCATCCTGAGATCGGTATAGTTTATTCATCATGTATAAATACAGGCCAGGGAAGGCCTGCTGCAGCAACCAATCCATTTTCCACAGGCATACCCTTGTAAGAAACATATGTATGCAAGCTCCAAAATACTTCAGCAGTAAAACATTCCAATGGACAATGCCATGGCTACAGAGAGGAATTTTCGAGGTGTGATGTGAATATGATGGTTTTGTTTTCTGAAGTATGAACAAACCCAGTTTATATGAATTAGAATTGTAGAAATGAAAAACCTTTATCTATTCTAAATGCATTTTTTTTGGCAGAGCTTCATGAAACCATCATCAAAAATATTCTCTTAAATAATATAAGGAGATTGATGTCCATCAAAAGAAGAGTTTTGAGGAATAACAAAAATAACCATCCTTTGGATATATATACTTTGTTATATGTTGTATATATGTGTATATGTATGTAGATACATGTTTTCTATGTTGCATGTGCTTTAGAAACACAAAATAATTTCAGTGAATGCTTAACAGTGACAATTTTTAACACTACTGACCATTTTAACAGTGACAATTCAATGTTGCACATTACTTGACAGTGTGCAGTGCATGTATGTGTAGCAACTTGCTTGCATACTTAAAACACTTATCCATTATTTATAGCAAAAGTTGTACCAATTCAGCCAGTGTTAGCAGAAAATGAAAAAGAGAAGTGTCATTCCACTTTTCACATCAAAATTTGTTCACATAAATATTCCTTGACAAGCTTCAGCTCTGAAAAGAAAATTCAGACGAAGCAACCTGCAGGATGCTGAGCTGAAACTGGAGCAGGATGTGTTCAAGGAGACCAAAGTGCCGTAACTACCAGTGCAATGCTTCTCTGCAAAGTTATTTCTGGGAACATTGTTAACGTCTAGATCAACAGCTAATTGTCCTTTTTACAGTTCCAGTTAGCTTAACATTAAACTTCACCATCATATGTTCAACCTTAACATTTCAAAATTAGAAAGCAAGATTCGTGGTCCCAGAGGATGGGTGGGTAGGAAGAACCACCGGGACCTCTGCCAGCCCTTCCAGAGGAGAGTTGGCCTCCTCGCCTTCACCACAGTGAAGCAACAGTCCATAAAACAAGCTTAAGGCTACAGCTTCTTCCCTTTCCTTTTAAACAGACAAGTTTTTGGAATAACAGTATAAAATAACAGGTTTTCTGCCTTGTTTTATTTATAGTCAAGAATTCAACAGATTGCTTTAATTTTCTTGTGCTGAAAATACTATCAAAAAAATCAAACAGATAATAGCAGTTACTCAGTTTTTCAAGACTAGCTAATATTCTAGAGTCATATCTTCTTTTTCCTTCTATTTAAATAGTCTCTCCTTCCACAGAACTAATTCTGATCTCTCAGGATATCCATTACATCTCCTTTTTGTGTTTAAGTATTTTTAAATAAGCAGAAAGAACCACTGAAGACACACAGAGGTTGCTACTTATGGTTGTAGCTTTGTAGAAATTCAGGAAACTGAGTTATCTGGAACTTAACTGACTTTCTGTTTCTTTAGGATAGATGATGTATTATCAGGGCAAGGGCAAAGACTAACCCACCTCTTCAGAAGTCTACCAGCTACTTTTTCCATAGCTTCCATTATTTTTAGCATAAAAGAAAATGAAGGAAAAGAAATCCAAGAGCAGTTTTTGCACTTTTAAAGAAGCAGTCCACTCCTTCCTAGGGTATCCCTGGAAAGTACTGACCCTTTTTCATATTATAATACATCATATTTTAAAATACCCATACTGGCACCTAATTATTAATCCTCATCTTTGTTATGCTCTACTTTTTTAGCATTTTCCCGCTTGCACCATTTTGAGTCTTCTCAGCCTGAAACTGTATGAAATGTATGAATTATTCTTACTCTTATTTAAAATCTGTCAAAATCTTTGGATGGACACTGTAGTGTATTTGCACTGGTTTATGAAAAATTTAATGGACACTACCACTAATTCTCAGCATGCCAAATGTTATTTTTAATAAATACACATTCAAAACTGTCATTTTTTTTCCCAGTCATTTCCTCAGTTAATAAAACAGCACCCTGTAGGTTCATTTCTTTAATGATCCAAAACACAACTTCGAGACACGTTATTTGTTATTCATCTACGACTACACTTAATGTCATCCTCGTGGCACAAATGTAACAAGACCGAGTCACAAAAACATTAGCAATATTTCAACTGACTGGCTCACTAAATCATGAATAGCACAGCTAATGCACAAGGTCATTCACTAACAAAATCTATTTGCTGTGCCTCAGAATAAAATGAAAATATTTATTACAAAGGATGCCACTAGTAACAGGAGTCACAACAAAGCTTTCAGGTGAGAGTGAATGGGGACCATGTTAACTTGTCCATCGTTTCTCACAACAGTTTTTCATAATTCTGCTTCAATCAAAATTTTGAAAGCTACTTGACTACTTTAAAAAGAAATTCTTGAAAATCATCAAGAATGGAAGAATCAGTGGACCCTCCCTTGTATTTCAGAAATATAGGCTCAATATTTTTAAAAGAATACAAACTTTAATCATGCAATAAAAAACCATTATGTTTATCCTTGGATGGGTGAAGTGCAAAATCAGGAAGATAAATGCTTACCTACAGAGATAACTGCGTCCTAAATGCATTTACAGGATTTGCATGTACCTGTGTCAGCAGGTATTCACATTTGATGGGAATGAGGAGAAGGATTCAACAGGAAAGATCTGAGCGTGTCAAGGATGGCTACTTTGCAGCTTCTGTCAGTACTCAAAATATTATGATTATTACCTCACCTACAAATGCTTTGTATGGCCAGAATCACTGTGCCAAAGGCACTGTGCAAACACACAGCTAAAAGGTGGCTCCTGTGCAAAAGAGCTTATATCCACCAAACAAGTGGAGACAGTAATTGGCTACAGAGGGGTAAAGATAACAAGGGATGGATATTGGGCAACACAACAGGAGAATGCCAAAGCTGCGTCCATCCACACAACATTCTTTCTCTTATTTTTTGGCATAGGAAATGATGTGTTCAGCTAAGCCTTATAAATCCTTTACAAGCTGCAGCACTTTCACTGTTTCACTGTTAGGGGTGGAAGAGACTTATTGGCAGGGTTTAAAACAAGGAGAAATGGCAGGAAAGGACACTCTGATCAGCTCTCCCAGAAGTGCAGGAAGCAAAGGCAAAGCTTTCCTTTTCTGTAAATGGTGTGATGGAGAGGTCTCTCCTTTGCAGTAGGCTTAACCCAGTGCTCACTGGTGTGAGTTACTGCTGGCACCACCCCTCCTCTAAGAACGCTGTGAACACATTTTTTAGGGCATCCCTTTGAAGTGTAAAAAAGGCTACCTGGACTGTCCCACTCCCTGTGGTGCCAGTTCCATCTGAGTAGGATATAAATCTGATTACAAACCTCTCATTGGGTAAAATGCCATTCTGTATCTCGGATCTCTGTGCACTTTGTTGAGAGAATTCTACATCCCAAAAGAAAAGCATTTTTTCATGCTGCATTTTAAAAAAGAAACCATAAGCAACTGCAGAAGTACTCAAACCAAAAAAGGCAGGTGAATTGACAGTGAGAGGATATAAACTAATACTGTGAATCAGGAGTCTGCTCTGCTGGCAAAAGCATTCACTGTCCATCAAAATGCCAACCACATACTCTTGTGAGTAGCCCCTTATCATTTATACTTGCAAAATGTGCATCATTAGCAAAATATCTGCTATTTAAGCTAGTGGAGCCTGCTTGGTAAATTTTGACTGACATGGTTGAGAGAGTGACCACAGGAGCAGTTCCACCAGCAGGCACAAGACAGCAGAAACCTCCCTCAAGGGTATGATAACCTCTTTCATTGGCACTGAGACACTCAAAAGAGGACATTGGCCCACAGCCTTATAAGACTGTCAGACTAATATGGATTATGCAATTTAACACATAGGAATCATTACTGCATTCAATTTCCAAAAAATGCAAATGAAATGCCTATCTGCTTTATGCATGCATGGGCATAGGTCACTATTAGAGTGCCAGCAATTTCAAGCAATTTCTGCATGCTATTTTCTGAAAAAAAATAGCACAATGGCATTCTTATAGGGTGAAAATCTATAGGAGAGTTAAAAGCTTGGTGAAATGTTTTCTGACTTTTCTCTGTCTGCTGTATTTGTCAGGCAGACACTGTCCTGCCAAGACAGGCTGTAAAGTATCCCTATGGATGTGCATAAAGCCATCCTTGCAGGGCTCTCCCCTCCCTGACAGTGTGGTCACAGCACAGGCTTGTTTCCAGGGCCTCCCCTTCATGGAAATATATGGAAACTAGCCTTAAAAGAAATATTTGCTACTGAAAAAGAAAGGTGGCTATTACAAGGGCAGTATAGATAATGACTTCCTTGGGAAATAATTTTGTAAGGAAGTGGTTTGCATATTTCCTGACCCTCTTGCTTTTGTAGACTGCTGGATCCATGACTGATTTCTAAAGGAGAGGATGCTGTTGTGAAGGTATTTTAAAATTTCTTCATATATATATATATATAATTCCTTTATATTATATATATATTATACACCAGAGCCCGTACTTTATAAATACCTAAAATAACCTACACATACACACATAACACGCATGTCTCCACATAAAATGCATACATATAGCTTACTCCACACACTACTCTTCAAAAATGAATACAGAACAGTAGTATAAACATAAATTAAGTATGAGGTATACATCTCTGCCAATCAAGATTAATGTATATTATTATCCCTTGACCCCTTCTTAATGTTCCATTTTACCATGTTTCTAAAATATTTATACCATACAGGGTGTTAAATTATAGCAATTAAGACCATAGTATGGTTTTATTAATATTTCATCAAGAATGTTTCATAATTTGAATTTCCCTGGTGCCCTTCTGTTGCTTTGCTGAACACTGTGGGGATCAAGGGCATTTCTGTCTTGTTCTTCTTCATCTTTGCAGGACTTTACCCGCATTTTGCTTTATTTAGCCAAATGCAGTGTTTTGCAGCTACTGCTTTTTCACCTGGTGACTGACTCACGTAATAGTTTCAGTTTCATTATGGTCAGTTCTGGGTATCCAGCAAAATAAAGACATCAGCAAAACAGAGACAATCCGGAGAAGGGCCACTAAAAGGACTGGAACACGAATTCAAGGAGAGGCTGACTGATGGGTTCAGCCTGGGGAAGAGAACTCTACACGGTAATTTAACTGCTGCTGGCTGCTACTTGGGCAGGATTATAAAAAAGATGGAGCTGTACTTTTGCAGACTCAAACCAAAAGGACTTGAGGAAATTCTGGTTGGACAGAAGGAAAAAAACTACTTTCTTAGTAAGTGATTACCGAGCATTGGGACAGACCGCTGTGAGAGACTGTAGAGTTCACTAACATTTCCACAATTCAAGTTTAACAGGACCTCAAGAAGACAAGTTTCAGACATGGCACTGCTTTAGACTGGTTGTTGGACCCAATGACCTCGATAAGTCCCTTCCAACTTAAATTTTTCTATGATTATAAAAATACATATAACACCTTCAAAGATAGTCATTCTTCACAAGAAACTGTATAATTCCATCCAAACATTTCTGAAGCACAATAAACCCTTCCTTGAAATAGGTACTGCATGTTTTTATGAGGAAAGGCTGCTGTCCTCAAAAGTACCATCATCTGTCAGACTTGGGATCAGCAAAGCATTTTGATTTCTGGATCAGTTTGTTCTTACACAGCCAAGCACTTTAAGACATGTTCAACTGATAAATCCAAAAGCACTGGAGTAGAGTGAAGAAGAGAGAGTGAAAAATGTGGGAAAATTCAAAACTAGCTTACATTTGGGGTTTATTGCTTAGTTTTTGTGGCGCACTGATCTTTATGGTCATCACAGCAGAACTGAACTAGGCTATGACAGCAAAACTGGAGACATTGCAAAGATTAAAGTTTGGAACATTATGTGAATAGTGAAAAAATAAAAGGAAAGTTGTTTTAGAGAAAAGAAAGGTCCCTTGAAGCAGTGTAAAGTCCCTGCATAAATGGCAGGTGGTTAAAGGGCACAGGTGAGTTTTACCTCAGCCACAGCACAAGGCAGACGGACGCTAAGGCAGAGGAGGAAGAGACATGGACCCATGGAAACATATCAGGAATGGGGTAAGGAAAAAACTACCTAGTTTGGCTATTCCCTACATTTTACATTCTGTGATTCAAAGGTGGTTTCCTACAGCAGTTCTAGATATCTGAAAATTAGGCATTTAGTTAAAGTTTCTTTTCTACTTCCCTTATAGCTGACAGAGACAGGCCCTTCCAGAGAGCACTTCATCCTCTCTCAGAAAGACGTAAGTCACACATAAATAGAATGTCACCACTCATTTGATGTGCAGCCATAATACCCCAAAAGCAGTCGAGGTGTTGCAGCAAAGACTCCAGGAACTGATTTGCATGATACAGAAATAGGTAGGTGACATTTCAAGGAAGGGGGATATTAAATTCATGTGTAAAAAATCAACATGGAAAGAAGGGGAGGTCTCTGCTATCCACAGGCTTAGTCACCCAGACTGTAACAAAGTGTAACATTTTGCAGTGGTGTTTTCCCATGATTCTGAAAGCGCAGTTTCAGACTTGAAAGTAATTTTGAGTTTTTGCCTAAAAAATAAAATTCAGCATTTTTTCTCCATTCATATATATTTTTTTATTTTATGTAGTCTAGAATATAACATAGTAGTGAGTAATATTAACATAAAGTGATAAAACCGACCTAGAAAATTTCAAACTGAGAGAAGACTTAAATGACAGTTGTAAAGTATTTCATTAATTCTAAAATATTAAGAATGGTTTTTACTAAGTACAGAGTACAGCATCTTTCCTTTTGTTTTCTGAATAATTAAATTGCTTTTTTGTACTGTAATTATGTTATATTAAATACTTTAATGTAGGTATTATTATTTCATTCAGTACTTGAAGTCTGTTTTCAAACTAATTGAACGTTAATTTTTTTTATATTTCCATTGGGGAAAAAAGAAAAAGCAGAGTTTTTCTGCGTAGTATGCATAGTATAAGAATCAATTTCTATCGATTTCTGATAAGATGAACAAAAAAATTCCTACTCCACTAAAATTTGCTGAACAGACAAAATTGCCAAATTATCAAGAGGGAGAAGTACCTCTGGGGTTATCCTGAAAGGATTTGGTGGTTGTGGGAATTCATATAAATGGAGGTACCAGCAAAAGAGCAGTTCCCTATATTACATTGTCACATAGCAGGAAGGCTTGATGCTCCTTCAGGTAACATTGTGCCAAATATAAAAAATGAGCAATTTCATGCAATTAGTTTCACCAAAGGTTGAATGAGAAGCTGAACCTCCTGCTGCCTTACAAGTGGAACTAGGAAGGAGAAAGGAGGCTTGTTTTTTAGGTGTAGGATGGGTGAGGAGAGGAATTCAATGTAATTAACATGTTGCTACATGTCTTGTTTTTGAGGGCCAAGTTAATTACATATTCTGTAATTTTGTATCTGGATAATTCCCTGGGTCAAGTTAGACACTCAATTTCTACAAAAACTCATCTATAATGGATAAAAGCACAAAGATCCTGTAAAATACAGATAAATGGAGGATGTAATTATATGTAAGGTGTAAGTGTTTTGTGTGTATGATGTATGGTGCTGGAATAGGACTTGCATATATTTGAATATTCATTAGATCTTCAATATCTTGTGAAACAAAATGCAATAAAGGAAGGAATAGAAACAGAGATAACAGGGAGAAGATGCATCTCTTTCATTTCCCTAATTTCACAGGGTATAATGATCTACCCATCTATTTTCTTATTTAAAAATATCAACAAGGTGTTTGATATTAAAAATAACATTAAATAATAGACATTAATAATGCATTATAATCTTGAATCAGTTACAATCTTTAAATTAAATCAAAATATATTAATACTTAAATAATAATTAATATTAAATTAACTTTCAAATACATCACTGTATTATTTGGTGGGAATTTTATTAGTAGCTAGAATACTTTAAGGACATAAGCCTATCTAAATCAAATTACAGGCACCATTGACAATTCATTAAAAAGAATCAAAATATATCATTTATTTGGTAATTGCAACATACAAATACAAATCCATTATCATATAGATCACACTACAGCATCTTCCTCATTCTTTTAAACTACCTTACTATTACTTGTGCAATTTTACTATGTACTAATACACTGTGCCACACTTTAAAATTATTTCACCATCAGCAGCGTTAGAGTTAAAGGAAAACAGCAATGATTTAAAGCCTAATACATCTGAAGGGAAAAGCACTCAGAGTATCTAAATATGTTTTCTATGCACAGTTTGAACTCCAGTTGTTCAAAGTGAAGTGTTGCCTTTGGTGTGGAACATGAAGTACTTGGGATAGGAGAGCAGAGCGGCATCAAAGGAGGACCCGCCATCTGATGCCACAGAATGCACGTATTGATTTCATATTTTGAAAGGCTTCCTTTACCTTGAATATTTAGCAGACCCAATGAAAGTCTGAACTGACCCCAGTGAATTTAAATCCTGCTCTAAGTAAAATGTAACATTTGAGAAGGACATTCAAGTTATTCTATTATTAGGGTTGTTATCAGCAAACACGGTAGTAATTCAGAGGCAGATATATGACACATTGGGCTTTTGGACCAGAGAGACTATGAAAAACTACAAATATTACTTGTATTTACAATTGTCAATAGACTGTGAAGAAGAAAGTACTTCAAAATACCTTTTATAAGGTAGGATGAGGTTGCTTTTTTAACATCACTTAAGTTAAAATACTTAAATAACCTATTTTCCTGACCAGTTATTATTTTCAGCCTTCAACAAGTCACAATGCAATTAAATAGACTTTTGGATTTAACTTTGGCATTAGGTCTTTTTCACACTCGCAGGTTTTAATTTTATTCAGTGTTTAGTTTAAGTATTAATAATATTGACTTTCAAAAGGACCCTGATCATTTTTTTACTTGTGGCAAAGGCAAGAGATTCTAGTCATATTCAAGATGCTGATCCCATTTCAAACCTGGGTGCTAGATAACAGCACATGTGAAGATGCTCCCAGTATGGGAGAAAACAGTGCACATGTTAAACAAGTTTTTTTTGAAAATCAGAGAGAGTGGTTTTATGAAAACTGGAAACAAAATAAGTAGATAACTATCTTTTACTTCTATTACTAGGTTTTTGCTTCAAATGTGTTTTAAAATACCTGTTTCTAATTAACACAGTTCTTGCCACTGTTCATATAATCAGCATCTGACCTGCAGTCAAGCTCCCTGGCACAGTCTAGAGCACATACTTGAGGGAACCTAAGATGCTGCTAATAAAAGTTGCAGCTGGTACTCCTTTCACAGAAATTGCTACTCCAGAGCAGAATACGTGTTTGTGCCTGGGCTGCCAAGGTGAAGCGCTGCCTCTTGGCACGCTCTGCCCTCCCTGGGCCTGGCAGTGACAAGGGACAGCTGGACACATGCCCCAGTCTGTTGAGCTGCCATGGCAATGATAGCCCTTGGCAAAATGAACGAGTAGGAGCCATACATAACATTTCCCACTTTGCAGCTAAAGCTATCAGAGCATGTCTGCCTCAGTCCCATAGCTGAAGCCATCCCTGTGCATCCCTGCATCTAAATACAGCCCAATTAATCTCACTTTATTAAGAATTCAACTCCGAAAAAAGAATGTTTTCCCTACTGAGCTTGCATTTTTTTCCTGTTTTGCTACTTTCTTTGAGCCCCCATGAACTAGGCATAGTGTTGGTTACTTGGCTGATGAGAGCAAACGTATCTGAGCAATGTTTTGATTATAGTCATAGTATAAAATAGAAATACAAATTAATACAAAATATATGTTTATAAGTTGTCTCCAACAGCTTGGTCTTGTGGCTTTGTCAGACTTAATTTGAAGAATGGTTTCCTGTGAAGAATTCTTAGGTCATAATTCAGAAGTTCGCTCAGGGCTGAAACTTGGTGTGAGCTCGTCACTGCCTGGCTGACTTCGCTGCCATGCTCCATATAGGTGCTGTCAAGTGGGAACCATACCCTGTTGATTTTATAGGGTCACATTTTCATAGCCAATTGGTTCAATTCCCTCAAAATATAACTGCTGTGCATCAATTTCAGTTAGACATAAAAGTCATATCATGCTGCTTCTGTTTTGTGCTTGGAAAGAGATTGCATAATACAGACACATCCCCTTTACACAGTAATTCCTGCGTCAGTACCAGTCTTTGTCTTCGAGACAAGATGGGACAGTTGTGAAACAGTGAGATAAAAGTGATTTGTGTAAGTCACCAAGCAGCCTACTGCCAAAACCAGAATCCCTCAGTGTCCTGTCAGCTGTGAAAAAATATAATATTTCTAAAAATATTCATAGTTTAATGTGTCCACTCCAGTCTGGAACTTGTAATCAAACATTACTATGGAGGAGTTCAGGATAAAAAGAAATAAGTGAAAGTAAAATAAATCTATAGAGCTAAAGAAATCAGCTGGGCTAAGTATTATTTTTTTTCTTTTTTGCCCTCAGCTAGCTGCCTTTTTCCAAAGAAAGGCAAGGAAATTTCCTCTGGGAAAAAGAGAAGCCACCTCTGGGAAAACAGCAGCAATCAGTGCACCATAAAATAATACATTAACTCAAAGATTCTTTATTATAAATACATCTAACAATTCATTGTACTTGATACTTTGGGCCCATTTCAAAATGAGCTGATAAAGCAACATTATTTCTTAGACTGATAACCAGCTTATTGGATTTCAGAGAGGTCAGAGGCTTCTGTGTTTATTTAGCTGAAGTAGTCTTTTAGGTCTCTGATCTCCTCAGTCTGTCGTTATTATTAGTCTTCCTTGAGTTCTGCTTTTCAAATACCTTGTCTCCAGCTCACTTTGCATTTCCTATTCAGCAATTTAACCCTACAGACAGTTTATAAAACAAGATAAAAATCCATAAATTAGGCGTCCATGGGTGCCTGTGCCCTATATCTTTGTCAAGGATGATCACAATCAAATGCTTGTTTCTCGAGACAGCCTGTCAGCGAGCACAATTACAGGTTTTCAACTTGCCCTGCCATAGCACGAGGTAGGAGACTCATGTAGCGAGGGAAATAGCTTCATATCATTTTTCACCTGTCTCTTTTCTGTCTCTTTTCTTATTTCTATTTATTTTCTTTACAGGTTGTCATTAATACTTTTTTGAGAAAGACTTTATTAAAGACGCGGTATTATATATTTATATTACTTTATGGGCAGGGTTATTTCAGATACAGTGTAAAAAACTGGAGATCTTAACCCGGAGAGTTTGGCAGCTCTGCCACGTCACCACAGCAGCGTGGAAGCCAACGAGAGGCACTGGCTCAAGGTGCCACAGCTAAAGTGTGAGCAGCACCTCCAGTAATGTAAACCCTTTGAAACACTGACATCCTCAGGATCCTGAAATGCTAGAGGTGAAGGAAAAATCCTGACACCATTGTGTAGAGCAGAAATTTTGCCATGGACTTTACTGAAATCAAAACCTACAAAACCTAATTGTATGGGCATAGTTTTTTGGGTTTTTTTGTTTTGATTTGGTTTTTTGTTTGTTTGTTTATTTGTGGGGTTTCATTTGTTAGTTTTTCTTTTTTCTTATTTTTGTTTGTTTACAATTCAGGAAGACATGCTAACGACTGAGAATGTGACTTATTTACTATGACTCCTGGCCCTTGGGCCAGTAGGAACAGTTTATTCAGAAACATCTTTCCTCTGAGTAGTGGCAGTTTTTTGATTAATACTGTGGACTATTCATCATCTGAAACAGGACCTATTACAACAAACCTCAAATTGTGCCTTGTTGAGCAAGGAAAGATGATAAATATATAATAAAAGCCTGTATATCCGTGGTGGTTTAGGAACTCCCCAATTTAGTGCTCCCACCGAAACCACACTGCTGCTCACTTGCCTCCCTCTGCTTTCCTTCGCTCCCCTCTGCCCCTGCAGCAGGATGGAGAGGAAAATTGAAGGCACAAAAGGTAAAGACCATGAGATGAGATAAGGACAATATACTGGAAACCACGATGAGATAAGAAAAAGCAAATAGTGGCAGCAATGATACTAGTAACAAAAGTGTACAAAAGACAGAAAGAGTGTGCAAAAATTAACCTTGTCCTGGCCTGAACCAGGTCAATACCACAGGTCATTATGATGGAGTTGAGAGGTGGGAGAGAAAAGTTTTAGATTTCTGAGATAAAATAAATACATATTTAAAATATTAATCCTAAATTGAGCCTTAGTACATTGCTAAAAGGAAAAATAGGATGATGTTGTATTAGTTTTGTGTCTTTTCCTTTTGAACTCCTCTAGAAACCATGAAATATTAGGAAATTCTGCCATAGTCCAAGGGCTTTCCTGTGCCTCAGAGCTGCCTCCAGGATGGCTCCATCTTGGAGCGCTACCAGGAGTACCCACATCACATCATGCTTTGCCCCTATTCCCTGACACGTCTGTCTCATCACCCTCACCCTAATATGGCCCCTGAGGAATCTTCACTGGCCAGGGTTGAAGTTTCCCATCAGAGCCACTAAGCCAAGAGTCTCAAGGTATATCTGCATATTCAAGACCCTTTAACTTCTGTCCCTGCACACAGAAAAGAATTCAGCACTGCAGCAAGTTTCCCACCTTCGTTTTCCACTTCTTTCTCAAAGGAAGCAGATTTGTTATCTCAAATATGAGCAAGCATCTGGACAGCCAGGCAATGCACTGACACTGTGGTACATCTCAGTCATTAATTCCAATGCTGTTTCCTGGCTGTCACGTTTTCTGCTTTTCTAGCAAATATTGCCAGTTGCACAAATGTTATTCCACTCATAACAGGCCTCCAGGCAGATGACAAACCATTAATTAGTTCCCTTTGATTCCAACAATTCAGGCAGTTTTTCACCTTTGTACTATTACACTCATTGAAACTGAAATGTCTGAACTTAAATTCATGGATGCTACAGGAGATCATGTCAGAAGTCTTGTTTAGGTCGAAGTAGATAACAGCCACTGTTCTCTGGTTATCCACAGAGCTTGTCATTTCCTTGCAGAAGGCAATGAGGTTGGTCAGACATGGTTAGCCCTTGATTAATTCATGCTGGCTAGTCCCAGTCATCATCTTGTCCTTCATGTGCCCCGTAATAGCTTCCAAGAGAAAACACTCCATAATTTTCTCAGGGATCAAAGTGAAGCTGACCAGTCTTTAGTTTCCTGGCGTGTTCCTTCTTGTTTTTTCTGAAGATGTGTGCAACACTGGCTTTTCTGCAGCCTTAAACCCCAGTTTTCACAGTTTTCAAAGAAGATAGAATGGCCTTTCTGTGGCATCAGCTACCTTCTGAGCATCCTTGCATGAATCTGTCTTGACCCATGGACTTTCCTGTGCCAAGATTTCTTAGGAGATCTTTGGTTCAACTGTCTTCTACTATTGCAGATTGCAGTTTTTCTCCTTGAAAACTCTGCATATATTGGCTTGGGAGACCTTTTGTTGTTGCAGGTCACAAAGACAATATTGAGCAGTTTTGTCTATCTGCATTTGCTTATTTGTATCACCTACCCCATTCAGAAGTGGGTTCATTTTTCCATCTTTTTTTTTTTCTCCTTTTACTTCTAATGCAGTGGTGGAAGCTATTCTTGTGAGCCTGCCCTTCCTGTATACACCCTTTTTGCACTGTTACTCAGTCCTTGCTTCCCAAGCCAGTTTCCTGTTACATCTCATTTTCCTGACTACCAGGAAAGATCATGCTTGTGTTTTCTAGGAAGAACCATGAGACTGTAACACCAGGTTCCCTGGTTAACTTATCTGCACTGTCCAAGGGTACTGGTCTGGGGTAGCCTCCTACTGCCTTAAAAACACTCTGTTTGTGAACATAGTCCTGAACTGTGACTGCACTCCCTCTTTGGTTCAATGTTCTGGCTCATTAACTGAGTAGTCCACACCTCGGCAACACATGGTGTCATTTACTGTTTCTTCAGAGTATTTGCTTTTAAATCATACCACCTGCACAGCTATAAATTAATTAGATGTGAGGCAGGAGAGAATCAAATCAATGAAACACAATGCTACCATGACTGGTGGTGTCTACATTTTGGAAAGTCTGTTTCTTTCTGGTGAGGCTGAATCCATCCAGAATCACTCAGTGCTTCACTGCTTCACAGCATTTTTCCTTCTTGCCTCTCTGAAGAGCTTTAAATAAATTTCTGTAGTTCACCATAGTTGGGGTATCATGGACTTTATTCTCCCTAACTGAAAGTTATTCCTTGTGAGGATTTTAAGATTTTTCAGTTCAGCATCCTCTAAATTAATCCAGGCAAATGACCCAAAGAAAGCAAAGGCCACAACATCTGGGGCTACAGAGCTCTTGTGGTCTCACAGCATTATATCATCTCACAGCATTTCAAAGTCTTCAAACAAGTATTCAGTCTGTCTGAAAAATCATTTGGGTTTCAGAAACCAAAGCTCCAGGGTTTTTGATCTCAATTCTTTAAGTTCTTAATCTCAAAGTCTTAAGATTTGGCAACTCCTTCTCTGTTGATAGATCTTATTACTAGAACATGCAGGGTCAGAATCTGAGATGACATTTTCTCATTTTGAATAATTTTATCTGCTTATTTATTTATTACAACTACTATTTTTTTTTTGCTTCTGAGGACATCAGGGAACTGCAAAAGTATTATTCCTTTGGTCTTTTGCTACTTGAAGCTTGCCAAGAGGTCATTAAAGCATTTCAAATAAATATATATATTATTAAAATTATCAGCATGTGACCATTGATGTTCTAGCTGTTCCTGTAGCTTTTTCATCAGACAGGAACACCTTGAGAACTGTTGTATAAGGAGTTGCTCACTAAAGACAGGTAAATGACCTTTAAGACAAGCTAATTCTTTTTTTAGTTAAAAAAGAGCCTGTAAAATAAATAGGTGAGAATTCCAATCTCCAGAATGTAAAGCATTGAGGAAGGAAAATATATGAACCCATCCTATGGATCAAGAAGGAATTTGATCCACGTTGATCTTCTGCTTTGTCCTTACTTTGTAAACACCAGTCCCCTTCAGAGCTTCAGAGCTTCCCCTTCATCCCACAGTGCTCCTGACTGAGGGGTCTGTTCCTGCCTGGATGAGCCAGAGGGGCAAGAAGCAAAAGGCCCAATCTCAAGCTGCAAATGAAGAAGCATGAGGTGGATTTGGGAAAGGAAAACCTTTGCTAGTGATCTGAAGGATGTGAATAAGAAGGGGAATTATCCAAAGAAGTCTGTAGAGATTTCTATACAGTCTTGGGGTGGAATTCAGGTAAGAAGCATTGAGTTAAAGAAAAAAAGCAATTCCTAAAGGTGAGACCTATCAGATTGTGGAACAGTCTCCTGCTGGAAGTAGTGAGAGCAGAATGATTTGAGTTATATCATTCAAATGCTTCACATGGAATCATATTTACACTGTCAACAGCAAGCATTTCCATTAAAAAAAATTGATGCTATATATGTGTGTCAAGCACTCTACACTTAGAAAAGCAAAAGATAATATTCGCTTTTTCACCCATCCTATGTTTACTGTTATTATTTTCTTACTATTGGGAACAGTTTTATTGCTTTTTATTTGGTTAGTTGGTTGGTTTGGTTTGGGATTTTTTTGTGCACATGGCAAAGAGAAGAATAGGAAAATGTAGAGTGTTTATAATATTGTAGAGTTTTGGGGGTGTTTTTTTTCGTCCTTCAGAGAGTAAAGATCAGAACGAGATTGTCTTCAGCAATTTGAATGTTTTATTTTTCAAGAATGGAAGAACACCTGAAGTACTGAGGTGTAATTTGGTGCAGAACGTGCACTGTAACATTGCTGGGAATACTCAAGGGACCTATTCTCTTTTTACAGCAGGTATAAGGACACTAATGACAACAGAAATTACACATTTTCCACAGGAAGCTGATGGTGGGTCTTGCCCTGATATGGCCATTTAGCTACACGGGTATTTCAAACACTTCATAGCTTTTACTAACCACAAGGATATTTCACAAGCATGATTTTTACTCAACAAAAATATACACATATAGAAACACAGATATTTATCATTGTTGCGTACCAATACCTACCCTTCAGCAGCAGAACTCCTAAGGGATAAAAGGCCTATATGCGTATACAAAATGATACCACATATAAAATTGGACTGAGAATCAACAGGCCCTTCAAAGCACATACCTATTTGAACAGGGATGCACCATTCCCAATATGCAACCCCTGGACAGCTGAGAGGCCTTTGGTGAACAACAAACGTTCTAGAGACAAACACCCCAGCAGAGCTCAGCTCCCTCTGTGGCTGCTCAAGGGCCCTGGCAGCACTTTGGTGGTACCTGGTAGCCCAGATGACTTCTCATAGCAGCTTTGGCAATGGAAATATGTGAGGCATCTTTTAACAGGCTACATTTTGTACCTGAACTGCTTAACCTGGCACTTTGCCTGGGCTAATTAGTCCTGCAGAGAAGATGGGCAAATCAGTTCATAACACCATAACGTGACCAACCTGCTTCTTGAACGTGAGCTGGCTCACAAAACGCTACCTGAGGCTTCTGTTCAGGGTGCAGCAATTGTGGGATATTAGTTAGTGATATATCCAAAGTAATCAGCACACAGACAAGGGGGCAAAGGAGAGCTAATGGGAATGCACAAAAAGAAGTAAAAAACTAATTTATTATTGTGTTTAGTCTCTCAAAAATATCATTCTCTTTGAGGAGACAGGACAACCCTATTTTCAAACCTTAAGGTTATATGAAGGCAAAGTACTGCAAGGAGTTCTATGAATACATATCATGGTCATGTAAATTATTTATCCCAGAAAATCACTAGAGCTATTTCAAAAATATCCATAGGTCATATATTTTCAGGTACATGACTCTTGTCTTAGCATCACTGCTATCTTTTCTTGGCTTATAATGCTGCATTTTTCAAATTTACACAGAAAGCTGGCAGCAAATGGAGAAAAATATTTTAGAAAATGAATAAAAATCAGAAATGTCTTTCAGCTGATTCACCTTCTATCAATTGGATTTAATTGCATTATAAGATCACAGGCTGGACAGAAATGATTTTGAAGTCACGGTTGTTGAATACACAAATGTTGAATACGTAACAAAAAATATCACTTTGAAGTTAAAAAACACAGTAAATACTATGTCTAGTTCTAAAATAATAGAAGGGAAGAGGCACTATTTCTACCACATAAACTTAGCTACATAAAATGCAAGCATGCTATGTGATACTGCTGGGAGAGAAACAAGGAATTGGAGATAGCTGCAAATGGAACTTGTAACATTCTTTGATTTAACTTAATGTTTGATTCATAGTCACAGAAAACATCAACTCAGAACACTGGGTTGCTGAGCAATTTGTAAGAACAAGGTGACTCACCACATGACAAAATTATTATTCATTATTGGTTATTTTTTTATCGGTTAATTATTTTAAAAATCCAACTACTCTGTTAATTTATCCATGTTTTTTAGTAGTGTGGATGAAACATGTCTTACATAGATCATCTAACATTCCTAAATGTTTTTGTGGTTTTACTGCTGCTACTTCAACACAAAATTAAAAGAATTTCTTGGAACAGTATTTAATCTGTTCACAGTCTTTAATTCTCTGCTTCAAAGAATGCTCTGGTATCAGAAGAAAAATGCAATGGGTCTCTAAATGCTTCCCCAAAGGTAAGGCTTTACACCTCAAACAATAAGATCACGTATTTTCATTTACTAGCACTAGCACACATGCTCACTTATTAGTACCAATGTGTTGTGCTTTCCAAACTCAGAAGAAGATGCAAATGCTAAGAAAACTTTGGCTCATCAGAGATTAGGGCTTTTCATGGATTAGCTCTGACTCAAGTTTTGCATGAGTTATGTTTGGCACTACCCTGGCCCTGAACAGGGATTGTGGAGTGGCAGAAGGAGAAACCTCACAGTGATCAAGGCAAGAACATTCATGTTCTGATTGCAAGTTTCATATCAAGGAGTGGGACATAAAGAGCCCGCATGTGAATACTGGCCCTAACTAATAATTATGGTTGACATTTTAAACCTAGGTGTCTTCTACTAACTGTTTCATTCCTTTCTTAGAGAAAAGATGTTGAAGATGTTGCCACCACCATCTATTTCTATTGCACTCAGATCCAACTCCCTTTTGTGCCAAGTTATGTAAAGACAAAAAAAAAAATCCCTAACTATAAAACCTGTGTCATGGATTCATGATAAATCACAGTTCAGAAGCTGGATGTTCAAGCTCACTCTTTATCATCCGTGTAAAGACATATGTAAATCTAGAAGGAAAAACTTTGAAATATCCTGGATACCTACCAGAAAATATAACAAACAGAGGTATCTACCTCTCTGTATTGACTACAAGGGTATATGAAGTGACTAACTCAGACTTGCAGGTCTAACTTTTGATGTGTAGATTAGGGCAGATAAATGTGCTCCATACTGTGAAAGAAAAAAGTGACTTAGAAGAATGGAGCAGAGTACAATCAAATATATGCATCATTATTTTTTATGACTATGTAAGAAGAATTGTAAACACCATCTATATTCATCTGTCCCCAACGTGCCCACTGGTAAGTGATTTATGTTGACACATATTATAAGACAAGATTTGTAAAAGAAGGCAACAGCTTTAATTTAATAGATTATATAGTTGTGTTTTGTCCAGCTATAAGAGTGGGTCCAAAAAAAGTATTTTCTTCATTAGAATCTTTCCTCCTCTCACATCCATAAGGATCAGCCCTATAGGAATATTACCGCACAGAGAAGACGTGTGATGGCAGAAAAGTCATCTGAACAAGAAAATAGTGGCTATCAGGTCAGTTCTGGGAGTCCTAAGTCTCAAGTTAGCTAAGGAAAAGAGTTTCTATTTTTATAAAAAATAGAAAACTATAAAATCAGAGTCATTACAAAATAACAGGTCAGGATAAACACTGATTATACAACCTTGTGGGAATGATTTGCATTCTAGCACATGCACACAGTAAATTAAAGACTGGGGTGCTATCAAACACAAACTCCTAAGAGGAATCATTGCATTTGCTGGTCCTCATCAAGTATTCAATCAGTGCAGAGTTCAAACCGAGCCAAGTCTTAACACAAAAATACATTGTTAGTCCATTACAGAAACGGCTCAAGCGAGGGTTGACCTTCTGGGAGTTGCACCTCCAGTCATCATGGCAATCTCAGCTGGAATCAGAGTTAACCAGACAAATCATAACATCCTCTCTGAATAGTCATGCACCACTTCCCTATCTCTGCAATCAAAGGAGCAATCCCTTCAGTATTCCATCCGATGGGACACGTGAAAAAATGCACTTCTGCATGCCCTTGTAACAACCTGCATTTGCTAGAACTGCAGAGTCCAATAAGCTTCAGTGCAGATGAAAAAGCCAATAAAAATACTGATTAAAGTGAAAGAAATGGTTTTGCCAGTAAAGCGCACAGAAGAACCAGCACTTCAGTTCTTGTGTGCTGATTGCCACATGTCTGATAGAATCGTGCTTCTTCATTGGCTTCTTTATTGTAAAAACATAGAGAAAGGATAAGAGAAAACAGCTGGGACTATGGTAAGAAATCTAATATATAAGAAAAACTGGAGCACAAAATCAAAAATAGTGACATTCAGAAAAAACTCTCCGAACCTGCTTTAAAGGGAAGGTACTGGGTTGTGGGGTTTTTGGCTCCCAGTGGAAACTGAAAAGAAGAGGATAAATTCATCTGTTTGAAAACAGAAAAGACGTTTGTGAAAAATGGAGAGGACAACAAAAAGGTCCTTCAGCATTTCCTGGAGAAGGAGTGTATTGGGTTTGCATGGCCAGGTTTTGGTAGCAGCAGGGTTGCAGGGATGGCTTCTGTGAAAAGCTGCCAGAAGCTTCCTCCATGTCCAGCAGAGGCAATCCCAGCCAGTTCCAAGATGGATGTGCCACTGGCCAAGGCTGGGCCAATCAGGGATGGTGGTAATGCCTCTGGGATAACATATTTAAGGGGGAAAAATATTATTGCATAGATGTAATTGCACTCAGTGAAGGGCAGAGTGAGAACATGTGAGAGGAACAACTGTGCAGACACCAAGGTCAGTGGAGAAGAGGGGGGAGGAGCTGCTCCAGGTGCCAGAGCTCAGCCCATGATGGAGGCCATGGTGAGGAAGCTGTGCCTCTGCAGCCCATGGAGGACGTGGGGCTGTGGAGATCCACCTGCAGCCCATGGAAGAGACCCAGACCAGAGCTGGTGGATGCCTGAAAGGAGGCTGTGAACCCATGGGAAGCTGGTGCTGGAGCAGGCTCCTGGCAGGGACCTGCAGACCCGTGGAGAGAGGAGCCCATGCTGGAGCAGGTTTCCTGGTAGGACTTCTGACCCTGTGGGCAACCCACATTGGAACAGGGTGTGCCTGAAGGACTGCACCCCTGGAAGAGTGACCCAGGTTGCAGCAGTCTGTGGAGAACTGTTGCCTGTGAGAAGGACCCATGATGGAGAAGTTCATGGAGAACTGTCTCCCGTGGTACAGACTCCAAGCCGGAGCAGGGCAAGGACCGCTCTCCCTGAACAGTGGCAGAAACAACGTGCGATGAACTGACTGTAACCCCCACTCCCTGTCTCGTGAGGGTTGGTGGGGGGAAGGAAGAGCCTGGGACGGAGGGATGGGTGGGGGAAAGGTGGTTTTAGGATTTATTTTACTTCTCATTATCCTGCTCTGATTTTGTTAGTAATAAATTCAATTGATATCTCCAAGTTGAATCTGTTTTGCCTGTGATGGTATTTGGTGAGTGATCTCTCCCAGTCCTCATCTCAACCCATGAACGCTTTGTTATATTTTCTCTCCCCTGTCCAGCTGCAGAGGGTAGTGAGAGTGGCTTTGCTGAGTGTCTGGCACCCAGCCAGGGTCAACCCACTACAGGGAGCAAAGTTAGGAACCTGAAAGAGCGGTGACCAATGATGGAATTGCTTACAGGCACCAGAAGCAGCAGTGGTGGCTGTGCTCTGCTGGTTGTTGGTGGCCCATGGGACACCTCCATCACCAACACCTGCCTGCTGTGTACCTGATTTTCAGTGGCTTGCACCAGTGGTGCTGAGGAGCAGCACTTTCTGCGCTCTCCAGTGGGTTATACAATTTTATGCTTCATCCCCTTACCTCACATCCCAGGGATGACATACCCCAGAGAACACAAAAGCAGATAAATGTGAAAAAAGTTACTATATGAGGTTTGGGAGAAGAGTTTTTTCCACTAGTGTCAAGTTAAAAGAGGTTCCAGGTGAGAGGAAGCCAGCTGCGGCTGCCAGGATAAAAAGGGAGCTATTTGAACCTAATTTGATATTTTAATTCCAGCAGCCTAAAAAGCTTTCAGTTAACTAAAGGCCAAGTGATTCTCAGCTGAAGAAAATTAAAAAAAACTGTACAGAGAGAAGGGCGCTTTTTAGTCCCTCTAAAGTGAAATGCTGTGAACCATACAATTCCAATTTCAACCTCCCACTTAAGTATTCATGTGGATATCCTTTGCACTGCAGTGGGAGTGAAGGCGCTCCCAAAGTCACAGTAATATAGCTCTTTTCCATGGCAATATACTTCAAAGGAATAGGTTTACAGATCTACTTACAGGTGCTTAGGATCGATTTGAAAATGTGTGAGGCATCAAGGCTCATCTGACCTCACAGATTAAACATCATATGTCATTTCTACAATAACTTCCAAAACCTTCCCATGGATGCTCTCCTCCCCATAAATCTTGGGGTTAGTTAACTGAAGAATGAATAGGAACTTCTGTTTGCAAGTGTCTCTGTGTCATATTTGATCATCAGAGGACTCAGTCACTCTGCAAAGTCTGTCACAAAGCTATTATAACAACATCCAGCAATGCAAAAGAAGAAAACAAATATGGAAACTTGAAGTGAGGAAGCACTTCTAAAAAAAAAAAGTTTATGCAGTCAGATCTATTAAAATATATATTTATGATCTAAGAATGAGCTTGGGAAAGATGGACAGAATAGGAAAGAAAGGTTCAGACTCAGAATATTGCAGTGGTATGTTCTACAGTTTATGACATTATTTCTCACAGGTAAGTAGAAGGCAAAAAAGGTTTTACAATCTTGAATTTAAAATTACTTCAAATATTTACATTAACTAGAGGGGAGTTTTCCAGTAAGAAAAGTGTTATTCTGTAATTTAATAGGCCTCTTGAAACATGGTTTTAGGCGTATGAAGGAGAAGGAGGACATGGAACAGTCAAGAGGAATTCACCAAAATTAAAACATGACTGATCAACCTCATTGCCTTCTACAGTAAAATAAATGGATTTCTGGATGTGCAAAAATGTGTTTCTCACTTTTAAGTGCAGCACCACCAGTAAAGAGAACACACTTAGAAAAAATAGGTGTCTTCAAATTCTTGGACATGATTTACCTTCAAATTTCAGCATCTGCAAGATATTGTAACAAGGAGCTCTGCTTCATGGCGATGTAGCAATCCAAAACTTTAATATAAGTCAGCAGTATGATGCTACTGCACAAAAGTGCACTTCAGTCTGAAACACAAAATCCTATTTGTATTTTTCCTTTTGAGAACACTAATATTGAGGAACTCTGTTAAGATGTCGAGTTAAACGGTGCAAAGCAGAATTCCAGTGCTCCTAATAAAGCCTTTGATAAGGTTAAATTCAAGATAACTGTTAATGGTCCAAAACTGCAGTGGCTCTAATTGCTACTTTCCACCACAGTTGCAAGACCTCTCCAGGATTTCTTTTCCTTCCCCAAATGTCCTCATCTATAGAAAGCCATATTTTTGTCTCTCTTGTTCTCACCATAGGAAAGATATACAAGGAAAAACTAGCTCATGTTCCTGCCAATTGAAAATTTTTTTCTTCACTAATTACCACCGTAATAATACCAGAACACCAACAGAAAAAACAGCTTATGGATAAACGGTGGCTCAGAAGAGCTAGGAACTGGTATGACGGACTGGATGATCTCGAAGGTCTCTTCCAATGATGACAATTCTATGATTCTATGATTTTGTGAATTAGAGTTGCTCTACTCTCCTCTTAAGGCAGGCCTTCCTTTCCCTGGGCTGTGCAAAACTTTGAGTGTTACCTCATAACTCTCCAAAACACAATTTTGGATTGCATTTGACGTATTAGTAAATCATTTATAACCTTCAAGGATTGTCACTTCATCCTAGACAAAGTATTAGTCATGTATACGAGACATTTGTGTTAGTCACCTCCAGGCTTGGCTATTTTGATTTACTGGCTCTGAAAGAGAACATGAAGATACTCTACTGCTCTTTGAGGATAATTAGAAAGGTATTCAACCAGACATCAGCTTCTATGATATTATTTTAAACACAGAGTAGTTATGGGATGAAAAGCAGTTATCAAAGTAACAGGATGGAATCACCAAGAAATGCTGATTGTTTTGCACTGTGAGGGTGAAGCAAAGCATCCACCAGTACCATTTAAATGACCTTTGTCTCCTGCAGAACAATATCGTGCAGCAGCCCTGAGAGAAACACAGATGCTTAATTTACATAAATGTTAATTTACCCGGTGTAGATGGTATTCCTTTTTAGACATAAATGAGATAAATTAAGCAAAACAATTTTTATTCTACATTTGTCAAAATTTCTCACAATTATTGGATCACATGCTGACCTCGTAAAGACTGAAAACTGTGAAGAGTTGCTTTGCTGAAGTGCCAAAAGCTACAATATTATGAAAATGAAGTGAATGGAAGGTAAAAAAGTAGTCTCAAACCATCAACATGAGAATACACTCTTTCTGGTGATAAGGAAAATAAAATTTAAAGGAACAAATAACTCTGACTTCCTGTCACTATTAATGAAATTTCATTTACCTTTTCTATTTAGCAGCTATCAGTCTTCATATATCAAATTTAATTTTGCACAGTTATACATTACTTTTCACTTGTATCAAGAAATTAACCTCATGGATTGTAAAGCCAGATGGGACCACTATGAGCATCTAATCTGACCTCATAAACCAAAGAACATTTTTCTTGATTAAGTTCAAGCTGTGTGTGTGTGTGTGCACGCATATACATATATATGCATATTTTTTAAATTGAGTGTCTGCAATTATAACAAGTCAAGTTCTAATGTAAACCCAAGTCTGCTAAATCCACTGGATTATGGATTAAAGCCTTAGGGCTGACACTTTCAAAAAATAGAAAAGCGTTTTCCTTTTTTTTGGCTGTTTGATTGCCAAATTGGAAAGATGGTGTCACTTGCCTTTTAGCATACAGCAAATGTATTTCAGTGTGGGAAAAGAATCAACATTTTAAAATTAAAATTCATCGTTACCTTTTACTTACAGCACCTGAATAATTGTTAAAAACAACTAATTACCTGCATACCAGAAAGCACATTTAATTAGCTGCTCATAAACAGAATACATTTCGAAAGCCCTCCAGGGGGATAGGTGCAGAAATTCCATTAACCAAAGTTGTGCGTGAATTTGAGCACCTCGAAAATATACTCTGGAGACCGCTTTTATGCATATTAGTTTTTCTCTTCAAAGCACTCTCCCCTCTTCCATGTGTGCATGAATGAGAAGTTCTGTCCATGTACAGGGGTAGGGGGTTTTATGAATGGAGGAACAGTGGGGCTTTTGCCTTTAGTAACTGAGGGAAAAAACACCAATGACAAGGGTTTTTTTCTTTTATAGGCTCAGGGAAAAGTTACAGAAATTACATCAATAGGAAATGGAAAATTTATATGCAATAAATGAGTTTCATTCAGAGAGGGACAGAGTTGGCAGTCACTGGGTGTCTGGCTTTGCCAGGCACCTCTGTCCTGGAGCATGAGTCATTCAAAACCTTCTCCCCTGTTATACTAAGACAAAAGCCGGACAGTGGAAAAACACAAAACCCCCTCCTTGCCCTAACAATATTATGGCCTCTGGGAGATACACACACACAGACACCCCCCCACCACCTCTCACATGCGTTCACTAGATCCAATTTTCTCTTCTCTCCTGCCCAAAACGAAGCTGCAGCCAACTTATTGAAGCAAACAAATGCGTGGTCTCTTTCTCTTTTAAATGGAACGAGTTATCTGGGTTCCCTCTTGATGAAGTAATGTCAATCCTTGTCTAACTTATTTCTTTAGTGCAGAAATTGTCACCTTCAAAATTAATGGTCCTTTTCAGAGAAGAGTGCCTATCGCAAAGCATTTATCTGATAGAGCTGGCAACAATTTTTCCCAAGAACCATCCTCCATCAGGAAAAACTTTTTCATTGAAATTGAAAATTTTAAGTGAACATGTTGATTTTTATAGGGTTTGACAGAAAAATTTTAATGCTTCAAATAAAAATGGAACATTGAGCTTTCTTACTTGATTTTGTCGTGATGGTACAGTTTTGTTCTATTTCTATTTGCTCTTGTTTTAAAACTTAATTTTTAAATAATGCAATATTGTTTCTTATAATTCAATATTATATTCTAATGTTCTGGGATTGCCAGGCTGAACTGTTTTGACATTGCTGAAATGAAATTTTTAGTAACTGTTATATAGATGTCTAGAATTATATTTACTTCCAAGTTTCTTCTTGGAACTTCTTCAGTTGAAGTGGTTTTATTCAGTGTTAAAATATTGGTATTTCGCTGAAGAAGAAATTTTACTTTTTGATCAAATGTCTAATAACTACCTAAGTAGGTAAGTTCATGCGGACAGTTTTATATATAGTGGGGTTTTTTTCTCTTGGCACAGGTAGTTCAATATCTTCTGATATACATACAACACATAGAAAACTTGCACATACACATGTTCAGACATTAAGTACTTGCAGGCTACATACATTACTGTTTTTCTTGCTTAAAGAAGAATTTTTTAGTGAATCTATTTGTACTGGTTGTAGCTACACCTCTCTATATATATTCACACCCATGCAAAGCCTTATAGATAGAGGTGGTTTTCATTACACATTTACTTTAGTGAATATTTCCCTCACAGTTTTATATGTCATGTAATGACTTCTGAACTGCAATGACTTCAGAAAACTTTAGGCAAATCCCATGTAGAAAGTCTTGCAGTTTGACTCTCCGAATGATATTTTAGAAGCTGAAGCCAAATTTCTTCCAGTATTATTGATCTGCTGTAGCCGAAGCAGCTGCACTTACTGGATCACGTAGGTGGTTTGTCTCTTGTGATTTCTGCATTAATACGCAATTTTATGGTAGTCTTAGACACTGCTTATATTGCAATAACAGTGTCAAATAGCCTAATTATAACGTGATTGATTCCCTGGTCAGGAGAGGTGAAAAGTTGCCGAGTAGGCAGGATGATGAAGGGATGAGACCTCTCTGTGTGCCTGGAAATACTAAATCCCACAACAGACTCTTGTTTTATCCTAGGTAGCAAATGGTGTTAACGTTTGGAGAAAACAACACATTTCACATGATTTTTCCAAGGTTCAGACACCCACGACCATGCTGTGGCCCAGTCTTCTGGCTCAGTTGGTACAACATAAACAGGGACAGCTCTGTCACCTCCCTTAGTTTGCCTTTGAAACATTAAAAGCTCTATACATAAAGCTCAAAAACATTAAGCTCTATACATATTAAGCCAAATCCTCCCATCCTTCAGAGGAGTAATATTTTTCTGCCTTTATCCTGCCAAAATTCACGTTTCTTAACTTTAGAAATAAAAATAAAAATAAAAAAAATTTTAAATGGAAGGATGGGTCACCCTAAATATATCTCTAGCCATGAATTTCAAAAGTTTATCTTTCTATCATATTCTAGATAGAGTTGGCAACCATTCAGTCTCCAAACTGAGTAGAAATTTAATTTAAAAAGTTTTACTGTTTCTTTTGCACAAAAGACAAAATACTGCAGAATACAGAAAAAAAATTGTTGATGTTTTTGAGCATATATAGTAAGGAATAACGCAATTTAAAAAAATATTTTCAAAAGTGCTTTGAGGTTATGCAAATAATTTCTTCTATTTGGTATTTCTTATGACAGCATTAGTCATGATGAAATCATTTATAGCAAACAATGAGCTCCTTATGAATATCCTCATAGTATTTCCATCATTTCCATAGTGTTTCAGCATTAAATGGCTGTAAAGTATCAGAATTTTTAGCATCAGCTGAGAGATGGTACATTTCACATCTGCATTAAGACACATGAATTAAAGAAAACAAAAAAGGTGTTTCATTGTTGTAACAAAGCCTGTGGTGAAACAGCAAGGCTTTTCTTGCCTCAGGCTATAATAGCTACTAGTTTAACTCAATGGTCAGAGCACTCCCTGGAGAAACAAAAAGCCTTAATTCTATTGCCGGCAGTAACTTTCCCTTTGTTAGTGGCACATGTACAAAATTATTTTTAAAATAACACTACATGTATTAAACACTCACTCCAAGATGACTTATAAAAACAATGTTCCATATGTGCAAATGAGATTTTGGCAAGCACAAAATTATATGCAGAAATTACATTTGGGTATGGAAAAGATTCTTTTCACTAACCCAGATAGATATTTAATTTCTATGGGATAAATTGCATGCTACCTATTCACTAACATAATTTTCCCACTGATGATTGACATTTAGATATCAAAGAGGAAAAAAGATAGCATAACATTAGATTGCACATCTCGGAGGAGTAAAAGGTATTCATTAGACTAGGTATGCCAGCAAATGGCATGCTAAAGTCTTGACAAAAATCATGTCAAAAGTCATGTCAATCTTTTTTTTTGCTACTTCAAAAGCACATCTGTCTGTGGATGACAATCACTCATACTGGCATCTGAAATATAACAAATAATATCCACACTCGAAAAAATGAAAGCCAGAATCAATGTGCGACACCCTGCATTGCTGACCGGTATTCAAGGACATGAAAATGCAAATAGAGAGGGCTTGCTATTCCCACGGGGAAGGTGTGCAGCTGAGGGGCAGTGTGGAAAGAAGGAAACCATGGCAAAGGAACTCAGGCCCTTTCAGGCTGTTTAAATCCCCAGAAGGGGTGTGATGCACAAACTGCAGCAAAGCCCTGGAGTAGGGGGCAATTGGCACACCTTCCTCCACAATGCATCTTTCAGCCTTGTTCACAAATTGTGTATCCTGGCTCCAGAGAGAAGCCCAGCCAGTGCCTGTAGCTGAAAAGAAGATAGTGTCTCTGATGAAACACAATATTTGTGTAAGGGTTAAATCAGAGGGGGGAAAAGGAATAATTTTTTAGACTTTTTACAAGGATGGAAAAAAAATCAGACTTCTCCCACTGGGAGAAAGCCAGGACCTGTGTTAAGAAAATAAAAAGAGAGCTGAGTTGCAGAATAACTGGACAAAAATTATTTGCTCATACCAGACTGAACTATTCAGAGGAGATGCACTACCTATGAGAATGTGTACCCTGCATTTGTGTCTAGTTATGCTTCCCTCGAAATGAATAATGCTAACAATATAACAATAGCAAAATAAGGGAAGGAGGAAGATTTGCATTATCTGTGTTCATTAACCTAAACTATAATGCTTCTCTTAAATATTAAATACCTTTCTATGATTAGAAATACATTGTGAAAAGCTAAAGAAATATATGGCAGATTTTTAAAAAAGGATATTTCTCTAGGAGACAATAAGAAAAGCAACACAGCTCCTTTAATCCTGTAATCTCTCTGGTAGCAATCAGCTTGGGGTACATTTCAGTTTGTTCACTTGTCATCTACATTAAGAGTCCTTCAATGAGCTTTTCTTTTAAAGTAAATACAGAATGACACATTTATAATTAGATCTCCCTGACTAGGTTCCTTTCTAGGTTTGAAGGATATGAGATGTGGACAAGCCATGCAGACCCTGCTCCTGATCAGTGTGCTAAGGAGCCTAGACTTTCACTGTTGATTAGTGAATTGTAAAACAAACAACAAAATACACTATGGGTGCTGTTGGTTCAGATATTGTAGCCTCAGTTATTCCCTGCATTCAGGAACAGTCAGACACTCAAGAAATGTTTTGAACCACACTGAAAAATAAAAAGAGTTCAAACCATTCCTGAATTTCAAGCAAAGATTATTCTATCATTTAAGAGCATAAGCCCCTGTGAACACAGCAGCAAGTAAACCCCCTTTCTTTTGAGCCTACGACCAATAAATATGTTTTAAGATTATTAAGAATACAGTATAGTATTACATGATAGTGTTTGTAATTCCACTTGATATTCAAATCATTTCTTAACCTTCATGGCCATTCAAAATGTCCATGACATTATTTCTCACTAAGGGATAAAATGAGATTTTCTTGTTTGTTCCCTCTAGTTCAAGATTTGGTTTCAATCACTCATGGCTTTGGTATCTGTGAGAAAATTTTTCAACAAATGTACTGTATTCTTTCTAGGAATAGTCTAATGATGCTGAATTTTCATTAGCTTTTTAAAATAAGAACTCTGTTCCAAGAGAGGAATCTATGTTTGTCTGCTTTCTTTCTTAATATACAGGACAAAGAGTTTTCTTTTTTACTGTTTTAGAAGAAAAACCAAAGATAATTGCTCCACATATGTTCCTTGGTTTTATGTATTCTCTGATTAGAGGAAAATACAAGAATCACTTCTCAGTACTTCAGCTGTGCCACACTAACTTTACTTAGGGAAGACAACTTTGGGGGTTTAGTGAATCAGCAATGTTCTTGAGCTTTCTGATTTTTAACATGACTATTCAGCACTAACATGGACCTCCTGGGGCCCCAACTCTTTCACTTACATCATGACTATAACATTAAAACAGACAACATTTGCCACTGTTCTGATAATCCTCACTGTACCAGGAAAACAGTAGATAACTTCCCACCTTTTTCTTCACAAAGTAACGTTTTCCATTCCAATTTTCCACTTTCAATAAAAACTCCCTTGCCTGTTTTATTTCGTTCTGCTGTCTATACCTAATCAAATTTTTACATTAACTGAACCACTTTACCAGTTTCCTACCCAGTATCATCTAGCATTTAAACATCTTATGTTCTGTTTGTAACTCAAACTGACTACTACATCTTGTCCACCAAGCCTCTTTTCAAACAATACTCTTACAGATTCTAAGAACCCTAATCCTTCCATTCTCATAACTATGGCTACTCCAGTACTAAATAAAACATGGCCAGTGACTGAACTCCAGTTTTGAGGCCCCTGTTAATCTCCTCCACACTTGGCCATGGGGCCTCCTTTGGGCCACTGCACTACTCTGTGACCCTAGCACGTAGCTATTTAAAATTTGGGGATGGAGCGGATGGGGAGTTGAGACATCTGGAAAAAGGACTGTGTTGTAGCTCACCAGAGCTTTAGCTGAAATATCTTAGTTGACACCAATTCTCTCTCACACCAAGCAGACCCTGGAAAGAATAATTACAGCATCGTAATGTAGATTATACGTCATCTGTTGTTTGGGATTCTGAGAATGCTGCAGTCAAATCACTGGTCACAACGCATATTGTCAACCATTCTTAATCTAGCATTATGTTGCAAAATTAACTCTCAAGGAGGTGAGTTTTACCACAATGAAGTATTTTATTTCTAATTAGCAAGAAGCAAGAGAAAAATGCTTACCTGTCTTCCATAGTATTGATTTCCTTGGGCAATATATGTACACAATTTGTCAGAAGAAAAAGATTTTGTGTGGATCTAAATATGGATTTGGGAGCTTGAATTTAGACATGTAACTTTACAGTAAGAAGACTAGAATTCTTACTTGGAAGGTTACTAAAGTCAAAAAGTAAGAAGCATTATCAAGAAGGTTGTAAGGAATATGACATTACAACATGAGAGATAAAAAAAGTACAATCAGGTAAATAGGAAAGACAAGATCAAGAATTGCAATAGTGTAATGGAACAAAGGAAGCCTGCAGAGATGCTGAAGGAGAGGATTGAAATGGTCAAATCACAAGCTACAATAATAAACCCAACAGATACACTTGGTATATGCTGGAGTTATGTTTGAGTTGGCCAGGACTGGGAGCAGATGCAAAGAGAAAATGTTGGAGAGTCAGCAAAACTTATGCACAGCCTATAGGTAAAAAAATAGAACAAGCAAAGAGAAAAAAACATGACACCCAAGTTGATGGGGAAGATGCTGTTGTCATCATCAGTATGCCCTAGCTACCTACATATATCAACTCTCTGGAAGTTACGGGACATCATCCAAGAGAAGTTCAATACATTTTAATTTTGCTGTTCAATTTTTAACAGAACTCTGGGGTATAATCTGCACAAATTAAATACAATGACTGGGCCAGAAGATTTCTAGCAAATATTGAGGAGTCATTCCATGGAAAAAGTGTCTTAAATAGCAGAAGTAAAATCTAAGACTGCACCAGTTGTCAGCAGGACACAGTCTGATTACACCAGGCAAGGCTCTCTGTTAACAAATCTGACAGTTCTTTCCAAGCCAAAGCAGTAATTGACATTGAAACACAAGAATCAGAAAACAGAAAATGAAAGAGTCCAGTGACAATATATGGCACGACAAAGAAGAAGCTATTTTCTCTTCAGTGTCTTATTACTAGTAAAAACAGTAACAAATTTCAAAGAACACTGATTTTTCTGAATTAATGGAATTACAAATGAGAAAACATTGGACTTTATTTACCTTCATAGCATTTAATATGAGATCAGAATATCTCATACTGTTACAGCTCCATTGATTTCAATTAATTTAACTTTCTGACTAACTATAAATCAGAGATCAGAATCAGAACCGATCATCCTCAATGAGCACAAGTATTGCAAGGAGCCAGAAAAACTCTCAGGATTACTTGTAAGGAAAAAGCTTTCAATCTAGGGAATATTTTATGTGTCTCTGTAGAAGTCACCAAGCAGTCAGTGTAATCTTTGCATGGATTTTTATAAGACCATGTACTAGGAAAAAACCACCTTAATAAAGCTAATTTAGAAATGTTCTTTCTGATCAATGTATTGATTTAGTTATAATTTGATTCCTAGCCTAGTGATCAACTTTATGTAGCTCTGTAAGTGTATTGTGAATTTGAAATGCATACAAATATGTAATGAAATACATTAACTAATAAAACAATGATCAGTCAATTCATGAGAAATGGTGCAGATTTTTAAGATGAATGGCTAGTTTTACACAAACCTTACATAATCTGTTGCTTCAGTATAGTCTTATTTAATAATGAGAGAACGGTGGCATTGTAAAGGACATGAGTTTGATATTTATCACTACCTCTGAAAGAAAATATAGTAGCAGGAGATTCCTGTCAAAGCCAAAAGGAGAGCAGAATTTGTTCTTTTGTACTGAACTGTAAGTAAACAACAAAATACTGTATTTTAAAATATATATTACCCCTTCATGGGAACTTTCATCAAAAAACTGCTATTTTGAAGCACTGATTCTATATTCTGACCCACTCATGATTCCTTACACTCCTGTGAATCTGGTTAAAAACGTTAAAGCCTGGTCTTCTGCACAGGGCAGAATCTTTATGAGTGGTGCCGCAGAAATCCTGTTCTTAGGGCGAATAAAGTTACTCAGCTGATATTTAAAGGATGAAAAGTAGTGAATAGCCTGTGGATGTATTCTGATCTCTTACATCATTGTAATTCAAATCTCCTGCAGTCTTTGGAACAAATCCAATTTAAATTAGATGATATTGCTGTCCAAGTGTTCCTGATTTATTTCTGCATGGTGGACAGCCAAATGGTGTCCTGAGATCACCACAGCGCCTACAGAACTGATACCAGTTCTTTCCTCTTTGTTAGGAACACCAAGCAAAATTTCCAAACAACCACTTATCTGTGACACACCAGAAGCAGAAATACTTCCTTTTTGTTTTCTGGTTTTTTTATTTTTTTTTTTTTTAATAACCTTCATAGACATTGTAATTAACAGTGGAATTCACTACAACTAGAGAACTTCTAACTTGACTCTTGCTATTTCCCAGCCTCTCAGGACCATTATTTTCCTGCACTCTGCCAAAAGCTGAGTTCAACTTGAGCTGGAGGCAAAGTTAAGTTTTTGACTTCAGATTTTCATTTGGCCTCATCTTCCAAACACTTATTATTTCCTTACTGGCATATGTTTGCCCATTGTCAGTTAGAATATCCATGTTTTTACATTTATAAAGAAAAGTTAGACAATTCAACCAAACCCATAAACTTTTTTTTTTTTTTTCTTAGAGACTGAAGTGGCAGCTTTCTCATTACATATCAATTTACAGCTCAAAATCAGGAATAGATCAATGCAAAGCATCTGCACCTTGCATGTTTTAGCATATCTCCCTTTCGTCACTCTGAGTAAAACAGAGGAAGTTATGCAGAGCATGTGGTCTGCTTTCACAAATAATTTCTATGGAAAACAGCAGTCAGACAGTAATACAGGCCCAAGGTGACCTCATTACTGAAATTTGTTCTAGTTGTCATTAGACATATCACACTGTGTCACTCAAATCCGGAAAGGAATAAGAGATACTGACATGCAGCACCAGTGATTAGAGATGAAAAATACTGTTACACCATAAGAATCCCTTGGTGGGAAAGAAATATGTACAGTGTTTAAGATTCATTCAACCCCCCCGGATCTGTCACTACTGCCTTCATGGCTTTATTCTTTTTCTACTTGTTAGTTCTCCTTCACAAGGGACAACACCTTTTCTTGAAGGGTATTTCAGAGGCCAATGCTCACTGGACAGCAGCCTTGCATAAAATACTGCTGAACTTTTGGTGGTGACACCCTCATGGTGTGTAAGGATATTTGCTGCAGGTGCAGCAGGACAACTTGGACAGCTCCTTTTTGTGTTTGTCAGTGTAGACTCTTGCTCCTGCCTAACTGCAGTCATGGGTTCATTCTACACTTGGAAGTTATGGTTCGATCAGGCCAAGTTTGATCCTCTGTAAGTTGATAAGCTGCAAGGAATGATACCAGCATCTCAGAAGATGGTATCTCCCTGGGCAGAAGCTAAGTATGGTTGGCAAAGACGTTACTGAGAGTAATTAAGCTGTCCAGTCACCTGTCAGTTCCCACTGTCAGCTTTCCCACTTGGTCACCAAAGATCTCGGTCAGTCTGGCTTTTTTTTTTGGGTCTTCCTGCCCAAAGGAACACCTCCACCCTTGATAAATATTCTCCTGCTGTGAGTCCTCACAGAGTCAATATCCTTTGGCATTTTCAGGACACACTTCCTGAAGCACAATAGTTTGAATGAGATTAATGCCACATGCTAAAGTTTAGCCAAATTACCTTGACTGAAGAAACAGGTCCTTAAAGACAAGTCCTCACCATCTATCATCATCTAAGATCTCAAGATGCTTGCAACAGTGTCCCAGAGTAAGTGAAAAATTATTTAATAGCACCTCAAATGTTATGGCCAAATTCCAGTTTGGCTAATTACATCCTCCTTACCAAAATTTTCACCGCTAAACAAAAGGAAGGGGATCTGCTTCCTCCTTCTGACCTGGACTCTTGGATAGTTGTTATCGTGCACTTTAATGCTGTAGCTTTCCACTTGAGAGCTGGTGAGTCAAAGTACATCTTAAAACCATAGCATCAGAGAATAGCTTATTTTACTATAGTACCATTTGGGGAGTCTGCAGGATGAAAGGCATGAAAGCAAGAAGTTATTGTTTCTTTTTATCTTTACAAAATTGCAGCTGTCTTGCTGTTGAAAATGATTCCTTTTTACATTGGCCTAGACAAGGGATGAGGAAGAGAAGATCTTTAAAGAATGTTGTGAAACGGTCAAAATGTGTACATGACCAACCAGAGGGAAGAAAAAAAATAAATTTTCACTTCAGTTACTAAAATATAAAACTCAATTTTAAAAGTTTGGTCTTCCATGCTCCAAATATATATTTAATTATTTTGCATTATGTTTCCCATTTATGTCCTATTAAGTTGTTAATTTCTTTCCAATGTGCTTTGCACTTTGCTAAATCTATATTGAAGCAGAACTCTGTGAGTCTGAGTCACTTATTTCCTTATAGTGGTTAAAATATTTGTTTCTTCATTTTCTCTTGAAAGTATTTTAGTTCTTTTCTTTTGCCATTCAGTCATCTGCCCCAGTTGCATGTTTTCTTGAAATAAATGTATTTATGGTTAACTCCTTCTCTCTGAAGTTTAAGACAACGTTTTATTCACTGTCTTCAGAAGGACCGCAGTTAGATTTTCAGTCAAATCTAAGTACAATCTCCCTTAAGCTTGTCATATTTTAGAAGTTTCCCCTTTCACTAAAATTCCTTTCAGTCCTAACAGTACTTACTGCAGAGTGTGAAAATATGTAATTGCATTCAACCATAATGTTGATAGGTTAATTTTTTTCTCAAGATGTATACCTTTTACCCATACACTTCCAGATTGTTGCCTACTACATTTATTAGTCCTACCTGGAATAGTGGCAGTCCTATTCTACTATTAACTTTACCAATAAAAGAAATAGGGCAATCTAAAAATGAGAATTCCAGCCTGTGACAGCTCATCATACATTATAAACCAGCCTCAACACATCTGTGAGTAAATTGTCTCTTGTGAACTGTTCTACAGCTGTTAGGGTTCACGTTGTTCCCTTATAAACTAGAAATAGGAATTCTTATTACCTCTGGCCATAATTTAAATTGCATGAGCCCAACTCCATGCTGTAGATTAGTGTACTGTCATGCAGTGCGGCTTTTATTTTGGCATACTACAATGCAGCTCACACATGAACTCCATCATCAGTGGACATGTGATAGGAAAAGAAAGGATAAACACACACAGTATTAAAAATGCTAGAACAAAACCTTAGGTCTATAAAGAGTTATTACTGTACTTGCACTGATTCTCATAGGTTATATTCTTGGCAGCTTTACATCACTGGAGTGAATGGTTTGAGGACTTTGCTCGTACTCAACAAACACTCTAAAAGGTCAGTGCTGTCACCCTTTCACTAAGCATCACCAAAAATAGCCACATAGCTGTTCCAGGAGCTCTTTATTTATTAAATAAATTTAGTGCTATAAGGTTTTTTCCCAGGTCTTACATTTGCAAAAAACAAAACTAGGTATTTTTTACAATGACTAAAAGCCAGTATTTTTGAGCAATCTGTTCAAATAAAAAATATATTCAACTTCAATATTTAAAAAAATAACTTTACTTAAAAAAATTTAAAATGTACCACATCAGGACTAAGAATTGCTTTCCTTGTCATAAAAAATGTCACACCCTCCCCCTTCTCCTTACATGTATTTCTTTAAGTAGAAAAAGGGTATTTTAAGAAATATGCAGAGGTCACAAGAGAAATAAAAAAATCCCCACCCCAAAGTACAGAGTTATGTGAGAAAAAAAAAACCCCAAAACATTTCATAAATTCCAGCAATAAACTGAAGCTGTCCCTGACTAGATTTAACCAGAAATCTGTACTTTCCCTCTCAACTGCAAGCAGAAACATTTATTTGGCACATGTATACTTAGTTGAAGAAATACATATGCTATAATCTGAATTTTTCCTTAGCAAGCCATATTCATTACATTCTTCTATTAAGTCTTACACTTTGATATACCTTAGAATGACCTGCAATTTATAAACTGCCAGGACCCAAAAGAACGTGAATGTTACTCTAAACCTGTTCCAGCAACTTGCTTTAGAAAGTCATAAACATTATGGCTAATTAACAACCTAATGGAATGCTGAGAATAAAGGTCTTGCTTCTCTGTGCACTTCTGGGCTTGCCTTTAATTGGTAAGAAATTTCCAGGGCTATAAACAGAACATAGCATCTAAGCAACACTCAAAATTTACTTCTGGCTTTTCATCTCAAATAAAAATAATAATTATCATTAGCTTTCTGATTAATTTTCATAAATCATCACAGCTTGAATAGAAAATTGCTCAAACCCAAGACTTGGATTAAGGATTTTTGCATGTCTCCTCTCTGATTTCATTCGGTTTGTCATTGTAGGAAACAGTCTCTAAATGAGTAATTATTCTTTCATTTTGATTGCAGCACAAAATGCATCAGACAATCATGATATCATATCAAGCTGCTGTGACGGTTCAAATGTGAACTTAGATTCAGAAGCTCTCAGGAGTCTCATTTCCTGCTATGCCCCAGATTGAACCACATAACCTTGAGCTAACAGCTCAGTATCTCTACCTGCAACACTGAATAACAAGCATTTCCATCCTTAGTCTCCTGACACCACTAGCTCAAGAAAAGTGGTGGTGGCATCAAGCCTGGATTTGCATAGAGCTCTGGACGGTTTTGCATACTACTAATTTTACTAAACCATCATTACTCTTATCCTCACTATGAATAGCGAATTAATTCAAAAACTTTGTCCATGAGAAATGCTTCCCACAGTTTATTCATCTCTCAAGATGTGTGACATACAACAGAAAAAAGCTGTGATTACTTTTGGGACTGAATAAATAGAAATATAGCTCCAAACAACCAAAGGAATTCTTCCAAATATTTGAAAATAAAATACTGCTTTTCATTTTGATTTGGGGTTTTTTGTTGAGGTTTTGTTTGTTTGTTTGTTTATTTTTCCCCCACAAAGAGGAATACAACTAGCTATTCCAGATGTGAGCTTCCCCAACACTTGTTTATTAAGTGAGAGGCCTTGCTCCAGCAATTAAAACCTCTGGGACTGTATGCAAACCAGAACATTTGCATTTGGCCTTGAGCAATATACCTTCTGCACGACAGTGTGCTCCCCACAGTTTTGAAACAAGCTGACAGACTAAAGTAACCAAACCACCAGAGAGCCAAGGACTAGAACCTGCGGTAATCCAACGGGAGGGATTACAGGCTTTATAAATAATAACATGGTAAACTAGCACACAGCCCGAGAAAGAACAGGCTCTGAGGTGACCGCTGCTGTAAAGGTGGAAAGGTTTTACCATGGATACCAGCTAGCCAAAGGTAGAATATTAAAAACAAGGGAAAACTCATTATTTTGAAGCTGATGAATATGACTTCCATGACTGACCTTTCAGGGCCAGATTCTGATCTTCTGGGAATAGGCTGGGTGTTGTGAACTGCATGGGCTCATGGAGATCTAACGATAACATGTCCCCATGACCTGTCTGGCCAGCTGCTGTCCCTAGTCTTGTATTTCATAATCTCTTTAAATTAAAACACAATTAAACATCTTTAGAAATTATTTAAATAATTTCTAAACAAAGTAGCTTGCTTCACCCTGTACAGAATCATCACAATGTTTTTAATTTAAATACAAATAAAAACTGCAAAACTTTGAATCCGTGGTTATTCTAACTTTCAATTTATTTACATGTGAGAAAAAAATGCTTGATTTTCCATTCTTTTTTGCAATCTATGGACCTCAGATGGATAAACCCTACTCCTAGATAAGACTAATTTTATTCCTGAAAAATTAATCAGAACATCATCTTCCTCTTTTCACAGCATCTTCAAAATAGGACTCGAGTGGACATAAGTGCTGGGGGCTGTGCCAGGGGCTTATTCTCATATTCGTGTAACCTATTCCCTGGGGACAGAATTAATTTCTATGCAAACCATTCATTTTTCTCATGATTTACCAAGAATTTTATAGTACATATCCAAAAGTGAAATTTCAAAAATACATATATAGTTAGACCAGAATGAAGCCCTAAAAGAGGTTTGAAGCTATGATACTTATTCAAGTTTACAATAAATTTTTGCTAATTTTCTAAAAGTTTATGTAACTGGATTACAAACAAAGAACCAGTGTCAAAAGCACAGCAGAAATCATGCTCCAGTGTGGTTTTAATCCCTGAGCGTAAAACAGGAGGAACTCTGTTTAAAAAAAGAGAGTAAGGTTATTAAGAGTTACCAGAAAATGCAAAAGAAATCCTCTTTGCATGTGAGCTACAGCTGCAGCAGTCGAATGGAGAAACCTGGGTAGGTTTGAGGGAGAATATACACTATGCAAACAAGCCATAGCTTCTTTTGCAATCTGACATGCACTAATAGCTAACAAATGAGAGGCTCTTTCAAATGAGCTGGTCCTGCACAGCTGAATTATGATAGGCAAATAGCATAGGAATGAATTAAAAGGCAATGCTCCCTGTCACAATATGCCTTTGCTAAAGCTACTTCCCTTCAGAAGTTATCGGCACCTGCCAAAGCCACAGGGATTACCCTTCCCCTGTGGCAGGATAGAACAGGAGAAGAAATTTTGGCTCCTGACCAAGAAGCCAGAAACTGAAAAATGTACTAACAAGTGAAGTTAGAAAGCTAAGCGAAAATTCTTCAGGAAAGTAATAGATTTATCCCTGCCCAATCCTGACTCCTAATTGACATTTAGCCTCTGCACTGCAGAATTAGAACTGCTCACAGAGCACCATACAGCAAACAAGTCTGGGTCTAACAGGGTGTGTTTCATCCCCCAGCCATGATCCACTGAAAAACAGCAAATACACAGGGAAATTTGACCCACCAGTATACTGTCCCACTGGCAAAACTTTGTGCATGTATACTGCCAATGTATATTGTCAATGTAAATGTCACATGGCCCAGAAAGCCAAGAGCCGAAGCGTGGAAGGAAGCCCTGTGCCACAGGGAGTGCAGGCTTGCCGGGGGCTGCTGCAGATTCCACCTGGAACTACTGCCTTGAGCTGAACTTCAAAACACATTGACACAGCCTGGGACATGTGTCCAATGAGTATTTCTGCTTTTCTGGTCAAGAAGTAGAGACCCTGGATCCCTTTGGCAAGAATAATAGTGGGAACCCCCACCTGGTTGTCCAGTTCCATCTACACTCCTCTACATTCCAGCCTCCAGAAGGTCCTGAACAACCTTAAAGCTCTCCAGCTCTATTCAGTGCTCTTCCTAGTCTCCAAATATGGTTACTGCTCGTAATGTCTAGATAGGGCACTCCTTTCTCTTTTTACCTCTTTTTACCCTCTCTCTTTTTACCAGTTCTTTTAATTCGCTAACAAAATTTGTGCACACAATCACAGATGAATATTCTGTTCTGAAGAGTGTGATGGCAAGAAAACAGTGGACATGGGGCAGAATGAAGGGACAAACATGTACACAGAGAGAAAGAGAGCCTAGACATACATCAATTGATGGGTCTGCCCTGTACATACCAAGGTCCCCTCTAGACATGTATGTGATGGTAGAGATTAAGTATTCTATGGGGTTTTTTGTGAAAATAAGGTGAACATTGTTTTCACTCTAGTGATTGATTCTCATAAAAGTTAAGTAGCCATCTATGAATAATGTTTACTTTAAGACCTCAGGTGTTAGTTGTTTCTACTATAAAGACGAAGATATAAATTCTGATCATCAAAGCTCAAGGTCAGTATTGTTCATCTTCACAGAAATTATCTTTTACTATTTCTTTTCAAAGTATTGGAAATAATTACTGAAGACCCCATTCAAATTCAAGAGGTGGGAAATGCCAGATTAAAATTGCTTATGCAACTCAGTTTGGACCTCTTGAATATATTTTCTATGAAACCATCTTCAATTATGTGATTACAAACTACTTTTCCATGGCATAGCTGCAGCTCTTTTTGTGTGCTCTGTGGATGGTATTCTGAGAAATGGTATTTGGGGAATGAATCAGGTTTATCTAGTGAATGAGGCTTTCATTTCTCTCTGCCTCATTTGTTTCAGGAACTGGAAGGTATATAATGAACCAGCAAGGGACCACAGAACGAGAAAATAAGATTTAATGGTTAAGGCAGCTGCCACCGAAGAAGTGAATTCCATTTCTGGATCTGCCACAGAGCTCCTATGTGATGTTGGACAAATTACTTCACATTTCCCAGAGATGACCATTAATTTGATGTCCCTCGTTTTCTGGTCTCTATACAAGGCAATTGAGCTGAGTTATCGAACACTTGTAGCTGCAATTGATGTAGATTAAAACTGTATTCATATACACATAAAGGTTGATTAAAATTATAGTGACTATGAAAGAAATGTTATTTAGAAATTAGCTGATACATTGTCATGTACATTGTTCTTCCTCTCTCTTTGCCTCTTTCCATCACCTGTAGGGATAACAAACCCATAAATGGCCATGGTATTATGCAGGTAATTTCATTACTGTGTGTGAAGCTTTCAGCTATGATAGCTGTGAGAACAATGAAGCAACCAATAATTTTATATTCAGTGCAGGTTTTGAATGATGTGGTGGTAAGGAAACCCCTGGGGCAACATACTACATGAAGAGGATGGAAGAAAACACAAGCTAAGTGCTGATGAGGCAGGGTCATGTGGAAAAAAAGGTATTAATTTTTAAAAGTATGTTAGAGTGCCTGCACTCTAAGGGGCCAAGTTCAGTTTCACAAGAGCAACCTTAGGCCTGGTAGCATGTAGTATCTGCATGGACTTGATTTTGTTCTTTTCATGTAGATTTGGAGTTTTATTGTCAAATAGATACAACAGGTTTTACATGAAGAAGAGAAGAATCCAGGCACCTGCCACCTCTCCCATTTCTAACCTAGGCCACAGATGAAAGGCAGTTTGAATCCAAATCCGTATCTCAAACAGTTGTAGAAGAGGTGGATTCTGATAAAGTCTTGGATTTGGGAACAAACCTCCAGATTGACATGGCTTGGAATGAATATGCAGATGGATGTGGTCTCACTGTCTGAAAAGGCTGCATTCAAGCTTGTCCTTGACACAGGGCTGCCTCTACAAAAACTAGATGTTCCTGCAGGGAGAGAACACCCACTTGCTATCTGGACAGGAGCTCATTGTCTCAGCTCTTTCATTCAGGAAGAGCACTCAGGCTGAGCAGCAAATGCCCGAGGCCACCAGTGGACATTCCCTGCTCAGTTCATGACTCAGAGCACGTTAAACCTCAGCTGGTCCATGGGAGATGGAGATGGGCTGGGCATGCTGAGGTCTGCCCTGGGGCTTGGCTTTACCTTACTGTTTATCAGAGCTGGGCAATTCCACCACTGTGTCTGCCAAATCTGGGACAGAAGGTGTGGCCAGGTGAACCTGAGGTGTGACCTGGCTGGCTTTTGTACCTGCACTGAGGCTGCCCACCTGTACTCCTACAGATTGAGAACAGGGGGAGAATTGTGCTTTCCTGTTAATACAAACAGATTCTGCTGGAGGAAGAAAGGGACTGAAGACACCTTGGCAATTCACTAAAACTTGGAGTTACAATAAGGAAATCACAGTGCAGGGAAGTCCTATCTTGTTACTAACTTCCCTATTACATGAAAGCCATGAAAGAAATGGGTATTGTGACAGGGTCATGACTTTGCTTATAAAACCTGCATATTAAGTGATGGGAAAAATTACTACCAAATGCCTTGTTTTACTGTTCACCCTCTCTTGCAGTCTCCTATTTTCTGATACCTGCTATAGCTGGCACTCACTTTGCCAAAATATATTACAGGCCACATGGAAGATCATATATCAGCAAATAATGGAATCAAGTTAAAATGCAAGTTTCCTATAACGAGCTGAGCCAGCCCATTTCAGCATTACGTTCAGGTGTTACACTGGGAGAGAAGATAGGCTTTAAGGTACATTTTAAATTTGATTGCCAGTGGGAAAGCAAATATGCAACTCCAAAATTTCACAACAACAGGCTTGCTTTTTAAAGCTTAAAGCAGTTTCATTCATGAGGTTTATAATTTGTCAAAGTATTTTCACTAGATTTGCATGCAAATTATGAAATACAAAACCAATTTAGTACAGCAAAGAAAATGATTTCAATCACTAAGGGAAATAAAAGTAACTTTTACTTAGAGCATGAGAAGGAAAGAAAAGCAAACAAGAGATTAAAAGTATCATCTCTTGATGAATTCCACTGTTTGGCCTAGAGAAGATTAGCCAGAAGAGTAAAAAATATTTAAGAATTTATTCATAAAAATTACCAACCCTAAATCCACATTCTAAAGAAATTAAACATTCCTAATCTTTCACATCTTCATTCTAAGGTTTTCTGATAAGAGCAGAATCGAAATTATGACTTGGACCTCAGGACAAAATAGGGCTGCAATTTGCACATTCCAAACTCCAGATGACATAAATTATCGTGGACTCATTGAAGTCATTTCAGTTGTGGTAGTTTCCCCTGTGTGAAGATTCAGTCCCACATTAATTGCCTCTATAAAACAGTTTACGAATGTGCTTATTTTGCATCTCACCAAACCAAAATATATAAGTTAAAAAAGCAGTGGGTAAACACAGACAGGATACTCATAGATTATCAAGAAGACATTACAAAAAGCAATTCAATATTGAGGGGGGGAAAAAAGTGTTTAATGGGTCTGTATCTGGTTACCTGTATCCAAGTCAACGAAGCCCTTTGATGTTCATGCCTCAATTAAAACAGCATTTCAATACTGGTCTGTTTGACAACATACAAAGGTGAAAGGTTTAACATTCAACTGAAATCCTTCACCCAACTATGTATCTCAACACACATTTTTCTCATCTGGTATCCTATCAATATTACAAAGAAAACACAATTCTGACTTTAAAAGTAGATCTTAGAACACAGAATATCCCGAGTTGGAAGGGTCCCACAAAGATTATCAAAGTCTGACTCCTGACCCTGCACAGAACACCCCAAGAATCCCACCATGTGCCTGAAAGCATTGTTCAAACACTTCTTGAACTCTGCCAGGCTGGTGCTGTGACCACTGCCCTGGAGAGCCTGTTCTGTGCTCAAGCACCATCTGTGTGAAGTGTTTCTAATGCACAAACACACACATGGCAACTTTGGGCACAGCAGAACCCCGTGAGGGAAACTGAACCAGGCACCTTCTCTCTTAGAGCCCTAGTGAGATATTTTGGCAACAAGCATATTTAGATATTCAATAGGATATTTCCTAAAGGAATAGTTAAAAATGTTTTGATACATAAAGACTTAAAAGATCCTCCTCTCTCATTTGAGTATCAGGAAATCAGAAGTACATGGGCTATTTTTGTTAATTTGGCTGATCACCTTGCAAGCAAGGAATGATCCATGAACAAGAGGTATAATTCCTTCCAGGATCTGAACTAGCTATTATTCAACTGACAGAGTCAGATCCAGATAAATAGATTTCTTTGATTTTTGATATAAGCACCAGGAAGCTTCTTTCATTAAAAAAAAAAAAAATGGTCTGAGCGTAGAACAAACAATTTTAAGCTCCTGGTCAGAGTATAAACATATTCAGATATAAATTTCTAATACCTGCAATTTTTTTCTTTCAATAGACCAAAAAGACCCATGTTACTGAATCAAATCCTTTTTTGTTTTCTAATACCTGTTTGTGACTACAGTCTCCAGTGAGCATTGTGATTACATTTTGATGTATGTCAGAGGAATGTAGAAACCCTCAAGATTTCTTTGCACAATACTGTCAGGATTCATCCTGAAGCACCTGGTACAGTAGAAGAGGAACGATGATGATGATGATGATTTGGCAAACATCTTACGAAACACAAGAACACAAAAAGAAAATTTTAAGAAAATGGGGGAGAAAATAAAAAAAAGTAGAGGGCGATGTGAGAAAACTAAACGATTACATGTGGCAGTAAATGCACAAGAAGAGTGGCTTTAATGCAAATGAATAGTTTTGTATGGATCCAACTCAGACACAGTGAAATGCAAAACACTGAGTTCTATCACAAAATGCTTTGGGGACCAAGAGTAGGATTTGATGCAGGAAGGACACACCCACACCCTTGAGCTGAATTTGTTTTGAAAAGGGGCCAGCATACCTATACAACTCTGGAGAGCTGCTGGAGAGGTGCACTGGAGAGGTGCACAGCACCACAGAGCCCTGACACCTGTGCATCACTGCAACATGAGCTGGGAACAGTGGAGCCAGAGCGCCCGAGCCTTCGCTCCTGCTGCTCACTCGGCCACTGCTTTCCACAGGAGCTACTTATTCTTGTGAAGTTAGGAGGGGAAATTGTTTCCCCCATAGGTGAGAAGGCAGAAGACCCTCACACCTACCTCTGGCTTCAATTTTACCACCAGCAGGACAAAAAACATTTGGGAAGTTTCCATCCCAGTCAACAAGGTACGAGGTGGCGTTTGCAATGATCAAATATAACATTCCAGCATGTGCACATTAGTCTTAAGAAAGACATCCTGTGCCCTACTCCTTTAGGCATGTCTTGATTTGTGAGATGATACAGAGGTACTTGTGGACACAGCAAACCATCAATCCGTCTCAGTAAAGCCACTAATTTTTGTTTTCTCCAAAGCAATTTCTTAAGATATGTTTCCTAGAATAGTGCTACTACTTGATAAATGTCGGGAGTGATATCTTGAAAGTCCTGATGTGCAAGTGTCCAAGCTCCTTAACACAAACTGTCACATTATTTTGGAGCCAGAAGAGAAAACACTGCACTGTGGACATTGGATTTCACTTGATAAAGTCATGATATTCATCAGCTTTCAAGGATATTTTCATGTCCTGGGGTAGGAAACCCAGAAAATTGGTTCAGAAAACAGTTATCACACATTCAGGCTGCAACTCAGATTGGAAAAATGGGATAGCAGCAACCTGCACCACCTACTTTGAAGCCTAGAATGAGCCTCCTTATAACTCTGCTTTCCAGGAGCAGAGTGAGGACATTCTTTTTTTTTTGTTTGTTCACTCACTTCTTGTTTCTCTTTTTTAGTTAAGACACAAAAGCTCCCGAATTCAATGACTATCATCATCCCATACACCTGCACCTTTGGACTGCTGGAGTACAAAAAGCAACCTTGTGTATCAAGGTGGAGGGTAGGACAGCATTACGAGGATCTCAATATGCATACGGTCCTACAACATGAGCAAGCACTGTCATTTCATGCATGAATTAAATCTGCATGACAGTTGGAAAGTCAGTTTTCCTTTTTCATGTGGAGCTTACATAGGAAAAATTAGCAGCAATTCTAAATGTAGAGAATGGTGTGAATGCATTGAAAGAACTCTAAAAGCTTAGTATTACAAAGTAGAATGGAAGGGAGATTTTTTTATTCCTTGTTTCACAATAATTTTTGTGTATTTTCATCCTTAATGTTAACCAAACTATTTGCAAACAGGGCTATACTTCCCTGAGATGCATTAGGCCAAGCCAGTTATCTACAGTTAAAGTGGTAAAATGTTAGGAAAATATAGCAGCTCCTATTACAGAACTTTAATATAACTGCAGAATGATTTCATTTGCAATTCATCTTAAATGTGCAACAACTTCTAGAACTATGAGATTAACACCAAGGTGAGCAGTTTACTTCCTCATAAGTAGAAACTGAAAATAGATTTCTTCAGATAAGGAGGTGCTGAAGTGGGACTTGAGAGGTATAACTTAAAGAAAAAACATAAATTGTTGCCAAAAATAACAGATAACTGTCCCTGAAGTCAATGCCTCAGGAAAATACTAATGACGAGTAAATCAATGGTAGTGCCATTTTTCATACAAGATATGAAAGCTTCTGATCATTGTGTAGACATGAATGACCCTGGGTATTTTTTGCTAACATTGGAGACCTTGGCCCCTGAATTTCTGCTGAACAAATTAGATTTAATTGCATTCTGCATACCTAATTCCTCCTGCAAACTGCTAAACTATTCTGGAGTGCCAACTTTTTCTTCCTATTACTCTCCACTCTAGGAATTTTTTAAAATTCTCTGCCTGTATTTCTGTGTTTTATTAAGTATATTTCCTCTATTTTGGGAGGGAAGGGTTCTTTTGAAACAACAGCTTTTCAAAATGCAATCTTTGATTTCCAGTAAAAGAATTGTGAGACTATCAAACTAAATACAAACAGAGAAGTCTCATAACGTAATATGTGTGCAAGGATTTTTAATTCAAGAATTTGTTTAACATTCTCCTTCTGTGTTGGCTGTTTCTTAAAAAGTAAATGGTACCATCTGTACGGACCATCTGAACTGAACTGACCCTGAACAGGAACATGAACAGAATGAACCTACAGATAATCCACAGCACTTTGTTAAGCCCGAGGATAGCTAATTTACTTCCAGAAAATACGGACAGGCAATTATTACCAGAAAGCTTTAATGAAGAAAAAATTGAGAAGAATTATTTTAATTTTGCAAGCATTACTTCCCACAGGAGTTTGCTCCATGGCATAGTTTTCAGCAGTTCCAAATTATAAAGAAACGAGTTGTAGTGGCTGATTCTGAAACCAGCATCTGTTTTCCTACTCCTGTCAAAACCATTTACCTTTATTTGGTCTGAAGTTTGTCTTCTGCATTAACAGAGCCTATGATACAGGGTATCAGTACATGCCTGTGAGATTTGTGTGTGCTGCACAGCATCTCTGGTGTGCTGCCTGTCTAGTCCCACATATGCTGCTGCTTCCACATATGTTACCAACAGCAGCAAATAACAACCAAAGAGTGGCAGATGAAGAATAATTACATTTAAGGAATGAGGCAAGAGGCTGAAGAAAATCAGAACACACTGGGACGTCCTTGAGGAGATCTTGGCTTCCCAACTTTGCTTTCATGCCTGCTTAGTCCCATAAAGCTCCGTTCCCACCTACCCCCTTCCCGTATCCTGCATTTGAGCACTGGCCTCACCAGAACTGGTGACATGATGGAAGTCACTGGTATGACTCAACATCCTACTCTGCTCCAAGTGCTCAGCTGCTGCTGCATGACCAGCCCATACACTTCTGGAGCTTGTCTCCCCCGCAGGGAAGTCAGGATAACTCGATTTGCTGCTGTCAAGGAAAAGGGTGCCAAGCCAAGAGATCTGCTTCTGCTGAGCCCTTGGCACTGAAATCAAGCCTGTGGTTCTGTCATGCCCTTTTTGTTGCTTGGATTCACGAGGAACTGCTTCCTCTCCCTGCACAGCTAAACTGTGCCACTGTGGGAGGCTTGAACCGTGCTTTTAAACAGGCTCCCTGCTGTTCTGTGTCACATTCTTTCTTCTTCTCCTTCCATAGCAATTTCATATATATTACATTCTAAAACAGAGGGCAAACTCCAGAAACGAGCATCCTGCACACAATTGTCCAACGTTCATGGCCAATTTGCTTCGTTCTGCTGTGAATTTCATGATAAGAAATTCAGAAACTATTAATATTGTATTTGATCCATCCTCCTTTTTCCCTTATACCCACCGATGCTTGTGTATTCACAGCATGTGAAATAAAGATGGGGGTATCTTCAAATTCCAAAATCTTCCTACTTATTAATTTTTACATGAATTAGCTTAACTGTGACTTCTTGAAAACGCTGACTTTAAGAAAAAAAATTACAGTTTTAGGAGTATAACTCATAGCACTACAATGGAAACGCCAATTAATATATTTGGTCATGTCCAGGGATTGATCTAATAGAGAATTCCAATTTATTTATGTTGCATTCCCATTTTTACTTTTCAATCATTTTGGTAATGTAAAATAAATGGCATGTTAGATTAGCTTCTTGGCTTACATTAAGTATTACCATGTATTTTCTTATAGTGAGGTGCTCTGCAAGAAGCACTAATGATAATCATTAAAGGTAGGAAAAAGTTAAAATTCAAAGGAATCTCTCTTTTAGTTCCTCATTCTTTGCCAAATGCATACATACCTTTATAAAAAAAAAATATATATCAGAGGCAGTGAAATAAAGAATGTCTTTGATTTCATTTCAAGAGAAATGTCAAATGCAGAGATGCATCCACTATCCTTTCCTAGATATCAAAGCTATTTTCAACAGAAGGGTCTCTGCTCAGCCAAAAATATAGTCTGTTTCCATACTGCAGATGAAGTCTGAAAAAGCTCAGAGAAAAGAGGGGGGGAAAGAAAAAATCAGTTTTCATGGCTATGTACCAATTTCTACAGGATGAAAGATGAAAGCAGTTTTGGTTGAATCAGCCAGTATCTTTTAATTAGGAGAAGCATTTCCAAAAGTGTCTAGTTGTCTCTAGGAACACAAGTCTTGGTCACTGACTTCAATTTTGCAACAAAAATTATACTATGACTTAGTGACATCTTTCACAAAAACGGATCGATTTTTCTTTCATAAAAAATGCAAGAAAACTTGACTTTTAAGTCATTTGGCCTTTTATTATAATATATTACATCCCATGCACTGTCTTGATGACATTTACTGTTTCCTATGCAGGATCCCACAGCATGTATGAGTTGTCCGAAGTTCAAAGAGGGCGATCATTAAAATTTGACATTTATGTCAATGTGCACACAGGGAGTTTACCTTTTCATTAACTGCATATATATATATATATATATTTTTTTTTTTTTCTGGTGGAAAAAGCTGATTATGAAGTCATGAAAGACTGAGAGTCATTTTGTGTGATCCCAGTTGAGACTAATGGGTAATTCTATGTGATTGCAGTTGAGATTATTGGGTAAGGAATTGATTAAAGATACCTTTTTTGTTGTTATTTGCTGTGTTGTCAGGAGGTGTTGAGTCATGCTGTGAGAAGTTTGTGTGCTGAATCTTCTGCTGTCATACACAGAAATGTCACGTTATATTACACAGCATGCTGAACCAAGTTATAAAAAATTCTTTGTACATCATAGAGTAGTTTGGTAAACAAAACCTATCAACTTCATAAATATGGTTCCCTGTCCAATTGTATCTTATTTTTCATGCCTAATAGGCTCAGATTTTTTCAGTGCACAAGTCCTAACAGTTGTCTTTCTCCAGATGAACAAACTGACTTGACTGTTGTAAGGATATGACTGTTGTCAGCCAAGCTGTAATAGGTCTTTTGGTGCAGGAGTATTTATTAAAGTCCTCTTGAAAACAAGTTGCATCTGTTGCATCTTTTCCTTGTTCGACCAGGGTACAACAGTCCAGCAAACTTCTGCCTTGCAACTCATCCCAAAATACGTTTTGTAATTGCATTGTGACTTACTGAGAAGACAGAAAGTTGATGATGCAATATCCTAAATCTGCTTACAGGCTCAACGGAGTTTTATGTCTGGTCATGGTACAATGTCAATATGAGGACAAATTAATGACTTTTTGTGATAAGGTTTAATTTTAACCAGTTTAGATGTGTTGCAGTGAAGCCAAAATCCCATGCAGGTGGTCCTGGCTGGCAGACAACTGGGGTCCCAAGCACTCGGGAGAAAAAAGGAGAGCTGCTCCAAGAACTAAAACTGCCTGTGGTGCACGTCTGTGAAGGCTGAGGATAACTCCCCAGGGGCTATGCGGACCCATTGTCTTCTGGAAGAAAACATTCTGACCACCCTCCAGAGCTCGGCTTGAAGGAGACTGAGGACAGATGAGGACAAGGCCATCGACATTCCCCTTAAAACTCTTCCTGCAGGGTTCTAGAAGCAACGGGTGGTGAGATCACCACCCAGCAATATCAAGCCAAACCTTTTGCATTAGTTCTTATTTGGTCTCACTATGATTTTGTTGTTCTTTAATCCCGCGATTAAAAGACAGGCTAGACTCTCCAGGCCTTCAGGAGGAGTTTTCCAGAATTATCTCTACACTCAGTGGAGGCAGTGAGCATTAGACTCATGTGGTATTTTCCCAGCACAGCCAACCAGCTATCTCAGGTTATGTTAACAGGAAGACCACACCAAGGAAAGAGGGGCTGCACATTTATGAGGAGGAGGAGGGCAATCAATGGTCTCAGTGTGCGTGTTCAGGAGCCTGCACTCAGTAGCTCTTACTCAGTCACATTTAAGTTGAATTTGCAACAAAGTGAACTTAAAGGTCTTGCAGAAGACATAAGAAGGAAAACTCAGTCAAGATAAAGAGGAAGTTCCTACCTTCTAAAATCTTCCAAAAAGTATATTTTCCCCAATTACAGCTGTGAAAGTATCTTCTGCATCTCCATTCTGAATTTCTATATTTACTACTCATTTGGATAGTTAGTTAAAAAGAAAAAAATATTTTTTTTTCCTCTACTTTTTTATTAACCTGATTCAGCTCAGGAATGAGAGGTCCTTGATAAGACTATTTCATTCCACAATGTAATATCATGATGCTATAATTTGGGGGAGCACATCACACCCTATGTGTATGCCCATCTATCTCTTTAGAAATATATAATCTAATTTTAGTTATCATATCTACCTAAAGATTTCTATCACATCTGTGGTTGAAGTAGATATACTGAAAGTTCTTTTATAGAGTATGTACACATAATTATTACAGCAAACGTTTCAAAAGCTGCCCAAAACAGGAGAGGAGTTCTAAAAGGCTTATGGCTGCAGGTAAAGGTTTTGCTTTGTTCAGCTTCCCAATGCCCTTTTTACAAACCAGACTGCAGCTTCTAATGTGCTGCTGACAGCCACCTTTCAGATTTCTGTACATCTCTTAAAGACAATTACTGCATTTACCCAATGAGCCAGACTAGGAACATCCTAATAGGTGTGTGAAAGGCTAACAAGCTGGAAGCCTTTGAGGTGGTGTCAGTGTCTCACATCTCTTGATGTCAGTGAGTTGATAAAATTGTTACTAGTTCAAGAAGGCACGCACCCATGGTTTCTTCTTTCAGTCATTCCCTTCAACCAGGGCTAGATAGTTAAGGTCCTGTATCTCAGATGTGGTAAGTGGGCTGAAATGTCAGAATTCACTCCTCAGGAACTTCACAAACAAGGGAGTTTGTGTTACAAGGAGGACTGAGCTGTTAATAGGGGGAGAAACTCTCTCGCTCTCAACTCACCTATTTATTATTATTATTATTTTTAATAAAGGGAATGCCATCTTTGTCATTTTTCTACACATAACCTGAGCAAGATGTTGATGAAAAGATGAGGCTTCTTTTAAAGATTATTCTTTCTTGGAACTACCAAGCACGATGCAGCTGTTATTCTGTCACATACGGTCTGACAATGTTCAGCTGTGAGCAAAGATATTCCACTCCTTGTTCAGCCTGGGAAACTGCTCAAGCCTGGGGAAAAAGTCCAGGATCTAACTTCTCCGAGCTGATAGCCTCCTAACTGAGTAGAGTCAGGCATCCTGAATCCCAACCAAGCTGAACCATACAGACTGAATGGGATGATTTCAGCTACAGGTAGCACTTGGTGTGAGCTCAAACAGCAGAACTCAACCCAGAGCTCCCATTAGTAATTGTAACAGCAGTAATAATGAACTCACCAATTTTTATGTTCAGTAAAATGGTGTGTATACCCATTATCACAAGAGAAATAATGCAGTAATGAATATCACCACCACTACAAGCCATTAAGAGTTCAGGAGAACACAGCACTACACCGTAGTAATCCAGGACAGCACATAGAAATTAAATAGTTGCCTCTAAAAGTATCATTTGCATAGAGACTGCCTACTGAAATTGAGTGTAAACAATGATACCAGTCCTGGTATCTGCACAGAAAACAACTTGCATTGTGTAAAGGCCTGGGTTGCAGATGCATGCAGAGCAAAGAGTGCCACCTACAGAACTGCTGGGAATAGTTACTTCAATGCATTAGGTCCCCTTTCCATTTGCAGACCATCTATGCTGGTGTTTAGTTAGCACTGTCTGGTGAGATTAAGTCCAAGATGCAGTGCTCAGAGCCAAGAAATTATCCGAAAAGTGAAGCAACGTAAGAGCAAAGCTGCTAAACAAAAGACATGTTTGAAAAATTTGCTAACACTGCAGCTATAAGAAATCATCTTGCCAGCTCAGAACAAGCCTGCTTTGAATGTACACTCTTCCCACGTGTTTGACATCAAAATACGCCTCATTTAATACTCACACAGAATCCGTAATACACAAGAAAACCTCAGAAATACAACTGCTGCCATTTTACTTTCATAAGGGCACTCCATGCTAAAGGCTCTCAAAGAAAAGAAGCACAGAAGTTAAAATCTGTGCATTTCTTCCTGTTTTGCCTGCATTAGCTGAAGTCCAGAAACTTGCTGCTGGCTGGGGTTAACTGGATGGCAGCTTCCTGGGTAACGAGGGGCTGGTTGGCAGTTTGGGAACAGATGGTAGGTTAAACAGTCTCAGCTGGTAGGAGTTTCTGCTTTGGCCTTTTCCACCTCCCTTTAGACTAATACATGACCATATTGTGACAGAAAGATTTTAGGTGGTGGTCAAAAACTAGAGCAGACACTCCTTATCCACATGCAAATATTTCCCTATCCAGCCTATAAACTGCTGTCATGCATTTAATGATGACCATGGAGATAACAATAATGATATGGCTGGACTGTGAACTGTAAATTCTATTAAGAAATATTCTTGTTCTAGGGGTGTTAATACTCAGGTGTGGGTCTACAATAAAAAATGAGAGGAGGCTGCTATGACAGTGGAGAGTGAAAAAAAGAAAGATCTTTCCTTTTGCACCTGATATTTGTAGAAAGTTTTAAAACCCTTGGGTTTTGCATGTCAGATGGCTTGCATATCCTGAAAAATCAGACTATTTGGGGCTGAACCTGGTCAGTCTGCTCAGCTACTGTGTGTCTGCCAAGGTTTGAGCCAATAACATATTGCAAGAGCCAGTGTAGTAATTATACAATCTGATCTCTGCATGCTACCAAAATAAACTTGTAGCTAATGATGGCAGTGCTACCACCATTTAGCAGGTTGAAGAAGTGTGCAATATTTAATGCTTCCTCATGAGATTGCTTTCCTAATCTGAAAGAGATTTAAGACACTTAGAAACATGCAACTTCTCCTTTCTGCTGTTTTCCAACTGCTCCTGGTCACATTGGACCTCTCTGCTCTATCCCTCAAATAAACAGAAAAGCTGCTTTCACAGCTCATCTCCAGACACGAAATTACTTTCACGGTGTCTGAGTGCTCTCTGCTATCCAAATTTCTCACAAAAAAACATTGCTTTCATTTTCTTGTGCTACTGAGCTGAACAAAGATAAAAGAAGCCAAATAAAGATTATTGATTTCTTGTTATCACTTCTTGTCCCTTCTCCTCCTTAGGAGCATCACTGTGTATTTTAGACCAACATATGCAGCAGCAGCAGCAATGCCACGAACGACTCAGCTTTGTGACTCTTTGCAAGCTTGAGTTATCAGCAGCCACCTGTGCCATACGCTGTACTGAGGAATTAGTGATTTGGAAAATTATCCAATCCATACTATCAAATCAAGGGAAAGATCTCTTGTTTGCAATTACTCCCTCAGAGCTTGCTGCTGCTCCTTCCTGCATTTGATAAAACTCAGGTAGTGGAACTACAGCACTGGACCTTTACAGTGACAGTTCATTGGGCTTTATAAGTTTATTCTCAATGCCACAAAAGATGATAGAATTATTACTAGAGGGTAATTAAATTGATTTTTTTCCTCTCAGGTTGAAGTTAGCTTGTATAACTGAGAAGTTACAGTTACATTCCCATTCCTACCATGCATACAGTCCAAAACAAAGTAAAGTTTGAAATTCGATGCACCAGAAGCTAACACCCTCTGCCATGGCAATGATAACTACAAAAGAGCAGCTCCCTCACATCTCCTGTAGATGTATCATGAGGCGACTTCTCCAGAACCAGAATGTGAGCAGTCATGAGGGCTTACACATGCCTTTCCAAAAGAGCTATTAACGTGGATACATTACATGTTTCTATGAAGAGCAGAGAAATTAGACCCAGTCCCCTGCTTGAATTTCTTTTTATTTTCCCTTTTTAAACACAGAAACTTGAAAAAACCGCTGGCATTGCTGATGGCTCAGCATGTAAAATCTATGTAATTAAGAAAACCCAACCAACCAAAGAAAAAACCACTGCAAAATTATCACATAGTAACAAAACTTCAAGAGAGAATACCCCAACTGGTAAAAGGCACCAGCCCTACTTTATGAATGCAAAATACCTATAAACATTTGGAAACAACTGGATGCACTAGTTTTCAGCAAAGGGAGTTTACATTACTGTAACTAAGTACACAACTTATGCTGCAATATGTCTTTTGTGACAGATTGGGAACAGAAACAGGCTAACACAGTTCCCTGGTTAGGACAGACACCTCAGGCTGTGGTGAAACATGACCTTTATAGATATCTAGCAAAAAAACATTTAAGAAACAGATATAACATCATGACCTTTTTCGATACATAGCATAAAACATCTAAAGGAAAGTCCTGCCCCTCTTCCCTTCTGCCACAGAAACCACGGACACAGCAGGAGCTGCCCAAGGGCCAGTGGTGGCACTGGGAGCTGCAGGTTTTGCTGAATCCTGAGGTGACAGTAATGGTGGGACTGATTACACTGAACTTTGCCACCTACATGTCTGTTATTTAGGCTCTCCCTACAGCTGCTGGAGGCAGGCAGGCAGCCCTAGAGGTGGTGTTTAAAATAAACATCTAACACAGAATACAGGAAATGTAAAACATACTTTACGAATTGTTCTTTGGAGGCACTTCCATTGCTTTGACTACAAAGGGACTCCCAATTTCTAATGAGAGTTCGCTTACATGAACGGCACCTCAAGGGATGACACTGACTCACCTCTGGTTAGAAGGGACTGCTTGTAGGGCTCCAGCACACAGAAAAGATCACATTTTAGTGGAAGTAGTGTAGGATACAGGGTTTCCTCTATCAAACAGAAGTCAAGGCTTAGCACTATTGTGCTGCAATTTTGTTTCTTAATGGAAAATCTTCTAAAACTGGAACAACTTCTCTGACAGACTTTTGTTTTAATTTCTCACATGAAGGAAAAAGCCCACAAAATCAAAGAGTTTATTTCCCTAAGTCTGAGCAATTAAAGATGTAGCACTGTTAATGACAGGGTTTTGCTGCTCCTATGGTCCTACCATAGGCAATCCCATTCCAGATACAATCTGTAGGATATTTTTAGCAAAACAACGCCACGTTAGGGAACTTTCAAAGGAGAAATTTTGGAGGAATGATAGCCCAAAGGTTAATCAGAATTGGAAAAACAGAAATGAAATAAAATCCCCGGGAAGGAACCAGGTGCATGATGAAGAAAACAGGAAGAAAAGAATATGTTTCTAATGGCAAGATTCAAGAGACCATTTAAGTTAGATGGAAGTTAAACTTTGGAATGAAAGTGTACAGCCCCAATGGAAGTCAAGAGCCACAGCCAACATACTAAAAGAGGAAAATCTGTGAGTCTAAAACCATCTTGCAGTGAAAATCAAATAGGACATACTTGGAGGACATCGGAATGAGGAGAATGAGAACAATTTTCTCAAGACTATCACAGGTTAATGAAGCAGTTAAGGAAGAGAAAGGTCCATCTGAGGAGGAAAACAATCCTTTGCCTCAGCGAAACAGGAGATCCTTGTTCCTTTCCACTAATAAAGAGTAAGTTCTATCAAAAGGAGGTGCCAGGCATTCCAGAACTAATAGCAAGCTTCTGAAAAAGCATCTAAAAGTTATCTGAAGTGTGTCTAAAATACACTCTCACTGCTTCTCTGATGTGTGCAGCACACTGCAGCTATATTGAAAATCAACACAGAGACACAGAATCACTCCAGGGGATTACTGACCAGTGAATGTAAATGGCAGTTCAAATCCGAAAAACAAAACACTTGGAAGATGATGAGAATAAAGGGGCTAATCAGTGCTGGTTCTGGGAAGAAACACCATATCTTGTCTCAAGACTCCATCTCTATGTGTTCTTTTCTAGAAAAGCCATCTTAAATGCCCCCAACCACCGTTTCCACTCCCCTCACATGTATTGTAATCTCCTGATGATCAGTTGTGACACTGTAATTGTTGGAGAACTATGACCTCAATTATACTACAAGTAAAATAAATTTCCTTTAAAACTATATTATATGTTTAATAAAAAGGATTGCATAGCCCAGCTCCTATTGTGTTTACTATGGAGGAGGCAGTGATAGGGCCACAATAGTAAAAAGAAACAAGAACTTCAAGTCTGGTTTCGTGCTGAAGAAGACATGTCTTAGAGTCACAATCTTAAAAGCCTTGAGATATGCTGATAAAATAGTGAAGAGAGAAGAAACGTTTCACAACCCTTATTCAGATTGCCAAAATAATTTTTCAAGTTCTGTTACTAGAGATGAGTATAGGTAAGAAAATAGAAATTAAAGAGGAAAACATTGCCCCAGAGAACAAACGGCCAGAAGAGAAAAAAAACAAAGAATATGATTAAATGGTACGCTTTTATCATGGTGAAAGGCTAATGACAGGGCATCCTGTGGTTACTTTCTAGGTCACTGGCTATTTAATAGATTCATTAATAACCTAGGAAGGGATGGTGTGTATGCAGGCAGCAAAACAGGAACATAGTAATTTTTCAGGTTATTCAGGACAGAGAGGACAGAGAAGTAAGTTCAGTTTTGCCAGAATATAAGCTTGTCTTTTTTTGACAATTTTGTCTTAAATTATGACCAACTAAGGCAGTATTAAAACCACAGGGGTGTTCCATATAGAATAAAATAGTTGTATCATCACTTAATGATGATGTATGAGCTAGAAATTATTTTGATTTCATCAGATAAGATCACAAGTTACACATACTTTTTATTTCATGTTTTCATTTTTTCTTTTAGAAAATCCCCAGAAAAGAATGTAGAATTTAGAAGTAAGACTAATAAAATCTAAAGAAACTCCAGAAATTGAGCTTAATCCTATAACATAAATTCATCAGTACTGAGTTTACACTTGTTTTCTATATGCCAATACTCCTCATCTGACCTATCCTCTCAATGAAAGGGAAAGAAAATAATATATTTTTAAATTAATTTTCATTCTTTCAAAATATAAATAAAAAAGCACTAATTCTATTTAAAAATAAATCAAGCCTAACAATGAAGCTTGTATACTTAATGCTACCTAGAAGTTGATTATTTTAAGAAACATTCATACAAGATTATTTTTACGGTATAAGATTTGAGAGATTTACCCACCACTCCGTTTTGAGCAAATGCACAGGTACTAAAATACACCTAATTTCTTTGTCCCTCATAGCCATAAGAAGAGAAAAATTGTCAAGTTCTTGAAATCCACACAGCAGCCATACCCTGTATACAAGTGTGGAATCATGAGACTGCTTCTTAAGGTCAGTACAGCTTATGGTAATGAATATGGAAAGGTTACTATTGTTGTCTTTTGTTGATTTCTCCTCTAAAAATGCAAAGAACAAAAAGGTCACTAAGCAATGTTTCTAAGCTACTTTGGAATTTACTAATCTATCACTGAAGAAAATAAAAAAAGGGGTTAATAAAATATACTCGAGACACAGAAAAGCAGATTAGAAGTGGCATTTAACTGTGAAACCTTCTTTAGACAGACAAAAAATAACCTCAAAATCAGAAAGGAAAGCTACTTTCAGACTTTGATCACTAAATAAATATTTACAAACTGAATAAAGGTTTTTAAAGTACAAGGCTGGAGCACCATAACACGTCATTGAGGAACACATCTGTGACAGTGGAGCTGACACCTAGCACTGTAATGAGTGCTAGGTGCAACAGATCCATGAAAACTGAACTTGCCCAGACCAGTGACAGAAATTACTGTGACTGAGTTTTGCAGACCAAGCCTGGAAGTGATTGAAAAAGTGAACAGGGTGACAGTGCAAGAGCGAGAAGAGACCCCAGCATGGTGTTCTAAATTACCAAGTTGTGAGATATTCAGGGTGGATACAAACCTGTATTTTCAAGCTTGGATAGTGAAATGTTTGAATTAGAGGAGCTTAGAGATGAGAGGAGAAGCCCTGTCAAAGGCGATCTGGATTGGCAAAGGAACAAAGGAACTGGGACTCTGCAATGCACGTCCAAAGGCACTGCTCAGGCTTGGGAGCAGGTTGGGGAGGCTTAGATGCAATATCAGTTTGAAACGATGTCTCTCTCCTCTGACATGCTTTTGTTCTAAACAAACCATAAATGGGTTTCAAGTCATTATTTGGTCGCTGCCAGAGTCTCCAAGTGGAGGGTTTGCAAGTAACTCAGATCCACTGTGGCAACCCCTGGTGATAACTAGGAACTGTAGGGTCAGGAGATTACCTGAGAGAAGGATAACCTTTTAATTTGATCTCAATACGTGGAGCTGGGGATAGAGAACCAGAAATGCACTTGAGATGTACATCTGAAACCGCATGAACAAAAGGTAGATTTTTTCCTAAGAAAAATTAGTAAGAAACAATGTATTTCTATATGGATATTTCAATATATATGTTAACAGAATACACATCATAGATTCAGAATTATTGCATATATGTATATTTCTGTGGTTTTCTCATATTGTGTGGCCCTTTAGCTTGGCAGTAACTTGTCTACAGTGTTTGTGCAGTATGATGACAGAGTGGAAGAAGCAGCATAATCTTGACATTTTGGCATTACTCTTCATCTATCTTGCCTTTTGTGGAGGTTACTATATTACTTAAAATGCCAAATGCTCAGAACAATATAGATAAGCCAAATTCTATGAATTTTAATGGGAATATTTCATACTCTAAATTCAAAATAGGCTTCTTGTTTGAGAGGAGGATCAACTTTGAAGATAACTGTGCAAACAGTGACACTGTCACACTGAGCTGTTTGGTAGAGTAAGTTTTGAATGAATAAGAACATGTAAGAAGTATTTTTATGAAACAGCCCTTTCACTGATAGGGGATAGGTTAATCTATTTGAGAAATTTTGAAGTCACAAAGCAACGAATGTTTCCTATGTAATGGATGGAGCTGCTGGACTTATGTGATCATTTGTACATACTTTTATAAGAATAGAGATTATGGAATTAAGGGACATAATTACAGACATTGCAGAGGAAATAAGCACCACAGATTTATCTGTTTTCTATTACAGGGAATGACATCTTTAACAAAAGGAAATTTAAATATAATTTTAAAACGGTAGGACCATTTTCTCATGCTGAGCATATTTTGTGTGTGTATACATATACAGGCAAAGGTGAGACTCTGAATTTGCTTCTCAAGCAAATTTTATGTTGAAACCACACAGGATGTTATGTCCAGATGGAATGCAGAGAGAAGAAAAGAATTTCAGATTTCATCTGTATTTTCATTTCAGTATATATGTCACATGCTTTGCCTTGTTTAAATAAAGGTCAAGAAAGCACAAAGATTTTCTTTTCATCTTAAGAGATTCTGTAAAACAAGGAAGATGTAGGCGTAATGATTTGGAAATGAGGTCCTTTTGAAATTCTCTACTGCAGTCAGTTGAGGTCCTGAAAATACAGTTTAACTGTTGTATAGTTAAGAAATAGATTTTTGGGATATTTAGCCCTGCATATCATTAAATAGTATCCTAAAAGATGGGAATCAGATGAGTATTATTTATTCGTATATTATTTCACAAGCCATTGTTTTTGGTAAGGCATTTTAAAAATTTGGGTAAGTTAGTAGAAGACAGACATGTTAGAACACAGCTGAAGGTCAGACACATTCTTAAAACAGATTATCTTCAGTTTAACTTCTTCATCTCTCTCAAATTAAAATGGGGCATCTCACTTTTACCTGAAACAAATATAAGGTTGATACCTGTGGTCCTAGTTACTCCAAGGGTGCTGTAATGATTAGCTCACTCTACCTTGCACAGGAAGGCAGAACACTCATTCATTAATTGGACAAAATCCACACTCCATAACTGATGCTGATGATGACTCAACGGTGACTCACTGCCACAGTACTTATCAAGCAGCAAGGGAAGAATAAACTACTCCAGTACTCCTGAATGTCATAATGTCTTTTCACTCAATACAGGCAAAATTGAAAAAATATTAATTAAAAATGTTATTTTAGGTAATCTCTGTGAAAAAAACCCACTGTGTAAAATATAAAGACCTCATGCCCTTTCAGAGATTTTTTTTTTTTCTCTATAGATAAACTGGATTGAATGCTGGTATAGAAAGGTTAAACTAATTAGATTTCTAGAAACAATTATCACCAGTCAAAGTGTATAACAAATCAAACAGATGACTCAGTTTCACTGATGGCTAGCATAAACAATAGTTCAAATTCTTTACACATTTTAAATATGAGAGGTGATATCCAGAATGACAAATTTGACACAATTCCTCCACAGAAACATTTATTTATTTTGTACATCAGACATTAAAAAGGAAAAAAAAAAAAGACTCTGAGTTTTTTACATGGCTTTTTTTTTCTTATCAGGCTGAAAACTGAAAATGCTTGGAATGCTGTGTAAAAGTGACCTTAATAAAACATTTTAAACAAAAGAGTTAATTATGCTTTCATTCTGATCAAATTTATTTATCTTTCATAGGAATACTAGACTGGTACTTCAATACTTTTTCAGTGCATCTTGATGCAGGTATCCTTGTATTTAAAAAATGGTTCAACTGTGATCTGTTCAATTAACATTAGCAGAAATATTTACAGTAATACAGACATGGTACACACATATCTTTGAATCAGATACTAAGGAAAGATTTTTTTACTGAGACATAATATACACTTTTGCAAACTGTAAAAAGCACTAGTACTCCCATATATCCTTTTCTCATTCAGGGGACAAAACTCAGCTTTCCATTTCTGCTCCCTTATCTCTTTTAAAGTGCAAATACATTTCCTGTAACCATGCTTTTCAAGCAGAAAACGGCCAATGGATTGTTTTTTAAAAAAGGAGCTTTTTTCAGAGCTAACCGTAACTAAAAGAAATGGGACAATTTAGAACTTTGTCCTTCTGCACTGAAGATTTTCAATTGACTTCACTTGCATTGGGATTGGGGCTCTAAAAGGAGATGTAGAAATTAGCTTTGAACAGCTTACTATGTAAGTAGCCCTAACTGCACTCCTTACTGAGATACAAAGCTGATCATTAATAACTTGGTAATTTAGGGGAAAAAAATCAGGGCTCTCAAGCACCTTTCAGAAGCAGACTGGAGGACTGCATTCAAGGAATAATGACAGAAATGAAAGAATAAAATTGCAACTGTCTTTCTTCCACTTAAAAAAAAAAAAAACGAAAGGAAAATCAATTTCTGGATAAGCCCAGGGTCTTGGATATTCTTCACACAGCAGAAAAGAAAGCATTGTCATTGTTTTTTTAAACGTATATGAAGAGAAATGCCTTAATTCGTTAAAGAGAAGCATACGATGGTGATTTGAAGATTTTTGGTTTTGTGAACATAAGTCAGGTCTTGTAAAGAAAGTCAGCAAAACTTCAGAGAGATAAAAACCCCCAAACCAGTCTAGCCTTTACTTTATGCATTTTTCTATATCTCATCAAGAGAAGAATCAAACCCCTGCATGAAAATACCTGTTTTGTTCCAATAACATATAGCAGCTCCCTTTCTCAAGCCCTTGCACAAACAAACAGCTCGGAATTGCCTCCATGGCTAAGAGAGCTCACAGCTCTGCTCAACTGGAGCAGCTGCAGCCAGTGGCTTAAATCAAATTCATAAAATGCAGGGACTGATATTTTCAAAAGAAAATAACAGCTACTATAGATGAAAATAAAAGAAGGGTTGATATTAATCTCCAAGTTTTTTAATTTTTAAAGTTCAAAGCTTGGAATGGAGAGAGGGTCAAGCATAGAAACAAAGCATTCCGGGGATAAGGTGATTTGATACACAGTCAATGACCAAATTTGGCAAAGAAGAATAGGAGGGGAATGACCAGGAAGGATGGAAAGCTCCTTCCTGAAAACGTTTGAAAATGAGATCTGACATAAATATGACTGCAGCTCAGCTAAGGAAACACCTGGTATTTTATCATGGAGACAGGTTTCATCCCTTTTCCCCAGGAAGGTGGTGTTGCAGCCCCATGGAGAGATGCAGTGTCTGCAGGACCACAGGTACAGGCTGGTGCCTCTTGGTGAGATTTGCAGATGTCAAGACCTCACCACTAGGGAGGTTTGCAGATCTGTGGTGTTTCCACTGTGTCCTAAGCCCTGACAATAATAATAAAAGAACAGAGGGAATAGTGATAACAGGCATGTAGCTTCAGCATGCTAATTATCTTACTTCCCTATTAGTGACCAGGATCAAAACTTTGAAATCAAAGACTTTAAAGTGAGGAAATCAAACTTCAAACATCCTTGTATGCAAATAATTCAGATAGTTCCCTTATTTAATAGCAGTTAACTTTGAGCCTCTTCTACACATTTTCCTCTACTTCAAGATCTTTCCTTCATTCTCTTTGGTGACCTTCACCATTCACACTCACTGGAATGTAGGTGGATGTAGGTAGCTAAAACACTGTAGTTAAAATATTTTGGATATTCCTTGCCTGTTTTCATATACTATGTCCCTTAACTTTCCCTTTTTATTGTGTCTTAAATCCTCAGGTGTTGCTCTGTTGGATCTCTCTACCTTTGGACCCTCCACCTGTCCCTTGGGGAGCCTGGGATCGGGCCTGTAGACTGCTCACAGGGAAGGAGGACAAGTGTGGCAGCAGATTTATCTCTTCTTGTCTGGGCAAAAAGCAGCAAACCTCAAGGGCTGGCAATGGCCCGAGGCAGCAGCCAGGCCATCTCCTGCATCTCCAGCTCTTCCATAAGCTCTGTGCCATGCATCCCTCACCCAGGAGGCAGGAGGTGCACAGCCTTGACAGTGCTCCTCCAGCACCTTCCCATTTACCACACCTCAAAGCTGAGGATTTTTACCAGCTAAAGCTCAATTTCTAGAGGTCGAAATTATACCTGGTGGAGGTTGATATGAACAATCTGCACAAGGCTGAGGGGCCATTTGGTCTGTAGGGTTTGAAAACAAACCCACAATTCTTCTCTGTATGAGTGTGACAGCTCCTGTATTAATTGGCTATCGTACGGCATCCATGCATGCAGTGCTGGTAATTAAGGCAGAGTCAACACTCATACACCTCCAGATTTAAAGAAAGATTGCTTGGTTAATTAGGATACAATTTGTTTTTGTATGCTTCTAGAAATTGCTCCAATAATAAGTTTGTGTACTATTATTATAAAATTAAAAACTGTCAGCAAAGCAGCTATAATTAATGTCTTGGACTTAAAGGCATAACTCTTGAATTTTGACAATTACCTATTCTAGTAGGAGAAAAAATATTGCCCAGGTTTAAAAGATTGAGTTTAAGTCTGTTTGTTAAGAAGACGAGTATCAGGTTCCTCCCTATTTTCCCAGGATAATTCATCATATTAAATTTTTTATTTTTAATTCTTTTTTTTAAGAATCACAGCTATTTTGAAGTAACCCATTGTTAGAGACAGAAAAGTGACAAATTCCCTCAGCTCAGCAATACAAGAATTTCCAGCTTAAAGATCTCACCCTAGAAACTTTACATCTTGTATCTGACACACAGTATCTTCTACCAAGGCTATGCATCTAAGCACTGCAAATTGTCATTTTTGGGGCAATGCATAGCAGGGAACAACAATAACGAAGGGGAAAAAAAAAACCCAACTCACCTGACAACAGTATAAGCTACAATAATAGAGTTTAGGATGTAATCACTTAGCTGCTGTCTCTGACCACAGCGGTAGAATACTACTTTCCAGCTGAGTTTAGGCTCTGAAGGTCATTAGAGATGTGTACCAATAAACATACACTCTGCTATCAGATTAGCAGACAAAACAGTTTCCATGGCAACCCTTGGACCAGAGAGCTTGCCTGCATTCAGCATTCATTTAAAATATTTTTTTTTCCTCCCTCAGTCTCCTTGGAGTCAGTCCTGTGAAACACAAGTGCTTGCAAGCTCTCTAATCTGCGGCTGCCTTTGAAAACCCATCCAACGGGTGTTGAAGCTGAGCCAATTAACAGGACGAGAATTGGGTGAATTGCAGAGAATCTGGCAAGGCTGTGTTTACCAATTAGGGTTTTTTTTATGATGCAAATGTTGCACACCATGCAGCAGGAATAAAAGCCAGCTATGCTGAATATGAAACTGTTAATTGCATTTTTCAGAGACATGGCTACAAGGTGAAACTAATCATACAAATGATAACTGGGTTTTACCACCTACAGTGCTTTGGTATTGCACTTGCACTAATCTGTATTAAAACAGCCCATAAATTTTTACAGTGAAAGGAAAAGCAGGCCTTAGTATACCCTCCTGAATTTTGGAACCAAGGAAATTAGATATAGGTAACAAGAAAAGCAAACAAATTATTCCTAATGAATATCAAACAGCAACCTCTTTTTTTTTTCTTTTAAGAAAATATACATTGGCTACAAAACAAAGAGGAGTATAATCTATTCAACTCAAATGAAAATCCTCCTTGTAAAGGAGACTGGTAAAGATGTCAATGAGTAGGAAGCTTTCTGGGGGAATTAGTGTAAAGGAAAATTGACGATGAGGATGGAAAATGCTTGAATCAAAAGTCCTAAAGTATATAGTATATCTAAAGGATAGAGTATATTTACAGAAATGTTTATTAGATACTTTACAAACAGCAGGAGAGTCCAATATATAAGACCCTAGAATGTTGATAGGATTTGGAAATACTTCAGTCTGAAGAGAGACTTCTGAAGAGGACCTCGTGTCTAACTGGTCCAAGTTTGTTTATTTTTAAGTATTATAATTCAGTATAGGAAAGGGCAGGCAAATGGATTTTGCATCTAGACTTCCCCATAAGTTAAGTCTTATTTCCCCAAGGATAAAAATCACCTCAGTTAGGAGAGCCCTCAACACGGAATATTTAGAAAAAGTAGTTAAATTATATCATTCAATAAAATTTTTGATGGTACAGGAATGTCTAGAAACAGTGAAATTTGATTTTTTTCCTCAAGGATTTCTTGCAATGGAAAAAGTAACAACAACTAATCTTCTACCATTTTCCCCTGTAAATGAGACACTGAAGTGTTATCATTAGCTAAAATTATGAGATCACTTTTCTGATATGCACCTGGTGAATATTTAGACAGAAAATCTTGCCATTAATACAATGGAACCACAGACACTGCCATTACCATTATCTCACCCAATTGGAAGTATAAGGTACTCTGAGCATATTTGGCTAATTTTTTCCTGTGACAAATTAAATTAAATAGAGATGAGAAATAAAACTAGGTCCTATCAATATTTGAGTAAGTATGCTCACTTGCCTTGAGGTGGGATAAAAACCACAGTAATTTTGGGATCTGGATTCCCAAAATACTCTAGCAACTTTAATCAATTCTTCATTGAATTCTTATGAGAAAAATCAAACTAATTATGATCTTTCCCATTCCATAGATAATTTCTGTGTCAGTCACATAGGTTAGAAACAGACACAAAATCTCCTGACATCAATTAGTTTGTCATAAAATTATCTCTATGCTTGTACCTTTGTCTTTCAGAAGACAAAGCATGCTGCACAGCAAACATTTGGAGAGCACAAATATTTGCTAAACTAATGTATTTTGTGGTCAGCAGTCACATGTACATGACACTTAGATAAAGAAGAAAAGCATCAGGCAGAGAGGGTTTTCAAATGTTGCATTTGAAGAAGAGGATCAAAGTAAAAGCTGCAAAGAATAACCACAACTAGAGTAATACACTAGACAACTTCAATTGAAAGTGGCATGGCTTAAAGTAACAAGATAATAGGGTTGAATAATGTAAATGACCATATCCCATGTGGGTTTGCACTACAAGAGATCCTAAAACCACAGAAAATTAGGAAAAAGGCATTGAAGAGCAGATTCTTCAAGAGATTTTCCTAAAAGAATAGAGAAAATGAGGACAGCTGGGAACCTTGAATGCACAGCAGGATGAGGGGCAAGGGAATGATTTGCTCTGTAATAAGAACTGAGGGAAACAGTGACAATTGTAGAAAGTGCATGAAGAAAACTAGCCAGGAATGAATGGCCCATGTGTTTCTGAACTGCACTGGCAATCAATCATCTGTTTTCCAGCAAAAGACAAAATAGAAATTTGAATCGCAACTGCTGCCAGGGTGTGCTTAGCCCACACCAGTCCAGCATTAAGACAGCAAGAGAAACTCTGTCAGACATGATAAAATGGTTATTAGAAGGGATGAGTTTTCATGAGCTTCAGAAGACAGATGGGTCATGTCAGAAATGAACTGCATCTAAATGACATGTTTCTCTCTGTTCCTTTGTGTATTTATTTACCTGAGCTTTTCATATTCGTGGGTTGATTCATAGGATGCTAAAGACATCCACTACCACTGGCATATACACATCTGATAGCTGAACATCTGAATTCTCTTCAGAAGTTTCTTCTAACCAAGAATTTTCTGCAGGTCTGTTCACTTCCATTGTCCATAATGTTAAATGATACCGATTTGTAAAATCTGTTTTGCAAGAATTTAGCAGCTATTCAAATGTGGCCAGAAATCATTTTGATTTCAATTGTTGCGATGTATAAATTCAAAGACCTTGGATCTTGGGATTAAAGTGAAAGAGAAAAAATAAAGTAATTGAGATAATGATCAAAGGATAACAAAATACAATTGTTACTGAAGATTATAAAGCACTGGAAAATCTGACTGATTATCTCTGCAAACAAGCTATCAGATTGCTGGAAATTGTTGGAAGCGTGGAGGCTATTAGGAAAAAAGATAGCTTTGCAATGAATGACAAAATTAGGATCTGCCTTGTATCCCTGAAGTTGTAGATAGATGAGCAACAAATCCTCTGATTCTTGAGAAGGAAACATCGCTTTAAAATTACCGCATGAACAGCAGTTCAGTATCACAGTACAAGGAAACTCATCATTTTTGAATAAGACTACCTGGCAACAGAAGGCAACTGTGAGAGTTAGAGCACTAAGCAAGTATTTCAAGTTACGGGTTTAGACTTATAGTAAGTGAAATGTAGGACAGTTCCCAAGGCTTAATTGATCAGTTAGGAATACTTTATATACTCACATTAATAAACCCAAGGAAACAATTTAGGCCAAAGGATCATTGAGATTAAAACTGGAATCTTTCAAATAGATCTTTTATTTTCAGGCATGATTTTTGTTGTGTTTTTTTCTTTTTTTCTGTTTCTTCTTTTTGCAAATAGGAAAATGCTTCTTTACACATTTAAAATCCTGCCATTTAAAGTTTTAATATAGAAATAAACAGTTGTCACCACATTCAGAAAACACAAGTTCTCAAAAAAAATCCTCTTCCTTGAAGACTGTTTGATATTATAAAGACAAGAAACGAGCAAAAGAGTGAGAATGAAAACATGAAAATCACTAAAATGGGAACTGGGCAGGGTTTTATGACGCTGTTGATAATCCTTGAACATGCTTGGCTTATCCCCCTGCCTGGGGGTATACTGCTCCTAGTTCTTGCTATGAGTTACTGGGGCTTTCACAGATGTCAGAAAGGATTCAAAACCAGAAAATAATTCACATGAGTGACCCAACTTAAGAAGAGATGCCCTATCCTCCTAAAGAAGTCTGAGAAAGGCATGACTACAAAAACATCAATGATGTCTATGAATAAATCAGATAACAGTATTATTTTCTTTTGCTGGAACTCTGATGCTTCTTCATCTTGCTCCAAAGTTTGCAATCCCATCACAACAAAGTAGGTATATACACAGGTATGCATTCTGAGTATACTGGAAATCTGATTTTTTAGTATATTCTACTCAGTATTGCTACTTCTAAGATGCAATATCACAGATGACAATCTTTACTACGTTAACAGGGAGCATCTCCAAGTTGGTATCACACAGAAATATTTTCTCCCTCCCAGCACCATGGTGACTGCAGCACTAAAAATAAGCACTGTCTAAAGGGAGATGAATGAAGATATGAGCGTGGCATTCTGCAAGACACAGCCAATAAAATCACTGAAACCTGGATGGAAATTATATGGAAAGAATGCTCACTGTCATTTTTCCAACAAGTATTTGATATGCAAGTATCACAGAGCTGGAGCCACAGCAGCAGGAGTCGGGAATATTCCACCTGTCCTTCCACTACCTGGGGCAGTTCCAACAGATTCTACACACAGTTGCCTTAATTGCTCTTGACTCAAAGTTCAGATGCTATGGTAGCTCTAGCAGTTGTAGTATTTTAAGGTTACAATATTTAGCACAATGTAAACACAATAAACCTGGTAAGTAAAACAGCAAGACACACTGCTGGCCCAAGATGAACCTCACAGCCATGCTGCATCTGCTTATCCTGAAATCTAATTGACATGGAGTAAAATTTGCATTTTCTGAATTACAATATTATGTCCAATATGTGTTAGAGTAATTCATTTGATAAGTTCTATAACTCCAAACATCTACTGGATGTCAAATTGTAGAGAAAAGCTGAAGACTATATACCTTGAGAAACATTTTTTTGAATAAGGAAGTGTTTGGATTTTAAATCTGACCCATGTTAATGTGTATATGTGTTTACTACTCGTTTCCCCAAAAAGTTTTCATAATCCTAATATTAGAAGGAACAGTTCTTCCTCTACGGATCACTGAGACCTCCAGAGAGACTAAAATCAATCTTCAGGATGAGTCTGAATAGCATAATTTACAATACCATGCAGTGAAGTATTTATTAGATTTCCAAAAGAATCTTCTATCCCAATGTAAAATAACAGAGGACAATAAAGCCCTGGTTTATTCTTGTAAGGTTTCCACAAGTAGAGTTTACCACATTCATCTCCAATGGATAGAATAGCTTTATTTCTCTCGAAAACTAGAAAAAAAAATTCCCTTATGGATTTAAAGAAAATTAAAAGAGGGGATGCAAGAGCATCCTTTAGTCTGTATTCCTAGACCTGGTTTTTGATCATGCCTTTCATTATTCCAACGGATACGGTGGCCAGGTCCAAAGTAAGCCACGTGCACAGGATACCTGAAGACCATGTCATTTATCAAGAGTCTGAAAGGCAGACACTTTTCAGTGCAACATTATTTCCCATCCCAGGAATATAAAACTGTGTACAAAGTGATACACTGCTGACCTGCTGTTTTGGGGTGATTGAGGGAAGAGGGGTAGCCAGCTCAGACATCCCTGTGAACATGAAGATTTAGGAGAAAACCAACTCTGAGCAGGAGAGGACACACCAAGTCCAACCTGAGAGTCACTACAGGGATCTGCCAGCACATGTGGCAAGCCTGGAGATTTGGTTGTGTAGACTCATAGTGAACATATGAATTCATTGGGTTGAAACCATCAGGTGAGATAATAAAGGCAAAATAAACCAGGCTTTACAAAAGGGACCAGAGATAAACTCAGTAATTAAGTTGGAAATTTATTTATTCAGGTGTTAGTATAGAAGATTTACATTTGCATTGTAACATTTTGACCTAATTTTAGGGACTTTAATAGATATTTTAATCTATTTTATAATTCAGTTAAAATACATTGGTTAAATATACTTGTAGCTATTGGAACTGCACATATATAACGTCATGTAACACCTTCTAGATTTAGCAAAATGTATGACATACAAACAGGGAATTCTTAGTGTAGATTCCTCTAGTTAGCAATCTGTAATTTTAATTATACAAATAAACAACATTTTTTCATGTTAGTCTACCCAAAGCTACCAGTGAAAATTAGTAATGTCAATGGAATGAAATAACAGAAATGCATAATGTTTAAATGGCAGACTAAAAACAGACATAGAAACTAAAAAGAAAGCCAAAAGGGCACACAACTCCCTTTGATAATTTTCTTTCCTTTTTCTAATTCTGTTTAAAAACTTCTCAAATAACAGCACAGTGTACAGTCATGTACACTAGAGTGGTTGCTCAAAAGTTGCAAAAGTATTTTCCAGCAGTGGTCATGAGATTTTGAAAATAAAACCAAGAAGAGATGTATGGTACATTTCATGTATTGATTGACCTTTGTGTATGACAGACAAGTACCTTCACTTTGTGAGCACAAATTACAAGAAAGTTTAAGGCAACATTTCTACCTTTGTACTCACAGACCTCAATTTTCTTTTCAAGACTATAATAAAGTCCAACCTGCAGTTCCACTACCCTAGTGTAAGCACAAATTGGCTGAAGTTTGATGTTTCCTAGGGCTTCCCACATTTTTGGAAAAAATGCATACTGTCAGAAGTGTTATCACCTCCCACATGTTCCACTGTATCCCAGCCTGGGTAGAAGTGGGGATCACAGCCCTCCTCAGGGAAGTTAGGGCAGAAGAAAATTGTATGTTCCCAGAGCACTGGAGCTGCACATCAGCTGTGGCCAAGGTTGAAAGACAAAACTTGCCCTCTTCGAGACATAGAACAGGATACTTTTTCATACCCAAGGCAGGTTATTCAAAATCTGGATCACAGAAAACAAGTTGTTCTAATTCACAAGTTTGTAACTGGAACATGAGGTTATATACAAAAAATATGTCCTCTAAAAGTAGAGAAATATCACAGAATCATAGAATGGTTTGGGGTTGAAGGGATCTTAAAGACCATTTAGATCCAACCACCCTGCCATGGGCAGGGACACTTTCCACTCGTCCAGGTTGCTCCAAGCCCCATCCAAACTGGCCTTGAACACTTCCAGGGATGGGGCAGCCACGGCTTCTCTGGGCAACCTGTGCCAGGGTCTTGGCACTCACAGCAGCTGAGTGGTCCATTAAGGAATACTCTGAGATTTCACAGCTACTTGTTCAGCCCCACCAGGATGTCTTAAAAAGGAGGAAACAGATCCATTTCACCTTTTATAAAGCCTCTACCCAGGAAACACTTTTTTCCCAGTAATATAACTATTATATTTTGTCAGAGGGAACATTTTCAGGCTTATTCTGTCCCCCATACATTTTCAGCCACGGCTGAAATAAATATAACCACATATCAGTTAGGAAATCCTCATTAATCCCTGAATTTCAGACAGAGCTAATATTTCTGTTGAAACATCTTGTAAGACACCAGTCATTACATTTTATTTCCCTGTTTTCATTCCTAGTACTGAGTACAATAATTCAAATTTTCTCATATTTCCAGGAATGCAGTTGAGTTCAGGAATGTATCTGTAACTATACCTTTAATGATGGCTCAAAATTAAATTGTTGCTGTAGATATGGATATTTCTTCACTATACTGCTAAAAAAGGGAGGAAAAAAGAAAAAAACCAAACCAAACCAAAAGTCTAGGATGAAAATAATTCAGGAGATTAAATCCACTTATTTCTGGAAGGGATGCAGCATGTTATGAAAAAGCCACTTTATATAGTAATGGAGGTAAAGACCAGAAAGAAATGCAAATAAAGAGAGAAGCATGTATTACCAAAGTTAAGCTTTCTGGATTAGTGAAACAGAAAACCCCCTACGGATCCAGAATAAAAATTTCCTTTCAGTTTATTTTCTGGTTTATGGGTTACTTTTCCATTTCAGTGACTTCTGTAACAGAGGCAATTGGTTGTTATTGACCATTTGTATGGGGTTTCATTGGCAGTAGCATTTTGAGGGAAAAAGTGGCTTTCCTAAAGATCCTATGTTGCTTTAAAGCATGTAAGAGTTTCAGTATGCCAAATGCACGTCGTGCTGTGAGCCATCACAGCAGTACACAGATATTGATTTAGATAGAAACCAGAGAGCTAGGGAAGATAGAAAGGGCACAGTGTGCTTTCTGATGCGTATGCATTATTTAGCTTTCATAGTTTCATCTGAAGTTAGTGCCTATTTAGATAAAATTATAGAATCGGTATCACTGTGTTCAATACAGGTACATCAAATTACCTCTGAACCAAAGAGATGGAGACGATATGGCTTATTTCTCTTGTAGCTACTACAAGAATGGCTTTTAGTGATGATCCGGGTTTTTCAACTTGAAAAATATACCTGGAAGAAGTACCATATTGTGACAAAGAAAAATAGCGTCTTACCTGCTTGGTTCACACATAGTCACAGTAGACAAATTTGTCACACAAATTCCACTGATTTTAATACCTATGAATGTCAAATGACTGACTTGAGACAACTAATTGGGAAATTCTCTAATATTGAAAGATGCTAATTTTCACAGAGCAAGGAAGACAAAGGCAAAAGAGGAATGCAAGGAAGATGTATTCCACGAACAAGAGTAGAAAAGAATGGAAAGCTCACAAGACATCATAACATTTACATTAGTAGCTTGGATTAAAGTCCCAATGTTTTATATTTACTTCCACATTTTCCTAACATGTCTTAAGCTGACACAGAAAAAGAGTAGACTCAAATCACCGCAAATCATAATTTTTGTGGCCAGATCTCGTCCTTGAAAATGAAACTACAATACTTATGTAACATTTTACATGTGCAGAAGAGAATATGAGAAAAAGCTGAGGCCCACATATCCATTGAAAAATATTTTTAATACAGTTTGCTGTTTAGAGTTTCATATTTTGCAATTCTTACCAAACTTGTGTACTATGATAGGGCCATGTGGAAATGACTGACAAATTCTAAAGTTTCAAAAGATGGCTATTACCCTTATACTTATCTGCTCCTTCTGATTCTGACCTACCAACTGTTTGTACAGAAACATCCTTAATTAACAGTATAGGTGTCAAAAGGATTATTGTGTGAATAAGTGCTTGCAGACCAAACTGAAACACACACAATCTCTGATAAGCTGACAAATAAATGTATTCACATGGAACATGGAAACATTTATTTGACGTAGCAGTGCAGAAACATCGACTTCCACACACATGCAGAGGATTCTTCCACAGGAACCTCCAAGAGCTGAAACCTTATAACAACAACGAGCCATTTACAAATTAAATGTTTCCTATTGTATTTTTGTACCAAAACATTAGATAAATATTTAGTAGACTTTAAAAATTAGCTTATGGTTCATCTCACAATAACCCAACTACACCAGTCACAAGAATCACCACCACGAATAGCACATATATTTAGTAGAAGGTTAAAAAATCCCCCAACATACTAATTCCAGCAAAAATGTATGTAATGGCAGGTGTTTTTTCCAAGGACAATTATTTATTTATAAATATGATAGCAATAGGAATTATTATTATTTTCTGAATATGGAACCTGGATTATATATGGTGTAAGGATAAGCTTAATTTAATCAAAAAAGAAAAGTTTCCAATTATAATTAATACATTGCATTTCATAATACTGGTGATACCTTAGAAACATGATAGTTCTGGGCACAGCTGAAGTTGTATCTTTAAAGTTACTATTCTATCTTTACTAGAGCTGGTTTTATTTATAACCTGACATAGAAGAGCTCAGACAGAAAGCATATATTTTGCTGGGAATTGCATGCAAAAAGTGTTGCTATAGTGGCTTCTTTTCCATTATCCATTGCTTAATTTAAAAATCCCTAGAAGGTCTTAGCTAAATTAATGAATTGATATCGTGCAAAACTTCAAAATGGCATTTAAAATTTGAAATAAGCTGTATTTTATTATTTAAATATGAGTTAACCCTCATTCTGTCTAAAGAAATATCAAACTTCCCATCTGCCACACACAAATAACCCAGACCAGATCTTGGCAATAATTTGCAAAGTCCTGAACATAGTGCTCTAAATAAAGACTAAGGACATGGACAAGTCAGGATTGGAAGAACATCCCTTCCCACCTTGAGACCTTGGAGAAACAACTACAAGGGACAGTTCAGCAGCATCATAATTTGGGACCCGGGTTCTGTTGGTCTTTTCTGCACACTTTTACTGCTGAAAACATCACAAGAACAGTTGCTTTCACAGGATTTTTCATGGGGTCTCAGGAGATCTTCTTGTTATGTTACTGCAGTACTTTGAATGACAGTCAGACAGCAAAAACAACAAGAACAAGATCCAAAGAGAGGAAAGAGTGAGGATAGGGATTGTAAAGAGACGGGGAAGTATAAAGAAAGATAAGGAAAAATGGATTATGAAAAATGAAAGATCAGAAAATACCAGCAAGAAGAGGTAGTTGGGGAACCAGAAACTAGACAAAAAATAGAAATGAAGTGAAAAGACATAAAGAAGTTTTTAGATAAGGAAAAGGACAATAAAACATCCATCACGAGTGCAGAACATATTAAATAAAGAGGGAAGGAAGGAGGGAAGGAAGGAAGGAAGGAAGGAAGGAAGGAAGGAAGGAAGGAAGGAAGGAAGGAAGGAAGGAAGGAAGGAAGGAAGGAAGGAAGGAAGGAAGGAAGGAAGGAAGGAAGGAGGAAGGAAGGAAGGAAGGAAGGACGGAAGGGAGGACGGAAGGGAGGAAGGGAGGACGGAAGGGAGGAAGGGAGGAAGGGAGGAAGGACTTTAACGTAGAAAAATTAAAATGGAAGGTTTGTGTAAGACCTGACTGAAACTTGTAGTAAGAGGCAAGAGATGAATACAAACCAGGTGCTGTGTAACTAGGAAGACAGAATAGACAAATTGTGAATAAATGGCATTCACAAGGCAAGCTCAGCTTAGAATACATGTGCTATTTTATTTTTCATTAGTAGTAGAAACATGTGTTTCGTTTGTACTCTCCATTTATAACTTCCCTAAAACCTTGCAGGAGCAGGTAGGACTAATAAGAGCTTGCCTGACACAAGTCTGGTAAACAATGATTGATTTTTCTAAATTCATATACTGTATTTTTGGTATGAGTTTCTCATCTTTGCAATAATGTTGACATAAAGCTAAAAATAACTCTCTATGTGCACATACAAACAGAGAAGAAGTCAAGATGCAGAAGTGTTCGCTTTTTTGCACAACTACAAATATTTTTATTATATAAATTTTTCCTACGGAAAGACAACAGAGCGCCTTTAAAATTTGATTCTGCTCCTTTCCAGGCACAGGGGACTCTGCCATTTATGTGTACCGTGACCATAATGGTGGATATTCAGATAGGAGAGGGAAGAGATGAGTCATGATTTGAAAAGAGGACTTAAAAAGGAATTAAATGTAGCAGCAATCATTGTGTGCTTTAAGCCTGAACTGAGGGCCAGGGATGTCAAAAGGAATGCTTTCATTAGCTTCAGTGCCCTCTGACTCAAGTTCTTTCACATTCTAGAGGGCAGGAAGGATTATGTTTTGGAAAGATGCGAGATTGAAATCATACACAGGCATTAAAAATGCCTCTTCTCTGCCTCAAGTGTGGCACAGTAGCAATTGTGTGACTGGGGGCAGAAATAAGACTGGCAACTCACAGTCATGAGAGCACAATAGCATTCATATCACTTACTGGAGTTGAAAAATATTGTTATGCTTTTCCTCAAGTTACCTCGCTACCTATTTTCCTTCTCCCTTTCATTTTTAGGGATTAAGCACAGAAAAAATCCCCTAAAATGTCTAGTATTGTGACATTTCTATAAAACAATCACTCCATGTAGACTTTTACAATTAAGTAATGTTAACTACAAGGCAGTATTTCGACTACTTGGCAAAATGGCATTTCCTCAGTATTACATTCTTCCTTTTTCCTTCAATAGTGCAGGAAAATAAATATATGATTTTAGTAGATAAAACTTCTGAAGTCTCCACAGACAAAAATAGCTTAATAAGATGCAAAATATTATACTACTCCTAGTCTACCTCTCTTCTGCTTCTCCCCATGTCCAAATCCCCAGAATACATGTGAAAAAAATTAATGACAGCATGAGAAAAATAGTAAGACTACAAGCATGCAGATGTGTAATTTCCACACATTTTTTTTTTGTCATGGAGTTGCCAAGAATTAGCTTTGTAAAGGAAAAAAAAAAGAGATACATTATAACATCTAAATCTCTCTTTTCTATCTTAAAATATTAAAATATTGCTAGTACATGAACTGAGAGAGTTATGTCTATTTTTACTTTAGAGAACATAGATAAAAGGCAGGCAAAGGTTTTTTTTTTCTTCTGGACTGCTTCGCATGCACATGCACCCCTTTCCAGTGTTGTTTTAATCTCAACTGGAGGTGACTACTCATTTGTAAAAGAAAAGAGGTTAAGAGGCACTAAATAAAGATGACAGATAGCTTCATAAAATAATTTAAATTACTCTAAAAAAGAACTGGGTAGAAAACAAAGATGACGCTGTTTACAGTAACAATATTTAAAATGTATTAATTAAACCCAGAGCAGAACTACAAAAGAGAGAGGTGCTTTGAAGATGGAAAGCTCTGAATGCCACAGAAAGCTTTGAAGTTTCTCAGTTTCCTTTGTTTCTCACTCATAATACATGAGGACACTCTGCAGTAGCTAAGCTTTAACTTTCAAGGGACCTTTTTCTGTTTGTTCCACCATTAATGAGAAAAAAAGAATCATACCCTGCTCTTGCTATTCGTCTTTAGAATTCATGGCAGAGAGATCCACTGCTGCCGTGAGAGTTTCTGGTTCCTATTTGGGAAGGCTGATTTAATCTGTTGAAGGTTACACTGCAGTCAGTTGTGCCAAATCTGTGCCAGCCTTTAGCACAAATTAATCAAAGCAGTCACCTGGTACAACTTCCCTTACACGGCAGAGGCAAAGGCAGCAGAGACAGAGTTTCAAATCTGCCCTTAAAACTGAATTTCAGAATTTTAATTTCATATTCTACCTCTTGATTTTCTCTCCTTTTCTCTCCAAAATGTTTTCTCTGTCAACCATTTTATCAGAAATTAATATCAACAGTAGGAAAAATTTTCTACTGGTACCTTCCTCATGAGTGAGGATATACAAGCCAAGAGAAAGGGAAGAGTTTGAGGAGTTTTTCACTTCCTGATGATGTCCCTGGAAGCTGTCCTTTAGTTCAATATTGAACTAAAAGGAGAGCTCATGCACATCTATAGGTTTCTTGACCTTAAAGGGGAAAAAACAACTTAATTTATTACCCATGATTGCTGCAGCAACAGAGGTGATCCCCCCCTCCCCTTCCTCCATCCCACTTTATAGATTTAGGTACAGCAGCTCCACTATGTATATGTGCATTATCTCCAGAGATAACACGATCACATTGTCATGCAAACATGCAAATCACTCCCTCTAGTTGCCATGGTTTCAAATTGAAACGCTGGCATCCTTTTATCATGGCCCAGCATAACTTACTGTAAAAAAAAGGCAGCAAGGAAGCGTCTGCAGGCCCAGGCTGCATTACACCAGAGGAATTCAGATCGCTCTAACCCACCTACTATTTAGAGGACTAAATCCTAGGTATATTTTTTAAAATTCCACTAGAACTTGTGATGCTGCATCTGGGTCCTGTTAATTAAAACATTTTTACATAAACTTGTTCACATTGCCTCTAATTTAAAACTAAATGAAAGGAATGAACGTCAGGTTCCCAGCCACAACACAATACCATTGGGAATGTGCAGCCTTCCAGTTTTAGCACTCAGAAAACACAGCATTAATGTGGTCAGAGTAGCTTTACGTTAAAAAAGAAGGAAAAAATAGTTTTACAAGTCTATCCATAGATTGCTTTCACAAAGACTTAGGAACGAAATACCACAGAGAGAAGTCCAGAGAGAGGCAGCACAAAATTCAGTGTTGCCCTGTTTGAGGTGCTCCTGTAACCTCCACGTATGAGCCAGAAACAGCACTGAGGTTCACTGCTCTAACTTTGCTGGCAGTGCTGGCCCTGTATGAATGGTTTGAGAGGTGTGAACACATCTGTTGGAAACAATATGAAGACCTCAAATTCTCCTGTATAAAACTAGCCAACAGTTGCTTAAAGTTTTGAGTGTCTATTAGCAAAAACCAGGTTCAGAAGAAGAAGGTAACTCTTGTCTCATGTCTCACCAACCTGCATTTCACTGCTGGACAGCTCATTAATTGATTGATAAGATTAACTCATTAATGTAATGTGTGGTGCCTATATGAGGAGGTTAAATTTCCAAAGACTTCTGCAAGAGAATGGAGAGGAAGAACCTCCTACACAGGGTGAGTCAGAGCTGCATCTTAACTTAGATGCTCTGAATTGTCCTCTGGGGGATCCTCCCTCAGCCTGAGATCTGTATAAAGTGGCTATGCTTCTAATTTAGCCATTTGAACTATCTGGCCTGAATTCTGGGGTCACTAACACCTTCCCAAAAGCTCACCAATCCATGTCTGGACAGGAACCAACATACAAAATCAGCCAACAGAGAAATAAAGTGTGAAGGCAGGGTCAGACAAGACAATCCTCCTTGTGGTAAGCCTCAAGAATGAAACCTGAGTGTCTTGGTTTGCCCCTTCTCAGAACAAAGGCAGCCTGGGCTTGGTCCTCTGCATTAGTGAGCATCGAGGGGCTGTTGTTACTTGTTTGGATGTGACTGTGGAGGGGTGATCCTGCTGTCTCTCCGACAGCAACATTTTCTGCAGGTGTGTACCTCAAACACCTAAAGTGGGTATTTTTTTTGTATTTCACCCAAGATAAGAAAAAATAATATGAGCCAGATGAAAGTCAATAAACCTCAAATGTTCTACATTTAAAAACAGAAAGTAAACTAAGATTTAAAGTATTTGCTGTTCAAGAATGCTCACTGTTATCTTCTCTCCCCCAAATTAATATTTATCATACTTAAACTCTCTTTTACATCCATGTATACTCCACTTCAAGCCTGAATACTAAATATTATTACTAATTATCGCTGGTACACTGATTCATGCAAACACAAGTCACACATCTCTAGAGTCTAGAGAGGTAGACAGTTTTAATAATGGGAAGTCCCAAGACATGAGCTCTGGCACTCCAGATTTTATGGAATGTTTTCTGTGTGTTCTGTGACTTCTTTCAGTAAGTTAAAATGGAATGTAGCTTCACATTGCCTTGAAGCCTCTGTGGCTTATCTTCAGTAGCTTTAGGTTAACCTTTCCACTGCCTGTGGCACCTGTATTCTGCATCCTAATTCAGTGCCAAAGAATGTTTGTTGTTCTTGGTTTTGGTTTGGTTTTTTTTTTTTAATTTGTGATTTTTGCTGTCAAGGAGAGATGTGATCTCTTTGTCCAACATTCAGACCACAGAGCAAAGTCGAGAAGTGAGCATTCCACCAATCATTTCAGGACAAACCATCTGTTTCCAGTGTAAGAGGACCTCCAGTGGTCTTTCTATACTTTTAAAATTAGGAAAGATAACCTAAAAAAAAGCTGTTTCACCCATACTCTGTCATTCGTAGGTAGCCATATGCAAAAAACAAGAATTTTGGCACTTTTACAACAGCCTATATCAAGTGCTATTCTTAACAAAACTATAAACTGTAGTTCAAGAACTTATTACAAATATAATGATTATTTTAAAATAAAATTGCAGCAATTAATATTCATGGTTGTAAAATCATAGAACCCCGGCTACACTTCGGGGCTTTTTATTTCTCCCTTTTACCAATACCCAGTTGCTTTCAGCTGTCATCTCTCTCCTCTGTAAATACCTTGGTTGATAGTCAGATTAGACCAAACACTTCGTGTGGCCAAAAAGAAGTTCTGATTTATAGAGGCTGGGCCTGGTGCACTCAGGAAGCCTGATCATACTTTTTAAAAAGAGTTAATGAAATTTTCACACCCAGGAAATGTAAAACCCATATATCCAAATACTAATTTATTCTCCCTTTCCTTCAACATATGATACTTTCCCTGGGAAAAAAAAAGGTAGCATATGATTTGTCTTAAGTAGGAAAAGCAGCATAATTTTAATGTCTATTTTTGTATTAAGTCTCCAAAGACAAATGTTCTGCCCCATCTGCCAGCATAAACTGAAAGGCTCCAAAATCTCTTCCTCTCCATTTCTCACTGATGTTTATCCTCCTATGTGTTCTCTGCACCTACTCTTTCTCTGCAGCATGTGCTTGTCCAATGATTTGGAAATATGTAACTGCCTTGTGGCTCCTTTGTTTGAAGTAGCTTTGACATTCACATCTCTGTAACATCTTAGTCTTTGAAACCAATTGAGGAAAAAATATCCTAAAGGAGACTTTATTACCATTGTTACTTCATTGATTTCAGATAAATTCAAGTAGAAATAAATCTGGGCCAAGCATCCAAGACAGCATTATTCTGTTAGGAGCACTTAAGAATGTACTAATTAGTCTAAATTGCTATTATGATATCAAGCTGCAAATGCAAACATCCCTTAAATACAGAGACCCAAGTGCAACAATACAGTGGTAAGAAGCCAAAAGCAGGAAGAATACAGTGAGTTCGCCTCCTGGTAAAACAATGATGTCATAAATAATTTGCTTAAAACCCTGTCTCCAACAATGACTGATCCTAAACACTGAGGGAAACCTATGCAGAAACAGGGCCTGGTAGGAGTATTTTCTAAAACACTGCTGTAAAATATGTCACGGCATTTCTGAGCCAGAGGTGGTGGTTTTTGTTTTAGTCATTAATATTTTTTAGTTACACTAACATGTGCATCCAGGTTTTTAAATCAATATAAACTTTAGTGTTCAAAACAAACTTTGGCAAGGTCTGTGTTTGCTTGATAGTGCATTGTTTGTAAAGCCACTTCTTTCTGCTTGCTGTCAGCTTGGTTCCACACAGTCAGCCATGAGCACATTGTTAGAAGGACTGTTTACTATATAAAACACAACAAAATCGATGGCCCTTAATTCCTGTTCTGAAAACAGAAGAAATATTCAAATCCTACACAATGACTCCATGCCAATCATGATTTTACAGACCTCTATGATATCTTTCCATCAGTAATATCACTTTAAACAGACTCCTATTCTATTAGATCTTTCCCTGCACACCAGATGTTCCACACCTTTGATCTTCCTTGTCACGCCTCTTTACATCTTTGCCCATAATAATATACTTTTTGGAGTGGGGGGAGCACAGCTCCATGCATTTAGGAACTCAGGCACAGCATGGTTTTGTAACGAGGACATAATGATGTTTTCTCTTTTCTTCTCTCTTTTCTTCCCTAACATCTAATTTGTTTTCGTTGCTGCTATTGAGCACTGAACTGGCATTTTCACAGAACTATATGTTATAACCAGAAATGTCATTCCTGAGCACTTACAGTTAACTCACTGTCCATCACCGTATATATGCAATGTTAGGACTGAGGTTTTTTTCACCCCTAAGTATCCTATAAAGTTTATAAAAATTGAATTTCATTTGCTAATTTATTGCCCAGTCACTCATATGTCCTTCTTCAATGTTACACAGTCAGCCCTTGTCTTGAATATCTTGAATATCTCAACATCCTCCACAAGTTATTCTGTCCTTTTCACAGATCATTTATGAATCTGTTGAAGAGCACAAACCTCTGTGGAATTCAGCTGGCGACACCTCTGCATTGTGAAAATGGAACATTTATTCTTACCCTCAACTGCCTCTCTTTTTACTGACTATTTATCCACGTGAAGACTTCCCTATTATCCCAGAGCAACTTAGCTGCTTTGTTGAGAGATATTGCTGAAAGCCTTTGGAATTCCATGGGAGCTGTTACCAATAGGATCTCCTCCATCATACAACTGTTATCAAATTCAAAGGCCTGAAACTGTGAGGCAGGACTTTAATTTTCAAAAGCTGAGCTATTCCTAATGTGCCATACACACCCATGTGTCCACTTATTTAGTATTTAGAAAAATTTATACTCATTTACCAAATACAGATATTGAGTTTAGTGATTTGTCATTTCTGTCAATCTTCTCGGTGACCTTTTCTACAACCTGGCATTATATTTACCATCTTCCAGTCTGTTAGGACCAGACTTTCCCATGACACCTATGCACTCAGCTGTTTCCTTCTGGAAAGTTTGAGTGATTTTGAGCAAGTATAATCTGGCAATGGTGAGCTATTATTCTTAATTTTGTCCATTTGTTCCATAGATTCAATTTCAGACATTGTGTGATGAAAGTATTCTTTCCTAGAAACCTTGCTAAATACTTAAATAGTGAACATGGCCTTATCAAATTAACTTTTTTTTTCACCTATGGTGCCATTTCTTAAAGTTGTTTTTCAAAACTTTTAATCCTATGAACTCTATGAAAGTCTTCCTGTTCCCAGTGAGTTTGAAAGTGATTGAATATTGGTTTCTAAGAATTTTGCAAGTTGCTTGTCTGATCTTTTTTGCCTATTTTACTACAGTTTCATACTTCGCTTGTCATTACCATCCTTTTTAATTTTTTTCTTGTACATACCTCAGATTCCTTGACATACCTTCAAGTGACTTCCATTTACATTCTGTTATACCATCTTGTCTGGATTTTGGTCTTCCTGAAGTATTTTTACTACATGATATGAATGTTGCTGGAATTCCTTATATGAGATCTTAAATAAGCTCCATAGAACTGGAACCTAGCTAACATTTTTCACAGCTCCTTTTGTATATTCTTAGCTATATATATATATATATTTATATTTATATATGTATAATTTTCACTTAATGTGTTTTCTGGTTTTGAAATTAAGCACAGGAATAGCCAGATTTTTTTTTTTCATTTGCTGGCATGTTGAATCTCAGTAAAACATGATTTCTGTTACAGAGCAGTTCATTGAGAGCAACATTACCAATCAAGATCAAGCCTTCACTCATGCTCAGGACCAAGCTGAATTGCTCACAGGTTCCCTGACTGCCTGCTTCCATCGCACAGTCATTAATGGGGTCAAAAAACATAGATGTGGCAATTACTCTAAACAGGACACAGCATTTATAGTCTTATTCAGCATGTCACTGTATCCATTGTAAGTCTATTCTATTCCCCCTACTATATTTCTTGTTTTATTGCTTGTATATGTATTTTTTATTTTTATTTTTATTCTGTCTTCTGTATATATTTTTCTATGTAGAACTGGAATTTCAATCATAACTCACTGACATGGCTTTTCATGATGTGTTAATCTGATTTGATTATCAGCTTTCTTTAATGTCAAAAGTTGTAACTAAAACTCCACAAAACTCAACAAGGGACTCACACTCTTTTTTGCATATTTTATATCCTAGAATCTTAGAATCATGGAACTGCTTAGGTTGGGAAAATATCTCTAAGATCGAGTCCAATGTTAACCCAGCACTGCTGAGCCCCCCACTAAACCACGTCCCTGAGTGCCACATCTACATGGCCTTTAAATCCCTCCAGAGATGGTGACTCCACCACTTCCCTGGCCAGCCTGTTCTGATGCTGGGCAACCCTTTCCATGAAGACATTTTCCCTAATATCCAATTTAAACCTCCCCTGGTGCAACTTGAGGCCATTTCCCCTTGTCCTGTTGCTTGTTATTTGCAAGAAGAGACCAACTCACACCTCTACAGCCTCATTGCAGGTGGTTGTAGAGAGCTCCCCTCAGCCTCCTTGGCCCCCGCTGTGCTGCACCTGTGTCAGGTATCAATCCTGATACAGCTTTCCCACCAAATTAGCAATATATTTCTTATGACAATCATTAGGTGCTTTTACTAAAACTGAGGATAAGATTTGGGATTCCATCTATGCCCACTGCTCTTGCAGACAGCCCAGACTGGGTGACCCAAAGCCCTCCAGCTCAGGCCAGCTTCACATTGGGGCAAATATAAACTGCAAGGAGTGTGAACACAAGGCAACTACAGAGCTCCTACAGGCACAGGGAAGGGAACTGGAGATGCATCTTTGGGGCAGCCTGTGACCCAAAGTGTTCTCTGTGCACTCTGCGACCCAGCACAGAGGTGCAGCCATTGGCAATCATCAGCTTTGGTAAAAGGACACTGCAGACTCTAACAGACAAACATTTATGGATAACATAATAATTGATTTCCAGAATCGTAAGAATATCAAACATGTCATAGAATCATAGAAAGGCCTGGGTTGGAATGGACCGTAGAGACCATCTGTTTCCAAACCCCCTGCCATGGGCAGGGATGCCATTCACTAGATCAGGCTGGTCAGGGCCCCATCCTGCTTGGCCTTGAACACTTCCAGGAGATAGGGCATCCACAACTTCTCTGGGCACACTGTTTCAGTGTCTCATAATTCACACAGTAAAGAATTTCTTCCTGATATGTAATCTAAATCTGCCCTCTCTCAGTTTAAAACCATTTTCCCTTGTTCTATCACTATCTGCCTGTATAAAAAGTCCCTCTCTCTCATTTTTATTAGCTCCTTTAAGGTACTGAAAGGCTGCAATGAGGTCTCCCCAAAACCTTCTCTTCCTCACGGTGAACAACTCCAGCTCTCTCAATCTGTCTTTGTAGGAGAGTTGCTTCAGCCCTGTGATCATGCCAATGACCAATGCCATCTATCTAGACATAATCCACCAATAGAAACATTTAAAATACTATTTACAGTTCAGGAAACTATAGCATGACGTGAAGAGATTATAAGATTGCAGTCAGGCAACAAATATGCAGAAGCTGAAGAAGGGATGTTGAATACAAAGAAGCCTGAGCAATTTTGTGCTATTACCACGCTGTGGAAGTCTTGGTGAGATCCAAATGGTAAAATATATTTTCCATACATTATACATGCACACATAATGTGCATTTTTCTGTAACTTGATCATCCTCACTTTTCAAGGGAAAAAAATGTACACATGTTCTGGCTTGGCCTATGGTGGAGATCCAGACTCTTCACCACAAAATATTAAAATTGTGCAGCAAACCTTCCCCACACTTCATGGCATGCAGAGGAAGTGCTTACTTTCCTGCCACCTAGGCAGGCTGACACACAGAGCTCAGGGGCACCATAGAGACTACTGTGAGTAAAGAAATGTAACTATTTAATAACGCTGTTCACAGACGGTGAGGAACAGGAAATAAAAGTCAATTACTGGTGGATATTAAGCAGCTGTGCAACCGGAGAAGTGTTTTTCATCACCCCACATTGCATAGTTTCTGCTTGAGAAATCCTCTCCTCTGCGGACTGCACATCTCTTCGCAAACTTTATTAAAGCTCAGAAAACTTTATCTCTGTGTTAGGCCTTCTGCTATTTTTCCCACTTAAGATATAGGGGACTCTTCTAAGGTCACACAAATGACACTGGTTAAATTAAAGGTGTTTGTGACAAACTGATTGTGTTTAATGTGTGGAAGACTGTGACAAGACCAACAAACACTTATTGTCCTCTCAGCTTCTCTGCCCTCAACCGAAAAAGTAAAGTGAGCTACTGTAAACAAAATAATTGTGTCTGCAGTGAAATCCACATCAGCTTAACTAGGTAGCTTTAAAAATACTTCATCTTAACCAATTAAACTGATTACCTCCTTATTTTATACTTCAAATAGGCTTTTACTTTTCTGACAAATATATTGATAAAGAGTAAATTAAGGCAAAAACTAGGAAATTAAAATTATGTATGATTAGCACAACATATTAGTATCATTATCAGAAAGCGCTGGAGTTCCCAGAACCACAAAAGCACAGATGTACCAACCCTCTTCTTCCTTCTATCTTAGTAGTATATAAGGAAAAGCTATTCCTAACATCCCTCGAATTAAAACTGGGTCATTAATACACGGCTGCATATGCATTCACCTGAACTGTATGTATTAAAGTTTGATCCAACATAAGTAAATTACTTGCAATATGGATGTGAGACTGGATGGGAGGAACCACAAGTACATGCAAATGTACCATGTATATCTGGTAGTCAGGACACCCAACAGTAAAGAAAAAAGATTCCTTTCTCCAAGAGTGTCTATATATTGTTATGCTCCATCATCACTGAGAGGTATAAAACTAGTACACACAGTAATGAAATTTCTGAATTCTTTCCTATTCCACCTTGAGGGCCCCAACCACCAGGCCAGTGTCTGGCTGTGTCAGGCTGGTCACTCCTGAAGCCAGTGCTGCTCAGCTCCCAGATGTGTGGGGCAGGTTTCTTCAGCAAGGACAGGAAATATGTTTTCCCTTCCTCTTCTTTCACCTGTAAATGCCAGTAGTCTGCTCTCCAGAGTCAACTTCAAGGCTGGGAAAATGTGGTTTCCAGTCTCCCTGAGGTATGATGTATTTGGACTTGGGAAACCCACTTCTTAGGGAAAAATCATTATGTTTTCTTCCTTCTGTATGTCCTCAGAAAGAGCTCTGTTCCCAGAATCCTCAGTAAACCTAATTTTCAACTCTATCCAAGTAGCTAAACTCTACTGAGGTAAGAAAACTGAGCTACTCTATTTATCCATTTTCCCCCACTGGTGGCTTTCAGGTCATCATTTAAAAATTTTGCATAATTTTCACTGCTTCCCCACTCTTAGACTAAATTCAGGGAAAAGGCTTTCTTTTCCTTCCAAGGTAAATCCCTTAATTTGGAGATCCTGTGGCCTTACTTATGTCTGTAATTGCCTGTTTCTTGTGCAGCCAAACCTAAGTAAAATATTAGAAACTAAGATTATTTTCAGTAAAGGACAGAAATGAATGAATAGTGAATAGTGTGTTAAACTTATTCATGTGCTGTGTTATGCTAGAAAATGTGTAAGTATAGCCAACCACAAAAGAGAAATTAGGATGAGAAGCAGTCTGATGTGATCATCAAAGAATAGATCCCAAAGTACATTTAAAAAAACTAACTGCTAAAAACTATCAGCTTTAACAGTTTAATTGCCAGGGAAATTCAGGCACCAGGGGTAAATAAACAGAAGAGGAATGGGCGAGTATTGTAGGCTAATACGTGTGAATATGTAGTAGCTGGTTTACACTGGCATGGCTTACTTTTACTTGAAACTGTACCACTGGCACCTGAAAAAGTCAGAGTTGCTTATAAAAATATATATTTTAAAAAACTATATTCAAAATGCTTAGGCAAATCCCCAGGGCAGACAGAGCTGAAGTCTAAATGTCAGTGCTCTTTTGGAGACAAGATCAACCTATAACCTTATCAGAACACAAATTATGTCAGTGAACAACATCCAAAACCTGCAGAGGCATTTGAGAGATTTTTTGGCATTCTAATTTATGGATTTCAGTTGCTGTTTTCTGACTTTCAGGCTGCTCTGAAAAAGAGAGGTTTTTTTCTTTAGGTTTTTTGTTTGTTTGTTTTTTGGGTTTTTTTTGTTTTTTGTTTTTCTTCTTTTATTGGTTACAAAAGTCCTGGAAATCTATCACTTTTATCCTTGTGCATTTTGATGATGCATAATACTGATTAGGAAGTGTCTCAGCTGGTAATAAGTTCCCTTCATAATTTTTTTTTTCAAATGCTGTTTTTATGCAGTTCATACAGGAATCCAATTAGCATATCATTGTGACTGATTAAATATGCCTCATGTAAATTTACATGTCAAAATACATACTGTACTTAAACAAACAGACAAGGATGCCAGTCTTCTGTAAACAGCTTTGCATTCATAAGCTAACTCAGAAACACAAAAGCTTATATTTAAATTCTCAATGACTACCTGAATAGAGTGAAAGGGAGACAGAAAGGTAATGTTACTCATGCATGAAGTGAGAGAATGAATATAGACATTTGTTTCTCTTTGTCTCTGAAGAAAACTATTGACAAGAGATTCCCCATCTGCATATGAGGCTGTCACGTCAGATTAGCTCATCAGGTAATGAAAATTTGGCCTCTGATCCAGAAAAGGTCCCTATGCACTAAGAATCAAGACTGTTTCAAAGAGATTGTATTATCTTAGACAGCAGGATTAAATTAATATGGGAATGACTTCTACTGGAGGAAATTTTTTGTTAAACATGTGCTAATGTTTATTATGCAGAGCATCCACTTCTCATAAGTGATCTTTCTTGACATTTATTCCTTACTTTTTGACCTTCCTTGCAACTGAAAAACAAGTAAGTGGACCCCCTCTGAAGCATGGAGCCAAGACCTCTAAAGATACATTCATGCTAGCACATGTTATGAAACAGTAGAAGAAATTACACTGTTTTCAGACAGATCAAATGAATCCCCCAAAAGTGGAAAAATTATTGCAGTAAATCAATAAGGACTGGACTTGCAAGTGGATGTTGTAGCCATTCTTCTTAATCAGCAAAGAGAAGAATTCATTTTCAGTTCTTTTCTTCAATGAATAGTTCACGCATTTATGTTAAATATGCAACAAAAGGAAGGACTTGGAGATGACTCATCAAACTGCTACAGTGCAGTGTTCTCTTTGCTCTCCTGTGCTGTGGGTCAGTGAACATTCCATTATTCCATGCAAAGTCTCACAGCTTCTGGAGGAAAGGCTGAGACTCTCCTCCCAGTACTTTACCAGCATTGTGATTGAAGGTATGGGTTGAAACTTGCTAAGGCCGGGGAAAACAATGAATTCATATCTTCATCCTCACCAAGCGCATTTCTGAGAGGAGACTGAGATTTCATGTAAAGAAATGAATCAGGAAGAATTGATTATATGGATTTGCGTTGTGGTTTGTAGTACAGGCCAGAGAAGACACCAGGAAGAGTATCTAGTGCAAAGCAAAAGTATGTGTATATGACTAGATATATTCAACAAACAATTCTGTTAAAGTCAAGTGTTTTCGCTGGAAATTACATTAGGCTACCACCGAGTATGGCAGGAAAAAAGGGCCACCTTATCCCTGACTTTAATGACGTCTCACATGTAAATAAAATGTTGTTAATTTGATCCATATAATACCCTTCTGATTTCACACAAACCAAAACAGTGAAGGGAGGAAAATACATAGCACGGAGGCATTTCCTGTAGAGCAATGGTGTGTCCTCTAAGGGTGAGATAATCTATCTAATTGCATGTGTTTATTACCATTGTGGTGCCTCCATTTCATGTGCCTAGTAACATAGAAAGATGAACTACATGAATGACATAAGAGTCTGAAATAAGAAATGTAATTGAGGGGCATTTCAAAATAAATTTTGGATGTTGAAATAGTGAAATAATAGAAATATCTGGACAATGAAAAGACATCTTGATATTGAAATTACAAAAACATACAGTATAAAATAATTTATATATGTCTGTGGTGGCTATTGATTCCACATACCGCTTCTGTTACTTCATTTAATATATTAAAAAAATTAGAACAGATTTCTGCATTTTCCAGCATCTAAAATCAGCAATTTAGCATGTTTCTTTGATAGATTTAATATTGACAGAATTACATTCAGTTTAATTTTTAATCCAGTGTGAAAAAATGTTTTTAACAAGTTTCAATCTACATCACAACCTTCAGTCTATATTAATAGCAATCTGAATTGTGAATGTACTAAAATAAATTGAAAAAGAAATTTATTGTTATAGCCCTAACTGATGGCAAAGGGATGACGTTATAATACTATTAGTGGTAAGTGACGTAAAATTTTCAAATACTACGGCAAGGAGAAAACTCTTAGTGGATTCAAATCAATTACCTATCCATTTATTTTATCTTTGCTGAAAACCAGGTACAGATATTTCATAAAAGTGTAAGCCATTGGTATTGGAAAATCACAGGAAAAAAAAGAACTTCTGCAAAAAATCTTTTTCTTTTCACTTCCTAAAATTTAAGGACATTCCCTTACAAAACTTTATCGCTATTTAACATCAAGCAACTATCAATGTTTTAATTATTAACAGAAAGCCATAAGTGAGCTCTTATTTCAACAAAGATAACTATTTCCATTCTCTAAGCATTGTTTAAGACTAACTTGCAATCTGAACTGTGTCTCAGTTTCTGCAGAACAGCCAAGAAAGATCTACACTTAATAAACACTGCCAGCTTTTTTAGTGCTTATAACTGAGAAGGATCAAAGTGCCAGGGCATCAAATTCAGTGGAAGGAATGGGTGCAACTCAGCTCCAAATTAAGACATCTAAGCCTAAGTGCCTGCAGAGACATGCCGACATATCAGTTGGATGCATAGGCTCCCAATGTAGTTAATAAAGGCTGCAAAAATGGTAGAATATATCTGTAAATATATTAATGGAAAGAGATTTTGCTTTTGTTTATGGAAAACTAAAATCCACTATTGCACAGACTAAAAGGACACCTGTATATGCTGTGAAAAAAGAAGCATACACAGACAATTTTCTAGAGGGGATTTCTCTTTCACAGCAGTGTGAAATTTCGTACCATGAGGATTAAAAAACATGGTATTTCAGTTTATCTACAATCAAGCTTACTGTATGTAAAAGAGCAATCAAAAAATCCCACAAACTTCATTAGAGGAAAACATCTTTCACTTGTTAAAAAAGCTCTACAAGTTTTGTCTTTTAACTATCGGTGCCATAAGAGTCATACTTTGTACTTTTCAGAGAATGTATAAATTTTTCAGCTGGTGACTTTCAGACTCCATTTGCCTGCAATAGGGAGATGATTCAGTCACAATTCAACCAACAATGCATGAAATATTGTCTCTATTAAAGCTGAGTAAAACCACCAGAAAATGCTGAAAATTTGAAAATCACATTGAGTAAAAGTGACAAAAATCACATCTGTGATTTAGTAGCATATGGATTTTCCTTGTTTTTAAAAGGCAATGACATTTAAAACTGCTAAGATACATCCAAAATGGGATTCCTTTAATTTTTTATTCACAACACAACTAAAATTGAAATTATTCTTAAAATAATGAAAAATATTGTTTAATAACACAGCAGATATTTATTTAGGAAACGGCACAAATAAAAATGAGAAGACATTGCATTCTTGATGAGGCTAATGGTCTAAGTTTAACAGCTGATAGAATTACATACACTGAAGTATTTGTTGTCTTCCAAGTAGAACATCACTTTCCCTCATTCTCCAAATTTAATGTTGTTGTATTTTGGGGTTTTTTAACCAAGTGCAAACTGTAGCTACATGAGACCTCCAGAAGATCTCCCTAACAGAGGCTGACCCAGACACACTCCTCCAGCACATTTGTCATGATGTAAGAACAGTTTTCCTTGTCAACCTGCCTTGTGCCCAAATTTTCTTCAATATCCAGGAAAGGGGATAGACAAACCAGAGTTTCTCCCACAAACCAAACTTTCTCCCCAAAGAGCAAACAAACATGACAGGAAGGCTATGGCATGATGATGAGCAGAGCCTCAAGTTACAGTCTAGTTAATCCCTGAAAGGATCTCCTTGCCTTTATTGCTACAAATATTGTCAGGAAAGGCCAAAAAAAGGATTATTTATCTTGGAAAATCACAAGAGCCTTTGCCAAGAATCAGGAGCAAGTTGAGAGGAGAACCTTAGAATGTATGTATTTTGGATTTCAAGTTTCAATGTTGTGTTTTGCTCTTGTCAGCAATTTAGATGGAGATTTGCTTATACATGTGCAGTTTGGGTAGGAAACAGCATTATTTATATATATATATATTAGAGAATTTTATAAAACCAGTTGCTTCTAGAAGAACACTCAGAGATGCTCCAGACCATAACAATGCAAGGCACTTCTGCAGAGGTGGAAGGAAAACAGGTTGGGGAAGAAAGGTAAACATAAGTGACAACTTATATTAAAAATAAGGTAACCTTTAAAAGAAATTGATTTAAATAACACTTGCAACCTACCATAAGACGTATTTCAAAAAGACCTGCTCTTCTCATGCACTGATGTGCAAACTGGTGACATTACTTCCATTATTTCTGTCACTTGCCAAAAAATGGCAGCCTTGGGGAGGAGTCAAACCAATGACTGCTGCAGAAGCACTGAAACTGCTAGAGTCATTTCCGGAAGGACAGCTTGGTTTTGTTTGGGTTTTCTTAGAATTTGGAAGGAAGAGGGTTATTAAGTGTACTACTTAATTTTTTTTAAGTGAATGGACTTTGCTCTTAGCAGAAGCTAGATGTGCACTGAAGTAGAATAAACCATTGCAAAATTACTTTAAAAAGCCACAGGCAACAAAATATTACCCTTTGCCCTTTTCTCCCACTTATTTATTCTGTTGAGTAAACATAGCAGCACATGCCCTTTTAGGTGACCCAGGCACCTAAGACATCAGTATGGGGTGGCCAGAGGTGACTGAGGGCCATGAGAAAACACCACTTTTGGGAAAAAGCTTTTGGCAGCCAAAGTATTGCTCAGTACCCAAACTGTGACCAAACTATGATGGGTTTAACGAGGTACAACCAGTCCTCTTCACACAAGGGAAAGAAGGAATACCTTGCTCCAAAAAATGCTGCCCTTCCCTTAGCAACAGCTTTCCATGCCCGTATTAATTCCAAAATGTGCTCTAAGGTGCTTGAAAGAGATCTGAGGGATTTGCTTTCATTGGGAGATCTTGTTTAGTCCAAAATTAAGCAAGACTCCTGTTGCAGTCAATGGAGAATAACAGGATCCTCCAGGGGATGATACACACTTGACCTATCTTAGACACCAGTCGTAAATGTGATAGGCATGTATGAGATAGATGAGATATAGGAGCTACAGATGAGACAGACACCTCTCATGGGATGAAACGTATTACCCTCTGGAAGCACTTATTGCATTGCACTGATTGTAACGGGAGCCAAGGTTGACCAGCTTACACTTAACGCAGCTACAAAGCAAGACACCTGAGTTAGAGGAGACAAAATCCACTCCTACATTTAAATTTGATTACGAAGAATTGAGTTAGCTGACACAATACTGACCATGACTGATTGGGTCCGTGCTCAGAAGGACAAGTGCAATTCAACACTGAGCTGCAAGGCAGTGACTGTAATTAGTTGGCACGATGCTAAACACAACTTGTTTTTTCTAAGGCACTCAGTGAACTCATTTTTAAAATGAGTAGGATCATTTACCAGTCAAAGGATGCAGTCTCAGAATTATGGGACAGTTAAGAATGAGGCACCTGAGGAATTTATGGAAAAAAACCCCATTACAATTCTATTCTGAATACTTCAAAATATACAATAACAATGAAGAGAAAATATTCATTCCCATTTTAAAATAGGAAATTACATGTGTTCTGATGAACCTATGAATTAGTTTCAAATAAAAATTAGAGTTCTACATTGCTAAACTGAAAGGTTTCTTTAAAAAAGCAGAATTGTATCAATGAAAAAATCAACACATTCTGTCAATGTAAACCAACAATATTTGAAAGTGTTTTCTTAAATGTATACTGTAATAAAAATAAATTGTATAATGTAATAAAATTAGCCTGTATACTGTCATTAGTTGAGTGAAGCTATCTTGATTTAAAACACAGAATTTATGTCGCCATAAGGACAGACAAGGGAGTTTATCATGTACTTTTAAATTCCAGTACAGTTTATACATATGAAGATATTTAAGTAAAATAACAGGCATATAATTATAAAGAGAAACAAGTGACAGCAATAATGCATTGATGGTATTTTATATTTTGCTAAAGATGACTAATGAACTGAATTCCCATGGAAATATAGTGTGCATGACATCCTCATACCTACCCAATGAGTTCATAATGATTACTGCTATTACAATGAATACAAAATTAATGAATAATAAATTAAATCCTTACACTAAATTGATATTAGGAGCCTCTTTAAGTCATTTTTTGGAACAGTCAAGTCACAACCTATAATAACAAGTTATGGATTTAATTACAGATAAAAAGAAATATCTTCTATTAAAATGTGGGAAATTATGCCCTAAAAAAATAAAAATGGAGCAGATTTTGGAAAGCAGCAAAGAATATTCATAAACGAAAATAATAATATTAATAAAAAAGGAAATTAGAATGTCGTGTTTTCACTTGTAATGTTTTCAAAAGAAATATGCCAGGGTTAGGATAAAAGATGAACTAGCCAAGCACACTTATGAAAAGTTTGACTGTTTTATGACATGTAAATGTAAAGGAACTCTTTCATTTCTATATACAAAAATCCTGTCAGAATAATTTAGTTAACAATCCAAATAAATGTCATGTCTAAATTTGGTAATCCTCACTCAGTGTCCATCAGAAATCTAAAATATTGAAGGGAATTTTTTTCTTATAATCTTTCCAGAAATCTTCATAGAGAAAAGAGAATTGTCAGCTCCACAGATATATAGCATTTCAAAAATTTAAACATCCTTGGAAATAAAATATTTCAAGTGGGCACAACCTACCTCTCTGTGCTACCAAATTTACCATTAGAGGTTCTGTATGACAATATTTTAAGAATTTGGACATTTTTCAAAATTAAAAATAACTATTTCACCATAAATCATAGACATTTTGATTCATCATGATAAATACCAGCCCCTAAAAAGCAATTCTGAGAAAGTCACTGCAGTAGCTCAGGCTCCCTGGCACACTGCTGGAGACCTGTGGCTTCCATTTCCCTTGGCACGAGGGCAGGAGCCATCTGCACATTTTGGAACGTGTTCAAGAACTCTTTAAGATCTCCACAAATGTACAGATGCACTCAGGCTCATTTCTATCAGGTGCAACAGTTCCTGAACAAAATGGTGAAGAATGGAAATATAATGGAATTCCTTGTATAAACGAAGTTTCAGCCATGAAAAGAAGAATTCAAGAACTATACAGAGAAAGACACGGTACATTTAAAATCTGTGAAAAGTGATGTTGCCCTGGAGTTGGTTTCTATGTGAATGGCCATCCCTGGTTCCTGTAGCCATGTATCACATCTCCAGCAGTGCTCAAAAGGAAGAGCAAGGAAATCAAATACAACTGGTTTCATCTTTTTATTTTAGATATGCATATTGACTTCTAGGAATTACCTCTTTAATGTGATAAAGCCGTCAAAAGAATTCAGAGTGTCTTTAAATATTAAAGGTATAAATGTACTGTCTAACTTTAGCACATGTAAATATCAACAGTGTCTCCCACATAATTGCCTGGATGAGGGTAGGGCTTGACCAAGATTAGCTTTCACATTCCTGCAGGGATCTACCCCAAACTCAGTTTTACCTCTTATGACACCGCTGTTCAATAAACCACATGTGTGAATTGCATGTGTTTATACAGAATAAGAACTAGGAGCACGAAGGATGCCCAACAGAGGCACCAGCACATTCTGTGAAAACCTGATAGCCATTACTAGATGCACAATAAAAGCCAAACTAAACTTTCTAGGGGTGCCAGAATTTGAGCTTGAGGGTATACATGTGATAGTGGAATCTGCTGTGGACTATCTGCCATTTTACTGACCATTCTGTCGTGATAGCTTCCATTCTTGCTTCTTCTCAGTGAAGAAATCTGAGATGTAAACAGCTTTTGCAATGAGGAGTCTTGGATACCTACTGCCTTCTGTCTAAGCAAAGATTTATTTAACTGTATGGCAATATTCCACTAAGTTTGTTTAAAACTCTTAAGGGCAAGTTATAATTCATTTTGGTACATACGCCTCTGCACATAAATATATACCAATTCTAACATTATGGTTGTTTGCAGTATAACAAATATCAGTACATAACGGATATCAGTTTAACAGAAGACACAAAATTAGAGTTTTTAAACTCTCTGATGCTCCTTACCTACATGTAACAGAGCAAGAAACCAAAATAATGTGAGAGATGGATGCGCTTATTCACACTGGCAAAGAGTATCAGAGAAGCAGAAGCAATATGTGGAAAAATATGTGATAAATATGCAAACTCTGTCTCATCACCAGTTTAATAACCAGAGAAGAGAATCAGCTTCCTTGCCCATACTGTCACTTCTGGAAACAGCTACCTATACCTGATATTCTAGGCGTACCACATCTCCCAGCTTTCAGCTCTTTTTTGTCCACTGCTGATTTCAGATATTTAGTGTGAGAGCTGTGCTGACAGGAGGAAAAAGAGCCATGGACACAATGAGATGAAAAAGGACCAGAACAGAAAAGCAGAATTTCAGGAGGACCAAGAACACCATTGCAAATGTTTGGATCCACCGATGTTTAAATCAGAAAACCCAAGAGGGGCATATGATTCTTTACTGTAAAGTTAAAAAGTTATTCATTTTTTTGTATAATAATCATTAACATAGTTTCCTAAACCTTATAGAAACCAGAGTGCTGGGAGCTGCCAAGTGAAAGATAGCTCACTTGCTTAAAATGCCACCTAACTTTGAAAACATTATGTTGCAACATAAAATAACATGTTCTACAGCAGGTGGATTTCTCAATTTGAAACACATTAAAAAATAATGTTAAAATATTCTAAATTTAAGATAAAATAATGTAATAACCTGTCTGGCTTCCCAGTTCTCAGTGGAAATAATTCCTGTTTGAATGCGCAAATCCATTTTACAGCCAAGGGTAGTAACTACACTCAATGTGGTTGATTTTAGCTGCACGTTTCCCATTAATGTGAGTATCACAGCTATACTGCTGCACATGGGTGGAGAACATACCCTCAAGTTGTTATATGAATGAGAGAGCGAATACATGGTGATTCCCATGAAGAGGAAAAATGCCAAGGAAAGAAATGTCAGAAATAATAATATAATACACAAAATCTGTTCAGAGAAGGAAGGAAGCAGAGGGAAAAAAAGGAGGAACTTTCTGGTCACTTTCCAAAATCAGCTGTGTTCTGGGTTCCCTGCAATCATATAACAATTGAAAAAGGCTTAACTGTCTCCTATAAAAGCTCAGTCATGAAATCCAGAGGAAAAAACTCATGTTTTCCCAATTGAAGTCTACATTTCAGATGGACCTACTGCTCTTTAGACCTAGATTTAAAGCTTTATCTCTTTCTGCTCTGGATTATATGTAAAGTCAAAAATTATCAGAGGAGTATTTTCCTCAGTGCTGCAGCTCTGTGGCTCTTGGTTGGTGACAGTTCAACAGGTTGTCTGACAGAGCTGACCAAGTTTAAAAATGACTCAGCAAAAAAAGTGTCCTTTTTAACTGCTACTGCTGAGGTTCTAGTCCAGCTCCAACTGCAACCACCGAAACACTGCAACTTCATTTTATCAGGTTTAGGTCTAAGATTAGGCCAGCAAATCCTGACCTGCATTTCCACCAATCAGTGCACACTGATCAGTCCCAAACCATTACTTTTTGAAGGTCTGCAGTCTTTCTCCATATACAGTAAGAATTTCATGGTCACCATACACCTATATTAGGTATTTTAGTTCAAGGAAAATCACACTTAATTATGTGTTAAATCACTGCAGACTTGAGGTGCTCTCTGGGGTTTAGGAGCACAGCTGAACACCTTGAGTTCCTCTGAAAAATTCCCTGTTTATCTCTTTCTGTCTTCTATATACATACACATGCACACACTTCCTGTAGCACAAAGAACAGTACAATAAGGGAGAAGAATAATTTTTAGTTTGTCCTGATAAAAACATGAATACAACACCATGAAAAGGCAATCAACATTCTAAAACAAACGACATATTTTATAAAAATCTTCATTGTTTTCATATATGTATTGATACACTTATTTGTTTGGGGGTTTTCTCTTTCTTATTTTCTTGTATCTTGCTAAAGTACTTTAACAGTTTAAAATCCATTACAGAAATCCATTCACAGAATAGTGCTGGATTAAGTGATAATTCCCACAAGAAAAATGGGTATATTTTGCATGCATTGAATAATTGCATGTGAAATTTTCAGCAAAATTTTGCAGCTTTATCAAGTACAATAAGTACATCTTTTCTTTTCTTTTTTCTTTTCTTTCTTTTTTCTTTTCTTTCTCTTTTTTCTTTTTAATGTAAATTAAAAGTATTATCATTATTGATCTCTGTGTACATGTATAGCCAAATACACACATACATAAATAATAAACATATATCATGTATATGTGTGTATATATATAATATCCACATACAAACATATGCATCTAAATATATATTTAATTTGTATTGCAATATTACTCTTCCCATATTTCTCCAGTTTCATATTGGATGTTTACTCCTAAGCACCCCTTTAGCTAATTTTGTGAACTATGATAAATGAATTTACTCTGTATTATCAGTTCACTTATGCTCGGCACAAAACTACAGTGAGAACTGGTTTCCACAACTTCTAATTACAAAACATTAGCTACCTGAGTCTTCTCCAGCTGAGCAGATTAGCATAGATCTTCTCTGCTGACAGCTTTGACCTTCACTCCAGCAAACACTTGTCAAAATGCCAAAAGTAATTACCTGGCTGTTTAGGAAGGAGTAATGGGGTGTAGCTACCTACCTTTTCTTGTTACTGATCTAAAATGTCTATAAAACTCTGCCAAGAGGCACCCTCTGGATTTTGGCATATAAATTTTTTTCTCATCTGTCTTTTTTTTTCTTGTATTTTAACAGACTATCAAATATTAGCTATGTGATCTCCTGCCAGCCAATCCCATCACAATTCTGGGGGACAGGCTAAATCACCCACTAGATGGATCTTTCAACCTAAATAATTTTATGACTCCTGTCATCCTGATTTTGTTGCACTAATACAACTGGAAAAAAATTATTAAAAAGCAGCAGAAGCAGCACAGGAACAAATGATCACAATTATCCTATAGATGACGATACTGCCTATCCTGTGAATTAACTTATATATTATAGATTTTTTTTTCATAAAAAGCCTTTTCCTGTTCATATTTCAGATTTACTATTAAGAAAACAGAGACAGAGAATTTACAGGCAGTACCTGAAATATTAAATCTAGGATGTCTTTTGATTTCAGCCAACATAAAGACACACAATATCTCTTAATCTGGAAGGTTCAAATTTATGGAAAATAATTTTTAAACATAAAAAGGAGATTTAGCATGTTCTCCTGAAGACTAGATAATGTAGAAAGATTCAAGTATTTGCAGATTATTACAATGGTCATTAATCTCTAAATCCTGCAAACAACTTTTGTCAGACAATAGAAAACACCATCTCCAAATAAGAACATGACCAGATGTCTATAAATCTGACTCGATCTTATCTTACATGTCAGAATGGATATGTGGAGTTCAGGAAAATTCAGGGGGGAAAAACCCCCAACTTTCTTAGGTCAGATAGTCCAGAAAACAAACAATTAATGAACATCAACCCCCTTGCCTTGTAGTCCCAGCATTCCCTAGCAGTTGTGCAGGGCATCAGGCAGCAGCAGCAGCAGCAGCTGAAGTAGCCTTCAATCCGTAGGAGAAAGACTGCTCAAAATGAAGGCAATATTAACACACAGGTCTGAATACTCCTGACAAGTGTGCCCTTGTGAACGCTGCCAGAAAACTTCTCTTATCTTCAAAAACTCTCCCAAAGCTCTCAAATAATTCCTAGTCCCACTATGAGGAGCTCATTACTTTCCCTCTCAGATACATTCCTCCACGAGCTATCAGCAGTAGAAGGTCATGCAAGTGCCTGTTTTCAAGACAGATGATACATGAATCCCCCGGACCTCCTAACTAAGCCTTTTTCAGCCAGAAACACCCCACATGCCCTTTCATCCCAGGTCACATTTGTGCCTCCTTCCAAAGATGTCAACCTGTAAATTGTGTTCTACTGAGAGAACAAATTGCTCCCACATTCAGGTCAGCTGTCCTTACACACTGTTACCAAAACACCACACTTCTGGAGAAGGGCCTTTTCATGTTATTACTTTTCTCCAGGTAAAAGGGACAACAGCCTGATTCTAAGATGAGTGTATTGATTTTCTGGTTTTTTCTTGTGCTTTAAATAACAACTATTTTTCATAGAGCCCTGAAGTAGCGCCACTCTCGCTCACAATTTTTATTATTTGGCTGATAGGAAAGCTATCAGTTAAAATCACAAGACAGCTAATCATCCAATTTCATATATTTAAAATAGTATATTTAGTTACATCAGATAAAGACCATTTTCCTGTTTGTACCAACTAAAATAGAACACTATCTGTTCCACATTATCCCTGTTCCACATGGTGCCTAGTGTTTATTTGCATGCACAGTTTAAAATCGTTAGGTTAATCTTGCTGTTCCACATTTTGAAAAGTTATAATCAATCTGTCTAAAAGGTGGAAAAAAAGGTACTGGCTGTTATTTTCCAGGTAAAGATTAGGTTACTATACTCTCTGACCTAAATTAGGGTTTCTTAAATCCCCTTCTTTATGCTTACCTAGAGGGTTACATAATCACCAAAAAATAATAGATCAGCCAACCTGTTCTTGACATAAAAGTTGTCTTTTATATATTTGCCATACCAGATTTCTTCTAACTGTAGCATTCCTAAATAATTTGTTATAATATGCTTAGGATCTGCTATAAACAGAGATAGTCTGAAGTGTATGGCACAAAAACGCATAAAACTTTTAAAGGACATAAAACTATTAAAGGAATATAACATTTAAAGATGTCTGGAATTTTAACTATTAGTGTTGTATACGTCATATTGCATATATATTTCGATTTTCCTGGAAAATATGTTACTTATTATAGAAATGATAAACAGAAGCAATTTTGATAATAATATGGTGAAATATGTCCGTTAAGCAGTTGTCTCATGTTTGAGGATTTCTGTTTGCTTTGCTTTAAGTTAGAAATATTTTAGTATGGGGATTTTTTGATACTATGTCCACAGTGGGACCCCACAGTACTGCTACCATACAAAAAATAACAGTGTTTTGTTTCAGTCACACATTCTCAGTGCCATGGACTTCAGAGCAGCCATCTGTTGATTTGCACCAGCTTAAAACTGTCCTACACATAAAATGCATGTGTCAGTTTGAAACGTCTGTGCAAGGAAATATGTAGCACATTTAATACGGAGAAAGACTTTGCCACAGTCAAAAATGTATTGGGAGATTTCTTTGACTTGAAAGAAAACCACTTTGCACATGGCAGTTCCACTCTGCATTACCAGCTCTGTAGGTGTGGACTAGCCAACTGCAGGAATTTGCTTGTTTAATAGCATTACACATGATGATATTTATAAAAATTTAAATATTTTATATTTTTACTCAATCTTAAGCTAATTTTGAATTTTTACAAGAATTTGAATATGTTAGCGAAGGACAATGTGAATGACGGATAACTTAAGTAGACGAAATCAGGATCTTCACCAAAAGATTTTAAGAGATCTATCAATAGAAAAAATATTTTTGTATATGTTACCAAGCAGCAACTACAGGAACAAGTTTTCCACTGTACTAAATTCTACAGTCCTGATTTCCACCAATCTCCCTGGATTTATATGCAGGATCTATGTATGGCAGTCCTATCATCAACAGTGTCTCTGTGATTCTGTGGGTATTAGCGATGCTTTCACTCCCAAACCTTTAGCCATCCATTCCTACAACCCATCTTTTTACTTTGAATGTAGAGGCAATCTAGACATCTAGTTTTGAATAAATGCCTAACATTTAGACAGCTGCAACTGGTTTAGATGAATTCTACACTCACTATTAAAATGCATTGTTATATTACCAGAGGGGTCTTATAAAAACTCAGCTTTAAAATCTCTATTAACTTCTAAACCATGACATAAATTACTTTAATAGAGGACTTATTTTTACCAGTCTCCATAGGCCTGCTTATAGATTTCAGAAAAAACACCTAACAGAAATACATGAGTTTCAATCTAAACTTCAGTTCAGGTATTTCCACTGAACCTTTGGTACAACTGTGTGGTTCAGGTATTAATTACTGTATTATAAAATAGTCCAGTATCTGTACTATACCAATGGTGGGTTTCCCCTTATTATAGTTTAATATCAATCAGATGATTTTCTATGAATGGGTGTAAATAAGAGGCATCAGAATGCAGTGACATATATCATCATTGCTTTAAATTAAAAAATATTAACTACATAATGCTACTTAGCTCCTTTTTTCTCTCCCCATTTCTACAGAATTGTTAACTAGTTTTACAATTCCCAATAGTTAAGAAGCTGAATTTATGGGTTTATGCTGGAATAGATGACATCTCTTTATAAGTTGAATAGAAGGATGTTCTGAAATTTTCTGTTAAAACGGAAAGAAAATAAATATTTTTCTCTAAAATTAGATACCTCACAGTTACTCTTGGAGGATAGGGGTGTATGTTAAAAAAAAATCCATTCTTACTATCACAGCAATGAATATCATAATTAGAAAGAAGTCAGTGGAGAAGAGTCATAGCCAAAGATACTTGTTATTCTTCAGGATTGAGGCACATTTACTGATTGGTAGCACCTATCACTTGTTCTATTTTTCAACAGAAGAACAAGGTAGGAAATAAATGCCATCTTGAAAACTCATTAATCATTGTATCAGACATTTGGTACTGCAGGAAACAGTTCAGTTTCTGAATAAACTTCAAAACCCTAATGACATCGTTTATTCAGCAGTGGAAGGATATCAGGAAAATAATTCAGATAGATTTGATGATACAGTAGGTGAAAGGAAATCGATCCACTACAGAGGGGTCAGGGGGTGAAAAAGGACAGTGTGAACTGAGGAGGCTTGACTAGAAGAAATCAGGATTTGCACCAAAAGACTTAAGAACAGAAGAACTTACCAACAGAAGAAGAGCTGTCAAACCTTTACGTTTCATGTTATAGACTAAAGAATTGTAATCCTACTTAAACCAGGGACACAGCAAGTGAAATCAAATGAACCTCACAGCCTCCTGGCTACGTTGTTCAAAGTTTCTGACACAGAAGCTGTCAGCTCCCTTCAAAGATGAACTTCAAATTATTCATAGGCACATTCTCTGCTACCATCTCAGAGAGCAAGACATCTAATTGCATGGGCTATAACAATCTAGATACAGGGAAGGAATTCACCTGAAGACTTTGAGCTTGTTCTGTTCACTTCATCACAGCTGAATTATGATCTGACAGTGACTGACCAATGAATACTTTCAAAACAACCATCGTTGCTCACAGCTCTGGAGTAGAAAAAGCAACCAAGACACTCTGCCAGCATGGATATGTTGTTGCCTGAACCAACAGAGTTCATCTTCCCAAGACTTCTCATGAGACTTACAAAGCTTATGCCAAAAGTCAACACGACACCCAAGGCTGAAATAGTTGAAAGAACTATTTAGAGAAGAGGAGGATTTTTGTCCAGAAATTGAAATTTCTTGCTTTTCATGATACAGAATTCATATCTCCTGCACTGACAGTCACCATGAAAATGAAGGTGGATGTTGCTATTAGCAAAGCAACACAAAAAAAATTGTCAAATTTCATTATGTCAGCAAGAGAAGCAGTACTAAGAATAACAATTCCCAGAGTACATTTCTTTAATTGAAATGTAAAATGCAAAGCACTTTTAACCATTAACCAACAATGGTCAAAAAAATGTCAAAAGACAGACAGTATTAATCACAAACTGAAATAACCAGAGAAAATCAGAATATGGTGAACTTACTTCATTAAATGATATTTCTCAGGTTTTGTTCAAATTCCACTGTGAAAGCACCATGTTTTTCAGACATGAGTCAGTAATATCTAAATATGCTTTTAACTAAATGCATGTATAATTAAATAAAACTTTGCATAGTCTTACTCTTGCAGTTGATGATTCCTTCTTCATTGTACTGTAGTTCCTTCACCCAGTCTCCCTTCTCTGCCTTTAGAAATTCTTTACATACAGATATTACATGTCACTTTATTATACAATCCAAAGTTACATTATATGAAGATAAACTTGAAGACAGTTCACTCTCTCTTGTTCTGAGAACCTCCTAGAAAACTTTGCTTGCTGATAACGGATAATAAAATTGAGTTACCATGTTTCTGTCAACAATGCTGGTAAGGTCAATACTTATTGGCAGAGAGCAGAGTGCGACTCTGCAGTGTTCCTAGAAGTGAACGGTTGTGAACCAGATCCTCATCAATTGACTCTTTGATGTCAAGTATTTTCCCTCCGTGTCTTGTTTTGTCAAATTTCCAGCTATGAAATTAAGAGGTGTGCAAGCTTTACAGAGGTACTCCACAAATGTGCTTTTTATTATAATTCTGTTATGCAGCATACTGACTAGATAACCCCCTTTGACCAATAAGAATAGGTCATTATATGACTATAATGAATACAAGAAAACAGTTGTGTAATTTGTAATATTTTGGACTTACATCTTATTAGCTGAAAGTTGACATGTATATTTCAATTATACTGAAGGATAATAAAAATAATTGCTGAGAACAGCTACAAAATGCATTTAAGCATTATATCCTTAACTGAAGATTTTTGCATTCATAGTTAAATACTTCAATATATATTTATAATGCATATTTGTAACCCTGAACGTAGAAGAAAATCAAAATATGTCAGAGCCCCAGCCCTTTTTAACAGAGCCCAGATTGGATGTGTGTCAAAACTGTGATTTTGCCAAATGTGCTTAAGAAATGGGAGCAATTCAGAGATTTCTGCAGTGTCTGGGTAAGGCAGGTTCCTCACCAGCATTTTCAAGTTAAAGAAGAACCTGGAATCATTTTTTTAATTGTTTCATTGTCTGACATGGCTTTGAATTTCATGGTTATCAGAAAATCCTGGATTCAATCATGATAACTATCCAAGGTTATTAAGGGTTTCTAGGGTATGATGGGAACTAAGAGCCTTTGAAATTAAGCCACTTATTTAGATACTTAATCCTAGATCTTTGGAAGAGTAAGTTTTGATGCCTATAAATACAGTTCAGGCCTGCCAAGCCAAAGAAATATATTAGAGGTAGAACAAGGCATAAATATTTTCTTCACCAAATGAATCTAGGGTCATGAATAGATCGGCCATTTATTCATACTAATTTAGATCAGAACTTTGACATCTTGGACCACTCCAAACCAATGAGACACCATCAGCTGAAATCACTACCAAGGGTAAGTTAACTCTAACGGGTTTGAAGTATTCTTTTCATCTCAAAAGGACTGTTTAATGCTAAAAGCTAAGGATGATGTTTCATCTGTTTAGCACTGCCAACTTTAGCAAAAATATTCAGTTTCAATGTCAAAAAGTTCTATTGCATACTTTTTGCCATGTGTATTTCACCTCCACTGGGACATGACCAAAATTTGTAGATGTTAAATCTCAAAATCTGTAAGATTACAAATTTAATCATTTGCAGTCATTTAAAACTGCTGAGAAATTCTATCTGTTTTTTAATCTATTGCAATAACTTTGAGACAGTGTCTTTATTCAAATTAGCTGCTTATACAGTAAAATTTGAATAACAATATATTATTTTTGCATTTGTGTTTGAGCAGAATTAATTTTGTGATGCTTTTTTTTTTCCCCAGAATTAAACAGCTTGCAGAGAAATGATTTTTAGACAAGAAGGTTGTATGATTCATTGACCTACTCTCTACGTGAGGATAATAGTCCCTTTCAGATCATGCACAGTGTGAAAATGTGTTTCACCAGCAGGGCAACAGAAAAGTAAAAGAAAAGCCCCAACAAACAGAAACCAAACCTCAAAACTATCCAAACCAGTAACTTAGTAAAAAGTTATGGAAATTAAAAAAAAAAAAAAAAATCACAAAAAAAATATAAAAAAAAAAGTTGTAAAAAGGTTTAATGATTAAAAAAAAAAAAAATTGAAAACTTTTCTTGATGTTCCCATATATATATTAAATAAATAAAAATTTCTGACTTTCCATGGTGTGCATTACAATGTATCTTAGACACAAGAACCTGCACACAAGACCTGTTAATTCCCTAATATCTGCTTATGCAGTGCCTTTTTCCTGTGGTATCTGTCCCCATCACTACTATGCCTACACTATGCATATGCCTACACATCCCTTTGTTTTTCAGTCTCCATTTTTTATTACACCTAAAATGTTGCATTTCAATAGCATACAAGAAAAGTGTAAGCATGACTCTAACACTAAAAGGCTGCAGCTACATACAAGCAAATAGTGTTATTTCATTTCAGCACTACTGTGTCTCTGCCCAAAATTTCTTTCCTACATCTCTTTTTCATGTGTTCAGTATATATATGACCACTACAGGCATCTGATGCCAAAATTCTTTGCTTGGAAACTTGAGAAGTTTCCACTTTTCTAATTATCACTGTCTTTGCATAAATGGTAGGATTCTGGACTACATAGAAAGCAACTTCTTTCCTCATTTCTATACCAAATACATTACAATTTTACATAGAGTTATCTTACTGGTAATTGTTCTCTGCTAGATTTCTCCTGACCTTTAAATTGAAAAGAAAAGAAATACACATTTATTTGTCTAAATGATGTCGTGGCAACTGTAACTACTTCTAGAGCAGGTCATCTATGTCTCAAGAAAGTTTATTTCTTCAAAACATTGGGATGAAATTACACTGTGCCGTTGAACCTGACTTATTAAACAGAAACAGGCCAGAGGACAGCTGCTTGATGAGAGATGTATTCTATCTTTTGAACATCCAAGTGTGTGAAGGTGGCAAAATGTTGGCTGTCCTGCTCTGTTCTCAAAGAGCAAATAAAGGTATTGTTAATGTGAGAAAGTAAGCTATTCACAATTTTAAATTACTCTGTTGTCAGTTTCCCCATATAATTATGCAGCCCTAGAAACTGCAAAAAGAAAAAGTAATCAAAACATTTACACAGAATTGGAACTGTGGATTACCAGAAAAAAATTTTATCAGCAAAAATGTGGTTAGAAGATTTTAGAGAGTTTATTTCACCTCAAGAGATGTCTTGTGTGCACCAAGAGTGAACCTCAGGCTCCAAGAAAACATAGGAAATAATTTTTATTATCATACTTCCATATCTCTGGCTTTTAGTAGATATTTTAAGTCATTCATCTGTTTGCAAAGTGCTAGTTCCATCTCTTCTCTAACCTGCACATTTGTCAAACTCCCCAGAGGAGGATGGAAAACTTTAAATATAGTTCCCTATATTTAAACCTAAATAGTGCAAGGAAAATATGAAGTGTATCCATTTTTGTTACAAAAATATATGCTACATGAATAGTAAGATCAAACTGCTGCACAGAAACCATTCCTGTGGCTATCAGTGAAACTTGCACGTACAAAACATCTGCACAAATAGATTCCTTTCTGCAAATCTGGATAATTTACATTCTTATAATTATTATGGCATCTGAGTTCCTCAATTTCTAAATTCCTTTAATTTCTAAGGATGTGACAGACAGCTAAATTCTTCTGTCCATTTGGTCTATTCATTTTTTGCAAACAAGATTTGCTTTCCAAGTTCCTGGAGGGATGTCAAGTCACCTGATAGCAGTACAGCATGGAATAATGCATTTACCTGTGCCTACCTTGGAAGTATGCATTGATTTATTCTGCTTTGGCTTCCCTTGGTAAAGTAAGTATTTGGAATGCTTTTGTCAAGACACTGTTGACTTAAAAAATTTATAATTACAACTGGAGCCTGAAAAAACTTCTTATGTAAGTATATATTGCTGTTGATTTTTTAAAGTGAATTTATTTTTGGCTTTAGAGATCTGCAAGTAAGACGTTTGCTTAAAATAAATGAACTGATTAGTGAGTACATTGACAAGCACTGCAACTTTATGAGTTAGAAAGTAAAAGTGAGATACTCTTTAAATATGAAATATTTGATGGCCAGATAGAATTGTGAGCTTTTTTTTTTTTTTTTTTTTTAAATTAAAGGGCAAACACAAGGTTTAGTTATAACAATGCTATGGCTGTGCTGTCATACCAAGAGGAGCTTATGTAAGACTCCTACAAAGCTCCTTCTGCAGCCATCAAAATCTGAAAATTTTAATTTGCTGAGCAAATGGAAGTTAGAAAATGCCTGGGATATTAATAAAGTATAGATAAAATTACAATATAAAGTATTAATTTAAATTGGTGAATGTGTAGAAATCCATAGAATCATAAACCATTATAGTTGGAAGAAACCTCCAAGATCATCAAATCCAACCTTAACCAAGCACCACCATGCTCACTAAACCATACCCCAAAGTGCCACGTCTGCTCCCTTGTGAACACCTCCAGGGAGGGTGACTCCACCACTTCCCTGGGCAGCCTGTTCCAGTGTTTAACCAGACTTTCAGTGACATTTGTCCTCATATCCAACCTGGCCCTCTGGTAGAGCTTAAGGCCATTTCCCCTCATCCTGTTGCTGGTTGCCTTGGAGAAGAGCCCGACCCCCCCTGGCCACAGTCACCCTTCGGGTGGTTGTAGGGAGTGATGAGGTCTGCCTGGCTCTTCCCTGAGTTCCCCCAGCTGCTCCCCTTCTATTCCAGATCCTTCACCAGCTTTGTTGCCCTTTCTCTGGGGTGTTATTTTCTCTGGTATTATTTTGTCCCCCAGAACCTCCCTACCTTTTTAGTAGTATTTAAATTAAGGAAGCTGAAAACAACTACTTTGATCCCAGTGGTAAGAAAAAACGTTATGTTACTTCTTGAGTTTTGCTGAAATAAACAAGTCAGAACATTTATACATTTCAGTGTAACTTATTAGGAACAGGCCAAAGCACATCAGGAACCTTCTGGACTTGACAATGTTTCCACAGACTTGCTAAATTTCAGTGGATGTCTATTCCATTAACTTCCTTAAGTGTAAGTTTTTGAACACATGTAAGCTTCATTAGCTACAACTGGCAAAGCTATAAACTGCATTCTGATTTATTTTGGACTTGCCTCCTGCCAGTTTAATCTGTTCTTGCATTGCAAAAGCAATTGCACAGTCCTGTCCACATTCACTGCGCCTCTCTAGAACTGACAGATCTTGCTCGTGCCATACTCATCTTTCTTTTTTTAATCTTTTTTTTTCTTTTTTTTTTCCAAAATAAAGATTCCTGACTTACTGCACCATTTTTTATATGGAAGATATTCCATACTTACAGTCGTGCCTTCTGCCTTTCTCTGACTCTTTCCTTGTCAACCAGAATTTTCAATCTTTCTGAGACATGAGAAGCAGAACAATATGTAGTATTTAAATACAGGAAAAGGAGAGATTTATGCAAGAACAAATAATATTGTTCTGTTTTCTATTCCTTTCCAAATAATTCTTAAAAAACACTTTTCTTCTTCAACTGATAATGGAGACTGAATTGCCATTTTCATGAAATTACCTATTACTACACTATCTGATTTACTATTTAGACCTATAACTTTGTATGCAAAGCTATTTTAACTCCCTATGAATCTTTTTACAGTAATATCAATGAAATTCATCTGCCATTTTGAGTCCATTCACTCAGTTTTATACATTTCTAAGTCAACTTTCACCTTTAACTCTGTGAATAATTCTGTATTATTAGCAGGATTTCTCATCATCCTGCTCAATCTCTTCTCTAACTCACTTATAACTATGTTGAATGCCACAGTACCAGCAGAAAACCTTCCACCTTTTCTGCTATCTTAGCATTTTAGAAAACTAATACTTTATTCCTAATCTCTGTTTCTTGCCTCTTAACCAGTTAGTGATTCACCATTTTGTGTTCCATATTCCGCATCCTAAGAAACTATTAGTTTCCTTAGAAACTTGTGGGAAGACCTTGTCAAAAGCCTTTGGCAATCCAGGCAGGCTCTCCCAACAGCATCATATTTGTTGATCCCTTCAGAGAGATTCAACAAGTTTACAAGACAGGGAAGGCATTGTTTAAACAATTAATAAAGCCATATTAACTTTTCCCAGGAAAATCATGCACATTCAGGAGTCACATAATTCAGTATTTCCTTTATTGTAATTTCCTAATTTTGTCAGTATACTTCTAGGGATGTTGACATGTTAAACCCTTTTGAGAATAATTGTATCCCATTTGCTACTCTCTAATCATCAGCTGACAAGACCCTTCTCCAATGGGTCCTGCAAGGGAAAGTTCTGGCATGGGAACTACCCCAGTTCTTTCTATAACTAAATTCATCCATGGTGAAGCAAAAGAAGAAGTTAATGCACAGGTTGGGGCTCTCAGTGTGTATTTAAATGAACTTTCTTTGTTTCTGTTTTCAAGCAATATTGCAACTTGTTTACTTCTGTTTTTTTAAATCTATCAATTGAGTAATTTGGAAGCAAATCAGTTATCAATTCAGTTACTTTGCAGAAATTATTTCTTGCAGTCAACAACTCCATAACACAGTTAATAACCAAGCTTAAAAGGAGCCAATAGGAGTCCTTAGAATAGTGGTAATTATTCACAAGCAGCAGCTTAATTCTAGAAATAAAAGGTTTACTCCCTAGACTAACTTCGCATTGAAATTGTTTAAATGGCACACCAACAAAGGCATTTCTACCATTTTTTGATCCAGAAATTAAGGCTAAGATGTAATAACATTTTTGTTCCCTGAAAAAAAGTATCAGAACAATGAGGGTATTACATCCTCTTTCACAAATGGCTAATGTGTTTTTGTGAGTTTCTGACAACACTGTAGAGTTTTTTACCATGCTGGAACCTGAATACAAGCCTCTATTTAATTCATTTTCTTGACAAACAAGGAAGTCTCAAAGTTTTAATTGACTCAGAGATGTTAAACTTCAATTTTTCATGTGCCACTCACCTCTCAAATGTCTCTCTCTTTGAATGCTAATCTTCTGGGACAATAGGATGTGTCTGTGCTCTCTGCAGTGCTACTGACCACTAAGCAGAGTGTGGGTGGTCACAGTTTGGGAAAGGAGGACAAGGGCTTACCTGCTTCTTTGGCAACATCTGCAGTTGAAATGTTTTGGAGGTTTGAGTGCACTCTAAAGGTCACAGCTGGTCCCAGCACACTGAAAGAGATTATTAAAAAAAGGTAAGATTCATAATCAAGAGACATGGCATAATATTCCTTATCAAAATAGATTTTTAAAGAGAACCTATTAAGACACCATTTAGCCCTCTTCCTTTTGCTTCATTAGCTACATTTGCATACATTTTTATACCTCTTGTGGTTTCCTGTGTGTATCTTGAGCCCGTCTAAAAGAATTTCAATGACATTAACTAAACTTCAGAACACTCCTGTAAATACAATTCTTATCATGAAGATGGCAAAATGGAGGCACCGAAATTGTTATTCACCCAAGTACACCACAGAACATCACTGGAATTCAGCACTCAAAGCTTACGTGTAGTTTCACCTTTTATGTGACTAACACCAACTTAACTTAGTCCTATTGTCACAACTGTAATTCAGTGGGACAGCACAGAAACAGAATATTTATCTTGATCATATTCTGCAAAAACATGTGTGGAGAAAAGATTTTGGACATATCTGATGCAATAGCTGGTTTTGACCAGAAAGATGCCACAAAGTATTTATCATTTAACCACAGAGGTTATCACCACTTTGAATGACTTTTGAGGGGAAATTATTTGACTCTGTGGGGATCTTTCTGGGTGTAGCCTGATGGTCCTTTATGGCACCAAAATCTGTAAGACTTTTAGAGAGGAAGGTGTATCTGTTAGCCAGATGTAGAGTGCCAACATTTACAGGGTTTTGCAAAAAAATAGGATTGTGCAATTTTTAAGAAAAATAAATCTGTGTAAGTAAAGCTGCATTCATTTTCCATCCATCCCAATAAATATCCTACACGCACATCTCATGAAAGGAAAGAAGAAATTTCAGGTCTGGTATCTTTAAACTATACTGAAATACTTATCCATGAAAAACATAAGAAAAATACACATAAACATATGGTGAATGCATTTTTGAAAAAAAATTTCTGAAGAACATGAGACTATAAAAATTATAATGTAAGAATTTACAGATAAGAAGAGCATAGGGTCTCAAGAAAAACAAAAATTGGCACTATTTTATAAAAGTTTATAAATTGCATATTATGTATTGTGCAAGTTCCTAAGTTTTTATTATTCATATTGCCAGTGAAAAGAATTACATTTATACAATAAAGAACAATCCCACTTAAAAGGTGAAGTACATTGGCTGGAACCATACATGTAACAGGTTTTGACCTTCTATAGCTGTGGCTTATGAGAGAATGAAATCTGAAAAATTGCTGCATAGAAGAAATAACTGGAAAAATATTTTTGTTGCAGGGGTTGAAATGAAGTATTAAGTGATTCTTTTAGTAACATGTTCATCTCTTACATTCATAGGATGGAGAGCACTTAATGAAGTGTGCTTAATTGCATCACATAAATCCTAGGCAGAAATACCTTTAAACCTTTTCCATTTCAGGCAGAAAAAACCTTTTATTAACTATAAGGCTTTGCTTTGAGGTCACAAAGGGAATCAGAGTAAGAATAAGAAATATCCTTTCATCTTTATCTAGCAAAGCATGCATTGCACATATTTTATTCTGGAGTTAACAGGGACTGCCATTAATCCATAATTTTTCTCTAAATACTCTTTGGTGGAAAGGAGAAAAACAAAACAGAGATTTTATTGCTAAAGGACACTCTAAATGCCTGGTCACTAATGGCCAAGAAACACTTTTAATAATGTCAGGCAATAATAAGACATTTGTCAACATCATATTAATATTGTAGATTAAAATACTCAACAATTGCAAAGTACTTTTCATCTGCTTTACAAAAATCCAGACTGTTCCCCAATTTTGTCACTAACGCTGAGATAATCAACCATAAAATGCACCTGTTTCAGGATACCAAACCCTGACTGTAACTAATCTTGCACTGTCCTTTCTTGGCAACCTGAGGGAAATGCTGATTCCTCCCTGGTTGCTCAGATATTTACAGAGCAATTAACAGTTTGCTTTAAATGAAAGTGGGCATTACCACGGGATGTAGCTGTTGCATGACAAAGTTAGGGGGGAAAGAAAAACCAACTTCAAATATTCCCCCCCAAATCTTCAATGCATAGTACATTTCAGCTGAGAACCTGGAACCAACACAAAATTTCGAGCACGGTGTAGTTACACTTTGGCTCTATCAGCAAAGACACGAAAAGTTTCCTGCCCTCCTTCCCTGAATGTTTTGCTTTTATCTGTCAGCCACTCCCCACTTCCTCCCACTTGTCCTGCCCTGCCTCACTCGCTGCAGGCCTGCACTTCCTGGCATCATTAAAATCATATGGATTAAAACTGGATCATTTCAGTGTCCCAGCCCAGGCAGTGAGAGGCTGGGGTTTCCGAGGAGTGAAGCCTGTCAGCAACCATCCCATTATTCTCTGCTGACTCCACCTGGATAATCCAGGAACATGGGAAGATCCGAGTCATGCCCACATATGCATTGCCACAAGCACTGTCATTTCTCGCTGCTCAGAGGAAAAAAAGCAAACATCAGGGCTAGGCAAAAAATTCCTTATGCAAGTGGGATGATATTGGATTAACACCATCCTTTTGCAGGAAAGAATAAATCTCAGAATCATTTAAAACACCCACTCATATGCTGCTCTGTGGGATATTGTTTTCCTCTACTGTAGCAATTGTATTCTTGTATGTAAGAAATCACCTGAGCACCACATCAGCATGGTTTCACTAGGAATATTTACTAAATACAGAAAATAAGGCAGCTTTTGTCACAACTTTTTGCACATTTGCATTCCGTTTATTTAAAAGCAAACAAAAGACCTTGAGATTACTTGGTCAAAATTGCATTTCTGCTTGAGGTTTTGGGAGCTGACTGCTTCAGGAGCTCATAAAATGAGATTTTTTCTCATGGGGGGCTTCTGGCAAAAGCACTCAATAAATAAGCATTTCAATAACAAAAGATGCCCTTTAGGGAATTCCTCACTGTTCATTACGTGTTGGATGAGAACATTTAAACAAAACCAGTAATTATTTGACTGCAAAACATTTTAAAAAGACTTTTTAACAAGAGGTCAACCAGCCTGAAAAAAGCTTCCAAGATGTACAAAATGCACCCCTGATAGTTCCTAACCAGGAACTTTAAGTCGGGGAGATTTGACTGCTTCTCTGTGCTGCTGTCAGACCCTCTGAAGCCCGGCTAATATTAATGGCAATTGTACACTGCCCAAAACACGGGGGCTCGCTGAAGTGCGCACGTTTGTTGATGAGCTGGGGCATTGCACACAAACCATTCCCACAGACGAGGGAGGCGCTGGGGGAGCAGAGGCGTCGCTCCTGGCTGGCACCTCGCCTCAGCCAGCGCTCACCCGCACTCGGAATGCAAACCACAACGCGCAGGCGGAAACCTCACCTGCAGACCTGGCACGCCTCTGCTGCAACTCAGGTTGAAAATGTTAGACAATACTTTTCGTCTATCCCTCCCCCAGGTTGCATGCTGCAATTATGCCTACGTAAATTTGTGGTCGATTTTTCTGATATAAATTAACTTATATTCATTTAAATTAGAGATTGTGAATTTTAGAAGGCATCTGGGCTATAAGAATCATAATTACACTATCAGTTTTTTCTTATACTTTGTTACAGTGGGTTTTTTTGAATAAAGGTAAGCAGTTCTGGCTTCAAGGCTAATAAATAGTGGCTTCTCCCCATACAAACTGTAATGTCTGTTGCAATGACCTGCTAAATTTATTACTCAAAATTTACTGACTAATTACCCCCCCTGTTGGCTGTCACAACTTTTGCTTTTTTTTTTTTTTAATTTCAACAATGTTGCCTTCAGTCATAGTTGGGTTTTTTTTAACAAAGACATTCAAAGCATATTGCAAATTGTCACCCTTATGTGCTGTTGTCTTTTATTCTGTTTACTAGAGATGAAATAATTACAGTGTTTATACCAAAATGACTTGAAGGTTGATTGCTGATTTAATAATATCCCCTCCCCTTGGGTTTATATTTCCCATCTGAAGGTGGGAGGGTGCACAACACACACAGAAACAAGGAATATTCTTTGTATAAAATAGAAGTATTTCCTTTTGTTAATTGTTTTACGACTAACAGCATTCTTCTTATATTTTCCCTGACAAAAAATGAATGATCTGAATAAAGAGAGCTGGAGCATGATCAATATGGCAAGGTCCATATCACTTTCAAGCCGTGGGTTATAATTATATTTATGAATGACAGGATTTAAATCTCCATAAATTATGTACCCAGCTTTGCATGCCTGTTCCTCTCCCTCATGTGTGTGCACTTCAGTATTACAGTATCACACTGCAGGTTTGCTGTGAGATGCAGCCACAGTCTATCATACCCCCTAGTGGAAAAGGATTTGAGAAACAAGTGCCAACATGGGCCTGTGCACTCTTGGAGATGAGACACAGAGCTGATGCCAGATGGAAATGAGTTGAGGTGGCATCTCATTTTTAAGATACAGGCAGAGTGCAATTTCTCAAGACTGGAGGAAGATGAGGAGATTAGGATTGGATATTTCCAACATGAAACATTCTCTTAATCACCCTATTTTATAAAACAGAGCTTACCTTAATAAAGCTTAGATTTGAAATTAAAGTCACCACTTGTCTATATGTTCATTTCAAAATCCTTTAATCTCTGGAGGTTAAGAAAAGCAATTAGTAACGCTCCAGAGGACTGTGCAAAGCAAATTTTATAGCAGCGAAGGTAATTGTCTCAGGAAACGTTTGGTGGGCTTGAACTAATGACTTGCAATGTGTACACATTTCTGTGCTTTCTCTGTTTAGGAATTTGAAGCTTATGTCCATTGTTTATATTACACTGAAGCCTCCTTTTCACCTTCCCAATTCTGGAAAAATTAAAATGTTCATGCTGCTGTGAATGTGTTATATATTATATATAGAGGTATATAAACATGCTTATGTCAAATCAAATTAATGGGGAAAAGCACGTAATTAAAAGAGGCATTTTTGTACTACAGTATGTTTCTACAACATGATTTACAGAGAAAAACAAAGGCAGAAAATTGCAGCTGGACATTGACATATAATAGATGAAAGGATTAAGAAGTGTACACTGGCTATTTTGTGCTCTTTCTGATACTCCGACTAGCTGTAAATCAGTTGACCAGTTGATTCAAGTTTAACCAACACTTTTGACCAGAACAGTTGACCAGAATTTATTTTGTGAAGCATTGCATCATACTGTATTTACATTACATAAGCAGGTACCTGACTAAGCTTCAAAGATTCAGGAAAGCTGCAAAGGATCTGTTGTGCTGACCTGCTACAAAATAACGTCCCTGAACTGTTAAGTAGAGAATTATTGATCATCACTCAGACTTAATACTAAAAAGGCACACATCTCTCGCTCTTTAATATCTTTACTGTTCAAAGATTTGCTTCACTTTGCACGTGAACTGCACAAATATCAATGTAGAGCTGTATGTATTCTCACATTCCTATTGATAGGTATGTAAGCACAGCCAGGGATCAATTAAAATGCCTTTTTCTTAGCAAATTGAGCTTTTTGAGCCCTTCTCTGGAAACTCTTAACATTCTCCTTCAGCTGCAGAATGATGCACAGTGTTCAATTACACGCAGCAATACAGAAAATAATACTTATAACCTCATATACACTAAGCATGAACTGTTTGCAACATTGTCTAAAGAAGTGGTGCTGCACTAAACATACACCATGGAGAGAGAAAGTTGAAGACTCCTTGTACTACCATTACATCTGGTGTCTGACAATGACCAGGTACTAAAGCTGGAAAAGCAAAATCCCTGCTAAGGGAAAGACATTAATTGCAGTGCTCACCAGTTAGTGGTTGATTTCCTATCACCACCTGAATTTCATTAGAGTGGCTTTCAGCAGGCAGCTGGGAGGTGTAAAGACAGAGCACAAAGATTAGAAGGATGGACAGTTTCAGAGCAGTCACGTCTTGCAAACGTAACTACGTGGAAACAAAACTCCGGTCAGGATTCGATGGCTGCAGCTCAGGTTGACTTCTGCAAGCTGCAGTCTTCACAAATGAGGTGAGTACTTGGACACCCTGTCGTGCCCTCTTCTCTCCCCTGACATGACGAGCGCTGCGCAGCCACCGCACAGGGCGTCACTTCAGGGGCAGAGAAGGGGCCACGACGAGGTGTGCAAACAGCGAAATCCATCCTGCCTGACACAATACTGTCACTAGGGGAACTTCCAGAGTGAAGCCACAGAAAAGGGATGACTGGTTCCAAAAGGGATGTTTTCCAGTAACAGCAGTCAGTGTCTGGTGGGTCTCTGACACCAAAACTAAGGGATGGAGTTTTAATTATTTTACATTAATCATTAGTTTTATATTAATCATTTAATCTATATGCATCAAAATTGTGCTAAGTACACTGATCCTAATTTACATTGCAAAAGATGATGAAAGAGTATCTTAAAGATTTTACAACTTGCTTCATCTGAGGTGAAGATTATTTTGCTAACCCTACAATTTAAATGATTCAAAAAAGAGACAACGCTTAATTTAGAGATTGATGCTACACTCAGTTTGTCCTATTTTTATTCTTCACAAAATGCAACTTTTGATGATTACTCAATATCTATGAATAATTTGCAGAGTTTTAAAATAATTTTTCTATTAATCTGTCACAAGCCATGAAACTTGACATTTTCACCACACTGAGTACATGAAAGTTGCCAGCTTTGCCTGCCATGCAAATAAGGTTCTTAATTACAGTATTTAAAAGAACAAACGTTACAAGTGCTATAATTTCTTATGGTAAAAAAAGTGTTTGGACCCTGCGAGGGTGGGAAAATGGTCTCAAAAAGCTTCTTAAATGTACGGTGATTTTTCTTTCAATCCCCAAGGATTAAGCTAAAGTATAAAATTTATATCATTAAAAAAATTGTATTCTATTTATATTTCCATTCTCCTCCTTTATACCTTTATATGTACAAGCAGCAGACATTTTTAATCTTCACCAAGTAAGCCTTCAGTGCATTTTACTGACTTCAGCCCTACTCACCCTCTGCACACCTGTGTTTTTAATGGAATTGGTTGAAAGCACGTGTAAAATTTGTCTGCTGGGATGACAGTCACCTCATGCTCTGTTTGCACGAGTGACTTTTAGTCCTTACTGAGGAGCATGACTCACATATTAGGATTGTTGCAAAGGTACAGGTTCAGAATGCTCATAGCTTTGATAGGATCCACTTAGGCCAAAAATGAGTATTAGGCAGCACAACCAAAGATATAATACCCCAAACTTTGCTAGAGTCTTACTTCAAAAGGCTACCAAATTCTGAGTGCTACAACCAGAGCTCTCCTGCTTGCCCTCTTAAAGACCTGCTGGCTTCTCCTTTAGCTCTGAGGACACCAACAGGATTTGTTCTTGAGGTTCCCATGCCAGCTGTGAGGTAGAGATATTTCCTTGCAAAAGGAGGCACTGCAAGTGGAATTTATTGGGCTTTTTCAGTTGCACCTACAGATGTGTATATGCTCTGACTGCCTTTATGGCTCTTAAAGAACACAAAACCTTCCACAGGCAGGTTGTGATGCAAATTATTGACCTATTTATGCAATATTTACTAGCTAGGGTGTAAAAAAAATTCCAAAAGAATTATTCATCTTTTTCAACTGGGCCAGCAAGTCTGTAATACTCACGCAATCCAACCATCCAGGTCACAAAAAGAGAGAAAAAGATGTGTGTTTGTACTTGTAGGAGAATCAGGCAGCCAAGGGCAGGAGGATCAAGACAAACATAAACATAAAATAATTTTTATATTTCTTCTAAGGGATTATTCTTTCAGACAAATCCCAACATGATAATATTTTTTCATTTCTAATATTAGTAATTCCATTTGTGGATGAAGCTTTAGTTCAAGTGTAAGAATCACAGTTCTCTGTTTCTATTCTCATATCTATCACCAAGTTCTGTACCCTTTTAGGGAAAATGAAGCAAACTGCCCTGAGTTTCAATTTACCCATCTGTGGAATGGAAATGATTACCTGTTAATAACATGTGAAATGTTATATAAATTAAATGCAATGGCACACACTCAAGGACTTACTTATATCCTGCCTACCCTATAATATTATGAACCTTGATTTTATTAAAAAAGGAATATGATGGCATTCTCAGTCATACAGAGAGATGAGTAGTAGAGAAATATGAAGTTAAAAAAAGATAGATAAACTTCAGAGGTTCACTTATCTGTAAAAAACCTCTTGAACAGGGACCTATGAGTTCTTGGAAATATCAATAACACTAGATTCATTCTGCTTTTGATTACAAAGGTGCAAATCCTCTGTTTTAATGAGATGAAATGATGTAATGGAAAGCCAAGCATCATACATATTATTTGTAAGAATCTCCTCAGATTTTTATGCTCTTTCTGTTTTGTCACTTAGAATTCATAAAATGCTGCAGGCCAAAATCCTTCCTGTTATTTAAATGACTTTTATGTTTTTTCTAGCAGGAAAGTTACAGTGGAGAAGGTAAAATTATCTTGGTTATATGCACATTCATTTAAGAAAAGAACACAAAATATACTGTACCCTCAGGGGAAAAAGCCACAAGACTAATGTAATGCTAAGGTTGTGAAATCACATATTTTTAAGTAAGGAAATGCATAGTTGAAATTTTCACCTTATTTTTTTTCCTTATCATCAGTCTTTTTAAAAATTATGTGTCTTTATATTACAAATTAGTTGTCAAATAGGACAACATGTACCAGAAAACAGAATGTAATTTCTTATAAATGCGTGCCTGCAATGAGTTACTGCAATACATTTTTCAGGTAATTTGTTTCCCAGACTCATTAAATCTGTGGGAGAAGTCAAGTTTGAATAAAAGGGGTTCCATTATTTCTGAGTTATGCTTTTATAACATTTTAAACAAGATTATGTCAAATAACCATAGTCTGTTGGTTTGCTATTTAAAATCAGAGAGCAGATGACAAATACTGCTCAACTTTCTAGAAACGTGTATCTTTTTATTGAGACTAAGCATACTGCAGTCCAAATTGAAATAAAAACCTTTCTTAAATTCTGGACAATAAATGGAATGGAAATAAAAATTATATCTATTACTAGTTTATACTACAACATCTTAAGGAGAGCAGGATGAACTATATGTTCTTCCATATGCAGAATATTAAAACATTCCTCTCAGTAAATCTAAGTGACATAGATGGCAGAACCCAGATTCTGCCAATCTAGAAAAAAACTTTGCAAGAATATTAATCCACAGATGTTCAACATACAATGCAAGAAAATGTTAATCACACCAAATAATGGAGAACGGAATCACGGAGAATCTGCACAGCAGAGGGAACTTTGCAGATACAAACCTAACACGACCTTGTGCTACCTGACCCACTGCTGCTCAGTGGTTAAATCATCCTCCCTCACACTATCCTGCCTCTCAATAATTTCCTGAGATGTTCACATTTAGAGCATACATACACCACATGTCATAATCCATCAGCACAATAAGTGAAAATACCAAGTATTGTTCCAGTGTTTAGGTTCTGGATGACTGAATATGATTAACTGGTTGATTGAGTTTTTCAGGTGTTATAAGAATAACATGACAAACAATGAACAAAACCTATATTACATGATTAGGACACTACAGTCAATGCACATGTTTATAATAGGTGAGGCTGGGAGCTCTGCTCATCACTCATCACTCCTGCCCAACACTTTCAATTTGAACCTATTTTAAGCTTCTCCAAACTTTCACCACTTGCTTTGATTTTCAGATATCTTCTTCAGTTCAAGTTCCTTTTACTGGGATGGTTGGCTGGCTTTTCAAATCGTATTTATTCCAGCCCAATCATTTCAGCTCTTCCTAAGAGCAGGGATAATGATAGGTAAAATTTGGTTGTGTAAAGCCTTTTCTTTGAAAATGGGGTGCAAAAGGTCTCTAACCCCACTACTTGGAACTAGAGATTTGAAGTATGGCAAGAATGTGCTTGTAACTGTCCTCATGATAAGCCTTCCAAATGCAAGCTTTTGTTAGAATCGTTGCTTACACAAAACAAAAAAATAGTTGACACTAAGGACATGCTATGTCTTACTAGGAAAAAATAGGAAAAATCAGTCTTGACTTACTTCAAAAACAGAAATGCAGTCTTTCTTTTCAAAGTGTTTTTTCACTAGGAGCCTTGAAATCCAAAACTGAATGGTGGTCAATTAGTAGAGAAGACCAATATTTTCAGGGGTCTTAATTTCAATTTTACCATACTTCAGGAAGTTTGTTGCAAATAAGGTATGGAATAACAAATATTTAAAGGTCCTACTGTTACTTTAAATTTTGCTGATATCATCCACTTCAGACTCAGACTCAGTTCATCTGAAGACAAATAATTTCAGGAATTTATTTGTTTATCTTATAGGCCAAATAGCATTGCCTAAGCAGAGAGCTGACTTCTGGGACTGCTGAAGCTCAGGTAATTGAATGCTCAGGTAATTGTAGCCAATGGGATCTCTGTCTCAGTGAAGTTCTTTTCAGAAGAGGCTGTACAGTGAGACACCACTGTGAACACCTCGTGTTCGTAAATGCTTTGACACTACTCCTTTCAAGCATAACTCCAGCCCTGGATGGTCCTATTAAAACCCCATATCTCATATGAGTTAAATGTATAAATTCATGTTTGTCAAGCAATTTGACAGTGTAGTGAAGAGCACCATAGGAAAAAAAACCAAACCAAAACAGAAGGAAATGGTGTTTCTGACCTCAAAGCAGAATTTGACTAAAGTGCAATAAATAACACCTGAAGTCACATATTGAACAATGACAATAAAATGAAATATTGAAGAGCTATGCATTAGTTGAGCATTTCTTTTCTGCTTACGGTAAAAACAGATGGCTGTAGAAAAAGATATAGATATTATTCAATATTTCAGGAGTCTATCATAATTAGTGTTATTCAAAAGATTGGTCATCTGAACAAAACAAAACAAAAAAATGTCTTGAGTTCAGTCCAAAGTCAACTTTTTGTTTATTCTTATCACCAAAATAAAAACATTTTCCTTATAAGCCAAACTTAGTTAAATTCTGAAACTAGTCATTACTTTGAATTGACAGTATTTTCTTTTCAAAATGTCAAACTCCATTACTGTGTCTGCTATAAAATTTGAAAAGTATTTTTCAGCTGAAGTCTTCCTTGCATACCTTCAGTTAACCTGAATGTTCATTTTTCATGTAATGAACTATTCAAGTAAACACAGAATTCACCTGTAGTCTCAATGTGGGTAGGGAGCACTGTCAGGTGAAAGCTGAACAACCAACCTGAAACCTGGGTGTTGGAGCTTTACACTGAAAAATGAGTGATTTGGTCTTTTAATTTATCTTTGGATGTACAACATAGATGCAACCAACCATTCATGATATGGGAATACTGGTTAAATGTTATGGCTTTGCAATCCAGGACATTGTATTAGATAATAAGAATCAGCTTTTTCAACTTGAAAAATCTATTTATGTTAGCATTTAAAATTTAGGCTAAGTATCCTGTTCACTGTCAACATTATGTATATAGATTATATGCTTATAGAGGGAACTGTTACACTTCAAAACAACGGCAGCAGATTGAGATGAATGTAATTTTATGGAACGAATATAGAGTGCTCTGTTACAGGTTTTCCATTGAAAAATTATATATAAAAATGGAAATGTTGGTCAAGTTATCACATCTCCTGAAAGGACAGTTCTTTGAGTACTGAGTTTAGGTGTATTAGAAGGCAAACGTGACAAAACTGCCATTAAGATAAATGGGTAGAGGAAGCTAAAGCAGAACAAAATAGGGGAAAAAGAGACATCTAGAGCAAAAGATCTTCAATGGCAGTTGGGAAAATCATATCAGGCTAGAGAGAAAGTAATATTCAGCTGAAAATCTCACCCTTAACTGGAGACTGATAATAGTAGGATATAAGGTCTGAAATACTATAAAATCAGAATAATCTGTTTTCCTTCCATTCCAAGGTATTCAGCTAAGCTCAGAGTTGAAACCTCCCCTTAGCAATGTTGTCAGTAAATGCCACAAATATGAGACCATTAAATAAAAATTCAGAAGTAATTTGTATTCTCATCAGAAACCAAATAAGTCATCTATGTTCTAATCAATGGCTTTGACTATTAATTCCAAGTGTCCTTTCCACTACCTTCATAGTTGAACTTAGAAATTTTGGCATTTTTATTATATTTGGATGTTTCTTGAAAAAGTCTCATGTTGTGAAGAACTGCAATTACACAAAGAAGGCAAATGTTGCAGAATGCAAAGTCATATAAAAAAAAAGATACAAACCCTTCTAACATTACTATCCATCTGACTTCAATCCCTGATAGTGGTCCAACAATCAATCACCAGGGGCATTGGACACCCATAATTAGATTATAAAATCATAACTATAGTCATTTTACGTCTGCTTGCATAATTACATCAGCATGCTAATATCCTTTTAATGGTCTCTAATGATGTAATAAGAAATAATGGAATTTATTTGACAGCTACATAACCATTAACAAAACATATTAAGCATAACTATTACTTCCATAAAGATTCAGGCTGTATCCAAAAGTGACAACTAACACGTTGGATCTTTTTTGCAACATTGAAATATTTCTAATTATGAATTCCCTAAATCTATTCCCACTAATCTGCTTCACAGGGCGAGCAAAGTTTATGTCAATGCACACTTGACAACAAATCAGCTGTAGAAATGGACTGAATGCTCTGGAAGCCAAGCCTGGGGATATACTGTGGATTGAAGGCTATCGGTTAAAGTTGGCAGGATTGTCAGAGAAGATAAGCTGATTACTACCATGCACCAACTAGTGCATGAAGAGTGAAAGATATTTGCAGACAAAACTAACTAAAGGCAGTAATTTATTAGTGAAGCAGTGCCTTTAAATTTTGTCTTTTTTTCAGAGGAAAGGACAGTGAACTCTTAACTGAGAATTTAAAGGACTTTAAGAGAACCCACCACTCACCCTCTTTCCTCAGTTCTTACACTACTTCTATTTGATGTGATGACTTTTTCTGTACTCTCAAATTAACCCTGTGATTCTCATTAACATGTCTCTACTCTGGAATCTTTGCAAGGATCTAAAAAAATCCAAGTCTACACTGCTACATTCTAACCATTTGGAATTCTTAGAGGAAAAAGGGAGAACTAAGAATTTTAGACCAAGCAAATACTCAGGAGTTAAAGTAGGCTAATATGATAAATTCCTACTCCTTTTATAAATCCTCTGTCTCCAGGCTGATATTTTTTTCTACATCACTTCCTCACTTTTTTTTTTTAAATAATCTGTAAGAAAAAGATACTTTTAGTTGCCAGTGAAATAAAATAATGTAAATCACCCACTATGCCTTAGCCAAGTAAAAAACATATCTCCTGAGAAACATTCTCACACTTTGCTATGTCAGTGGTGGATATGACATGACATCAGGTTCTTCTTGAAAACCCCTTCCATGAGGCCACAGAAAAGCCAACCAGAGTCCTTCAAACTCATAGTGTTTTCCATGGATAGTGGCACAGTGACAAGAAAATAACAAATCCAAAAATGTTAACTCTTTTCTTGGCAAGGTCTTCCTCTAAAGCTTCTACTACTGCTGTATATTCTGATAAGCTCCACGGTGCTTTAGTACTTCATGGGTTTAACCTGAGTCAAAGCATCTCATTCTCTCAAAAAAAGAAAATTTTTTATGGATGAATTCTTCACTCATTTGAGATTTGGGATAACCTTTCAAAAGATTTATAGATCTTTTGAAAAGGCGAAGACTGATAAAAAATTGTATGGATAGAAAGAATGCTCAGTCCTGTCTGGAGTTACTGTAATTCATAACACATTTTTAAGGTACTGACCGTACAAGTATTTTCAGTATACTCATATGACTGCATATTAATGGATGCAAAATAACCAGCTTCCCTAATTCTGCACATTAAAAAAAGGGTCCATCATAGCTAGCTATATCACTGGAGGGATATTTTTCATTAGAGAATTAGTCTGCAGCCTACCAACTGCAATGTTGTTGTGATTTATCAAATGATAAAAAATAACCAAAAGGCTTTATACTAACAATTAGAAAGGTAGGTGAAAGTGCTCTTGTACTGTAAATGAATGAAGTTAATGAAGCTGAACACATTGATTCCAGCAGAGAAATTGTTTCATGGGATTACTCCTTTAAAAGTGCAGTAGACTTCATCTGCTAGTGTTCAAAGTCAAGGATGCAAATTCTCCTTATATGAAAGATAATAGAATATAATAATTTTTTTTAAATTTAAAAACTCAGTTTTCATAGAAAATGTATTTCGTTAAATAAAACCAAAAGACGTTAATCAAAACAAAGCAAACAAAATATAGGAATATTTTCCTTCTCAATAACTAAAGACAAAATGCCTGGTATTTTTCAGGCTTCTAAAAGATTTTCTCACCAGTAGTCTATTTCTCCATACCTATACAGTAATAGAAGGGGTAGAGTGTTTTTTACAATCAAGAATAAACTAAAGATGAAACATCATCAGACTATAATTCAAAACAGAGTATTAAACAGTGAATTACATTCTGTAAATGAAGATTAAACAAAAGCTCATGGCAGCACACGTGAGGCTGAGAAAGAAGCTGCACTTCAGGAACCCAACTCATGGGCCAAAGCAAGTAAACCCAAACCCTCTGAAACACAGGCAGGGGCTGGATCATATCCAGACATGACTTCCTTTCTGTGTGCCCAACATGTGACTTCCTTGCAGCAAGCTACCAAAACCCTCCCACAGCCAAACCTTCTTTGCAATTACTTTTATATCAAACTACTTTTATTTTCTGATTTACAAAGAGAGAGAATGGAGTTTTGTGAAGTAAATATTTCTACCAAATGCCTTCAGAAAATCCTCAAACTAAAACTCTTTAGTGGACATGGCAGATCATAACCTCCTAGTTCATGAGATTAACATGCAGAGCATTCATCAGTATGAATCACAGGAGAAAAACCAGCAGCTCAACATAGCTGAACTCCCTGTGACTTGCTAGATAAGTAGCTGACCAAGAAGCATGACCCAGTGTGCCATGGGCCAGACTCAAAGCCAGAGACCCAAGTTCATATCCATCTCTGATGTCATTTTTCCCCTTGGCAATGCTGGTTATAATGACCCTTCACAAGACTTTCCTTACCTATAAACTGTTAAATAAGAGTGGTAATACTTTTATAGCACTTTGAACAGATTATTTTTCCCTATGGAAGCAAAGAAAAATTTCAGTCTTTATCATTTTTTCAAAATAATTTGTTCCTGTGTGTAGGGAATGTTACAAAGATCATCACTATATTTGCCTCACATCTCTTTTGCCTCTTGCCACTCTCCTCAATTTTGACATTAAAAAGCAGATATTTCCTTGTAAGACAGACTATTCAAAAATAATGAGACATCCAATAAAATAAAAAAGGGGCAAATTCCATGTACATACTTGACATCATCGAAGACGCTCATCTGCAGCTTCAGGAGATCTGCCACTTCCTTTATTAACTCCAAGCCCTTTTCCACACTCAGGGGGCTGTTGAAAGGGAGCAAGAAAACAGAGCATTAAAAAAATGGAACTCATCAATACTTGAGAGGCTAAAGGTCCCAAAAGAGTTATCACCTTGGCCTCTTTGAGTCTGAAAGCCACCACTAACTGTATTCCTGTCACATAGTGGTCGTGATATCAAGGGAATTGGGATCAGGTGCTTCTTCAGGCATGATGAATCACCTGAATTTTCCAGCAATAAGACAAACAATAAGGTGCAAATGGAATTGTTAGGAAGTGTAATGGGCCCATGATGCAGCAACCAGTTCATCTCAGTCCTCAATAAAAAATGTAATAAAGTAAAAGGACAGAAAGAAAGAAAAGGATTGACGAGACAAGGAGGGAAACAAACAATGAAAGTCAAATTGCAGGCTCAGTATCAAATGGACAAGTGAAAAGCATATTTTTAAATTCATTAGATTTTAAAATGAATCTTTGCCCAGTGAAAGGATACAAAAGTATTATGGATTTGAAAGTAAACAATGGAGCAAGGCACACAGTCCAGAGGACACTGATTAGATACGTAGGATTTAGCCTGGTGTGTGCATAGGCTGCTGACAGAACCCCCTTTAAATCTTTTTAACCTTTGTCAATGCCACATTTACATTTTTTAATTTAGAAAACAGGTTGCAATCAAGCCTAACACAAGAAGACTGCTATCATTTTAAAAAGCACTTATCTAGATGCAAAATTTATATTTGCAAAAATTTCAGGTTATAAGAGTTGTTACAACTCTAAAGACGTATTAAGAACATTCCATCCCCAATATACAGATCATACCTTGCTTACTTGTTATTCACTACTGTGGAATCAAATAAAAAAGTATTAAGAAAGTGAAAAGATACTGAAGTGATATAACAGTGTCCAGTGAAAACAACAGATATAACATTCTCTGTCTAAATTGTGATCATAGATTTATTCTCAACATTGTTAAAGCCCCAAAGACCATAAAATTATACCTTACAAGCTTATCTAACTTATGCCATGGTAAAGCAGAAACAATTTTGATGAGATTAACCCAGGGGAAAAAAGGTTCTGTATTTTTTCCTTCAAGGATTTCTAATGAGTAGGAGAAGAAGGTGTCAAAAAAAGCATGTAGTATTAGACACATAATACTTAGGGGAATGAAACTGGACTAAGGGGAAAAAATACTTTTTTCAAAGCTTTTATCAAAGGTCATTATTTCTGCCTCACAGTTAAAGCTTTTCAATCTAGTTTTACATCATGGTAATCATTGCCACTATATTATTTATTGTCTGCAACAAACACTGGGGGTTTTTGGGTTTTGTTTTTGGTGTTGTTTACTTTTTTTCACTGGGTTCTGCATACACTGCCCTAAGGGCACCTCTATTTAAATAATGGGATATCTCATGTGGGTCTTGCTTAGAACAGAATTGCCCAGCCTCCCTTCATGCTACTAACCCAAAATGCTCAAGAGACCTCCTGTCACACAACCAGAGGTAGCCCCTCTAGGCACCAGATAAATATAGAGTTTTTCTAGATGTCTAAGACAGAAAGGTTCTTCTGTGAAAGTAACAAAAGAATCTGATTGATTGTGTAAGGAAAAAAATGTACTATAGATTATTCATAAAACCCTTACATATCCACTGACAGTGGATAGAAATGTGATTATTTCCATCACTATGAAAGCAGATTGTCATAGTTATTCTGGGGTTTACGTGTTAATTAAATCTTTTCTCCCAAAGATGTTGGCTTAAATTTTACAGAAATGATTGGTGTCAGCAAGTGGGCTTTTACTCTAATAGCAAGTCTGATGCAGGCAAGGGCTGCCATGTACATTGGCACTGCTTTTTAACCAAGGGAGCCTCACTGTAAAGCTCAACCTCCTTTCCCCATCTTACCACTCCCTCCTCCCCAAAAAAAGCACTCCCCAGCTTCAAAAACCAGATATGCAGCAACAAGCCAAGGCAGCAGCAGTAAATGGGGGATGTAATCAGAGCATTTGAATGCTACAAACCAGCAATAATGCTGGAGGGAAAGTGGAAGAGAAAGTGGTGCAGAAAAGCCATTCTTTTGCAAGTCTGAGCATCCAAGAGTAGTCGTAGTAACTCTCATGCCGTATCAAACTAAAACACATAGGTTCACAAACCCAGTTGCAGTTTGATAGGCTAAGAAATTGTCATTCATAATGGCAAAGGAAAGCTGCAGGACCAATACTCTTTGGTACCAGTACTACTACTGATCACACTGCCATATTTAAGGATTCCCATTAAAAATGATTACAATCCTGGTATTTTTCAATGCAATTTTTCCGACTTCTCAATATTGATACAATCTAGTACTGTTTATTACAGTTCTGTGACAGCTGTATTGTAGGAGAGTGGGATATTCAAAACCTTTCCCTAAAAATGCCAGGCCATAATTTTCCACACTCAGTTTATGCTTAGCTTTCGTTTAGTGTTTCATTTTGCTCAGTGTTGCATGGTTTGTACAGTGATTGCCTTTAAGTTTGTTTAAATGGAGAGAATAACACCATTTCCACCAGCACAGTGCTGTCCATGGTCCTCCCACACATCCCCAGTGCAAGCACTCAATACTTATGGAGCAGATGATATTTGTCATTTTTCACATACTATGCTTAGTTTTCAGCCTGCTTGATTCAGTTCCTGTATTAGGGAGTGGGGTTTTTCTTAGTATGAGGTTTCCTCTATTGATTGTGAGGGTTCAACAACTATGGAATTAATTCAATGGGAAGCGTTACATAAACTAAGAAGAAAGAAAAAAATAAGTGTTAGATAAGGAACAAATAGTGAGCTACTCCACACAGAAATTGTAACACTAGAAAGAAGATTTTTAGACAACCCTGAACAACTGTGGCCCCTCATGTTCCAGAGCCAACACAGGTCCAACACAGACCCAACACAGGTTCAACACATACACATTTTCTTTCTGGAGCCTGTGATAAGGCATTTCAGTACACCAGTAACAGGGAATCCTTACAGAGAAATCACAATTTACAAATAGGCCTCAGAGATACAAAGCATGAGCTGGAAAAAACAAAAGCAGCAAAATTCCCTCCCATGAATGCTATTTATGTTTTCCCGTTTCTCTTGGGGCTGACTAAGACCTTCTATGTCAAAGAAAACTAATGGTTGCTGCAGTGTCTTTAACAGCCCTGCTTGATGGGCATTGGAACAGGCTCCCCAGGGAACAGGTCACGGCACTCTTGACAGAGTTCAAGAAGTGTTTGGACAATACTCTTGCGCACATGGTGTGATTTTTGGGGTGTGCTGTGCAGGGGCAGGCATTGGACTTCAATGATCTTTGTGAGTCTCTTTCAACTCAGGATATTCTATGATTCTATGACTTGATTTCACCACTACTTTTTTTGATTGCCCTGAAGGTTTCTAATCACCTTTGATCTAGATTTTGGCCTTAGGAAGAGTCAACTGTTGCATGGCAGAGCACCTTTTTGCAGATGACATAGATGCTGCTAGCTGAGATCTTGAGACAATGCTTTCTTTGGTATTCCTATCTTTGCTCTCATTCCATTTGCTGTAGATTTCTCTTTTGCACCTTCTTTCAAGGTAACTGTATTAAAATACAAAAATAGCAACTTAAAGAAAATGTGATACATCTTACAATTTAAAATAGTTTTTGAGGTCTTTTTTAGGTTTGCATCTCCAGTTCTCTACAGCTTGGAATATGAGAAGAGAATCAGAGAGCATATAAAATTCATGTATAATGAACTTCCTTCCATTGCTTTATCTGCTAATGCCATCTCTATCTGTGAGTGCTACCATAATTGTTATTTTTTTAGTTGTAAGATTCAGACTTCACTGAACAAGTAGCAGAACTTTGCCTGACTCAGAAGTCAATCTCTATCTCATATTATTGGTATAATATACTTTGACACACTAATGATAGCAAATAAATAAACAGAGAATGAAATGTAAGTATTTCCTTTAGGGTTTATATCTATATATATATACATATATATATATAAAAGACTGGTAGAGTGTCATCTGCAAAATATTTCACTACTGCTTTTGTTTGATCTCACTTTTCAGGGCATGGCTCTTGCACTATTACACCTCCTGGAGAATATGGCTTATATCTCTGCTAAAAATAGCCAGTATTATATGGTAGTACTACATTATCCCTTCAGATGAAATGACTCCCCAGCTCAGAGGAAGACTCTGGTGGGATGATTTATCATAACATAATCATGCAAATTTCCATATCAATTTTAATCGTGAAAAATGTATCATCCAATTCAGACCTACTTGGTTGATCTAAATAATCCTGAGCCAATCAGCTCTCTAAAACTTCATCAGCAGTTTTGTCTAATACAACAAAACTAACAAAAAACCAAACAGGCAGGATCTAGACTATAAAGCTATTTTATTTAGAGATGAATCTGAAATGAAAGAACAGGAAAAAATCTTAACTTTAATGTGAGCTGCTAAGCACTTCTGAAAGTGCTCATTTAAATGCTCAGAAATGGATTTGGAAGCCCAACCTTATGTAATTGTCAAAGTGTTTCCACAGAGTGTGCTGGACATTGAATACAAGAAAATTAGATTTTCTGGTGAAAATAAGATTTTGTATCTTCCAATGTCTAAGTCTCTCCCAGTGAGAAAGCTGAAAACAGAAATATTTTAAGCAACAATCCACTTACAGAGGTAATTTAAATAACAGAACACTGAATGATAATCTTCCCCTGTATAGACTATTAAGATTTCACTTTTCAATTTACAAGAAAAATGAAGTGATGAGGAGTCATTTCTAAAACACAGTCCCAGAAAGTTGACATAACTCAGAACAATCCCATTAACTTAATTTCTCCATAGTTTCTGCTACAAAATGTCTAGACTTTGTTAGGGGTTTTTTTTTCAGTCTGTTTGTACAATCCCACCATTTTCAGTGATTTTATACGTGAGAGAATATCTGTAGCTGAACAAATTATGAATGAGGAACAGAATATATCTTCATTTGGAAGAGCTCTTTCAAGTTACCTTGGTCAAGACATCTTCGTGACCCTCAATTCCACACTCCATAAAATGAAGACAGTTAGACCAACTTTCCTTGTCAGGTGCCTGGCATTGTTATATAAAAGACTGTAATTATCTGACTGGCACTCATCCTGGATCTAAGAATAGAGAGAGCAGCACTATTGCCTGTGTATATCACTCCTCACCAAATATGGAGAAGATGGATGGATGGATGACAGTAGAACACTATGAAACCTGAAAATTAACTTTTACTTATAATAAAAATTTTGCTTATTCCCCTACCAAAAGTTTTGTTCCAAATTTTCTTAGCACAGGGCCTCTGACTGTCTTTAGAGCACATCTTGATGATTTTGGAGCATATTTGGAGCACACTGATCCAGGTGAAGGTACCTTCTGCCTCACTGGTGAATTAGTCTTGCTAAAGGCCTGCTGTGGGCAAACAAAGTAGGAGTCAGGAGACCTATGGACCAGACTTGCTCACAAATGACCAGTTGAACCACTTCAACAGAAGAGTAGTGCTGCATATTAGATGGCGATCTCAAGACCATTTCAGCTTCATGCTACAATCATCTGAACATTGTTACAAATGGATTCCACGTTTTCAAGAAATTCCCAAGATAAACTACAAATCTGATGAGTGAGAACAAACACTTTGAATAATGGCCTATTTTTGACCTGGACCTAATGATTTATGCATTCCAGGCTCAAAGTTTCCCCTTCTGGTTAAAGAACAAAAAGGAAGCATGTAAATGAAGGCACAGGAGGGGTTCTGTGGGGAGCGACACTGGCAGCATGGCCAGCTCTGCGTGCTGAGCTAAATGGAGCTCAAACTCTAATATGAGCCAGTGGGCAAGGTCAAAGGGAACAAGAGGAAAAACAGAAGTAAGCAATGATGAAAACTAGATGTTCTGTATTCCCCAACATGCCTGTCAAAACAGTCCCATAAATTGAACCATTTTGGTACAAAAAATCTGATGCAGTTATACAGATGGCTTGATTGCAGGCGTTTGCCAAGCCTGCTCTCAGCCCAAGGAGAGCAACATGTAGTTCAATGTTATGCTGAGGTTATGTCAGTCTCACAAGCAGTTGCTCTCACCTGCTCTTCCTCCTCCCAATTGCCAAGTGCCTTTGGAAACCCACTCACTGAACTCTGAAATGCTCCCTTAGTGCCGTCATTAAAATTATGTATTGTCCTTACCAGACTGTACCTAGTGCCCTTCCAATACTCTGTTTAGCAATTGTAATGCAGCACTATAATGGACATCCAGTCAGCCCTGTCAGATTAGTTCAATTGAATCATTTTCTGCAAAAATGAAGAATAATATATAGTACAGAAATAGGCCTGACATTGGGAATTGCACTCTTTAAACATAAATGTCAGTCTAATCCCCAGTAAAATCTTAAGTAAGGTAGGGTTCAATCCATCTAAAATTTGCTTAAATCAGAACACAGGCAATGAGGGCCAGTTTGCCCATTTTCAAGAATGATGAGCACTACAATAAAATTGCAAGGCATTTCTCTGCAGACTGAAGGTTCCTGAATGCTTAACTACAGTCCTCCCAGCAGTACCAGTAAGTGTATTTTTTTGGGCAGGTAAATGCTACTCACACCCAGCCTCTTTTGCTGCCCAAACTCAAGAACAGTGGCATCTCCACTCCACTTATCATCCCTGGAAAATGTTCAAAAGTTTGGCTACACCTGAGCTCCGCTAGAATAGTATTATATACACATCTAAATCAGAGGATGAAGCTTGAACCCAGCACTTAGGACTTTTGGGGAACAGACATTTTATGTAGACTAATGTTTACTTTAAAACCACTTCCAATATTTCCTAATATAAAATGCACACATGTTCAAAAACTAAGTTTGAACCAGCAGTCTTCCTTACTCCTGAGTGCTGCAAGAGTCATGTTCTCTTTTGTCTAATATTTATCTTTCTCTGTTGCTTTTAGGCCTGAAGATGAACCACTGGACCATCAAGAGGATGATGGACAGTATTATTTCTCAGGTCTGGTACTTAGAGCACTCTCCCAGGATGTAGGAGTTAAAACTGCTCAGACCAACTTCAGTGGAATCTCTTCCACCTCCTGCTTCACTTTCCAGCCCCCACAGTAACAAGCAGAAGACAGTCAGAAGATCCTAGACACAGTGCCTGTCAGCAGAGGAGCACTAAACACACTGGATCCCCAAATATCCTACTTGTTTGGCATGTCTCAGTGAAACACAGAGATACTTTGCAGTCTAGGCTGTCTTCTGGAGTCTTCAAAGGTCCCTTCTAATCAGTGGAGGAAAGAAGGTGTCTAACCTCCCTGTGTGGGTACATCTTCACCTGTCTCTCAAGGAGCTCAATGATGTGAAATGAAGTGGATGACATCCTTGGGGAATATGTGCAGCATCCAGCAGCTTTAAGTTTGGTACCTAAATGAGGCAGTCTGGCTTTCACTCTAAATTCTGAAATAACCACATTTCAGCTTTACACCTAGAAATGTGCCTTAAAGGGAAAAGATATTAAACACATGGATAACAAGACACATATCCTAAGCTCTTGAAAACAGACGCTGAACAGATGAAATCTGTTGAAGAATTTAATTTCAGTAATCAACTTTTATTAAACAATGGGAGTTATACACCGATTATGCCCTGCAGGCCGAAGTGTTGGGTTAGAATTGTAAGATTCTTTCTCACTTGGTTCTTTATTCCAGAGATTCAAGTTAGCAAAAAAAAAATCTACCAGATGATCTAGTCTGACAATTGCCTGGATGGGTTCACCAAAGATCAGTGACTTCTCACAGTACTTTACTCTAGAAGCTAATTTGAGTTTTGATCTGAAAAACACAGTTTTGTTGGTCCCGCCTATGTCTTTATTTATTCTTAGTGTTTATATTTAAGACTTTTAACAGTCATTTGCTTAGTGGACACAAATATTAACTTCTTTCATGTTGAAGAATTTTTTTTAGTACTGATCTGAGATTAGTTTTTTCTCTCTAGTCTTTTTAAATACTGAATTTTAAGAAGATGCATTCTATAGTTTAAAATAATTAAGAAAGTTCCACCTGGCCATTTCTCAATAATGTCTCTGTTTTAATTGACATTAAATCAGCTTCCTGTCATTGGCAGGCAACAGTCTATAACAGTATCACATTCTTAATATGCAGCACAGTCTCCTTAGTAATGAAGATAAAAACCCAAGAAAAACCTAAAAAAAAAAAATCAAAGTTCAGAAATATGAGTCTGGAATACCATATGGAATGCATTAGAGAGTCAAATAAAGAGTCTGTCTTTAGGGTTGGTAATGTTGAAGACTAGTTTTGTCTGGCTGTTAAAAGCATTTGGCAGCAGAATGGACATTGACTAAGTGCAGGCAAAATCCCTGATGGTGGGAAGCTGGGAGGAGCAGCCTGGCCAGCTCCAGCCAAGCTGCCATTCTTCCTCCATGCCTGGAAAAGAGCTGGGATGTCTGTCACAGTACTCAGACTGAGTGAAGAGACTCTGAGGTTTGTGGAGGTATTTCAGAGTTTTTTTAAGTGACTTACAGATATGCTAGGAACGGTCTCTTTGCTTATTACTTGCTCTAATGAATACCAAATATTAAATCCAGTAGAGGGGGACTGTTGGAAGAGGTAACAGTAGCTTCAGCATTTTTAACCACCCACCTTCATGGGCCAGCATCAGGCTTGATTTCCTTCCCATCGTATCTCCACTCTCAGTGCACTGCTTGGCAAGGAGAGGCGGAGGAGAGGGAATGCCAGGACTTGGGCACTGCCTCTCCATGGGCAAGGGGCTGGTACATACCTGCTGTGACTGCTTTGCCTGCTAAAAGCAGTCAAGAGGAAAAGATAAAGAGCAGGAAAGCAATCTCCAGTTCCTGCTGCAGGGATCGAGGAGGAGTGAGAAAAGCAGTGCTGAAGGAAGAACATTCCCAGCACTAACCCCAGACCTCAAGTCAGTTCTCAGCAGCAGCCACCAGCACAATACTGGAAGTTATTTTAAACCACCTCGGACATGCTACTGCCTGATTTTCTAAAACTAGCAATAAATACAGGATAGTCCAAAGGTAAGTGCTAAGAAATAAAGTCCAAGATAATTCTGGAAAAGTTTTGAAGGAGGGCAAGAGAAATGGTCAGCTGGGATATACCTTTTTAAGGACTACCTAAGGAGTAGCCTATCCTGGGAAAAACAATGCTTTGACAAACTAAACCCACTAGTTTTTAAATTTTCTTTTTTTTTGGCTTGGGCACTGTTGTGTTCACATCACTAATAATCAAGAGAGAAAGATGTAAAGACATTAAAAGAGTTATTCAGGAACAATATTCAAAAAATATTATTTCCTCATTTCCCTGAGAGAAAACCTAAAAGTTGAGAGGGTGTCTATGAAATTGCCATTTTTCAGACATTTGCCTGTAGCCCAGTCAAAAAGCAACAAAACACACATATTCTATCCCAGGAGTACTAAGAACACCTGACCAAATAAATTAGAATATCATACATGAAAAAACCAATCTGATTCATTATCAGAGGTCAGGAATGGTGCCATGTTATCCTTACATGACCCTCATGAATCACACGAACTTTGTGTTTTATAATAAGCTCAGACATGCACTTCCCAAGTGTCCCATGTGCTCTGCAGCCTAGGCCAAGCAGAGAAATCAGAAGCGAGTTCCTCTTGCCTTATACCCTGCAACAAGACTATTCCTTCTGAAAATAAATAAGTAAGATTATGGTATAATTATACAAACAATTAGTTAATGTGATTATGTAAATGCTTAACACTTATAAAAACCTCTCTTTTTAAAAAAGCTCCTCCTGAACTCTTGACCTCAGTGATATGTATTAGACTAATTTGCGTTTTAGAAATGCATGGTTTGAAAATGGAGAACTGCCTTCAGGATTTGCATGCTTTCTTTTAAATTTTCAAGTCTGAAAATATGTACCACCATACCGAGGGCAGGATTCATGTATAGAAATATAGCAAATCTTTTCTTCAAATTTTCCACAGCCTCAGAGCACAGACTATGAGGAGTATAAGAATACCTTTCCTTTTTCTTTTTTTTTTTCCAAAAGTACTGTTTTTGTTAATGTCTATTATTCTGTCACACTTATTCCAGCTGAATTTCATCTACCATTGTGCTCCTTAATCCCTCAATGTATTTAAATCCATCTGGAATTTTTCTAAATCCTCCATAGTTCTTCCTCACAGAGACAATTTGCCGATGGGGTACCACTAATCTCTCTACACGCTGAGGAGCAGCAGTTCATGACAAATCTTTCTCTCCTATCTCATAACCAGCTCTTAATCCGCAGTGACACCCTGGCCCTCGCTCTGTGACTCACTCTCCTTAAAGTCAGTATGAAGAGCATCCCATTTATCTCCTGTTGATTTGAAGGGTAGGTACAACTTGTGGGTTTGCTGCAACTGCAGCTTTTCTCACAGGAGAGTCTGATGTATGTCAACAGAAGGTTCTTTGAACCTGAGGGTCTTCCATATGTGGTGCTGCCACAAAGGAGAAGAGAGGGTCCCTGGCACAGCCTCCTGGAGGCCCAGGCTCAGTGGTCCTCAGATATAAATAGCCAGGACTTGAAATGAGTAGCTAAAAATAGTCACTTATTATTGATGCGGTCTCAGAGTCAGCGACGACAACACTTCTCCATCGCAGAAGCTGTAAACAATACTTTGGAAGATTTTTATTTTAAGGACACAGTTAAATTATTTTGGATTTCTCTTTTCTTTTCTTTTTATTTTTTCCGCTAAGTTTAGTAAATATTTCAACAAGCAACATAATGGGAAACTCAGCTACTGATGTATGAAATAGATTGATGTGAAGCTCTTTGTGTGCAAATTTCAGTAGTAACAGAAGAGCTGCTGATGCAATAAACAGATAGTTTTACTAAGGTTCCACCAGAGATTTTCACTCCCCTCTTCCCACTGGCTTCTGTCTCCTGGGAATTGGCTTCATGACACTTTTCAGCACACTAACACCACTGTTCTCTGACGTGAGAGGTCATTTACCAAGCCTGCCTCATTTAGCTACTACTGCCAGCACTGGGAGCCACACACCCCACAATCCAAAGGAAAGATGTCATATGTGCCAGAGGAGGGAATAAATGGAGAATCATGTCATCTACACCTGCCCCATGGATGGAGTGAGTGCTCCTGCCACTTCAGGTAGCACACAGAGTGTTGGAGAAGACACAGCAACACAATGATGTGACTCTGCCATTCTCATCAGATTGGCAACCACCACTATAAAGCTGTTGAATCCAGCCTTCTCCAACTCCTCTTTTTCCAGAAACAAAGGAAATCTTATTATCCATATTATCTATACAATGCAGAAGAAATCAAAACATTAGAGGGGTTTGGTCCAGGTCATAAAGAAGGTAAGTGCCATGGCAAGGACTACTGGGAACATTTTCAATATCAAAGTAATTTGTAGTGTTGCCATTAAATTCTTTCTGAGCCTACCAAGCCTAAAAAAACATTTAGACACTGAAATTGTATTTATTTCTCTTGTCTGGAAGTGCCCCTGAGAGTAACTCATCTGATAATCTATAATGGAAGTCCTGGGTACCGATGCTTCAAGTCCATGGTGTTTGAAAAGCCTGCCTTGTCTGTCTGAGTTTGAGTCTTTTGTCTGTGCTTCGGTGTAGCTGCATATATCTTGAAGCACACATCCCCAGTAAAGACTTTGAGAAGGAATGTATTTTATAGATTTATTTTAGTTTGAACACAGTCTGTGTCTTACATTAAGTTAAACAATTATTAGTTTTGTAAATAGTTCACATTTATCCAGAACTCATGAGAGCAACCAAATAACTTCTGAGCACAGAGCTGTTCACCAGATTGTTTGAGAGCTGCCTGACTTCACAGCACTGTTATCGTAATCATTTTAAGGACCCTGCAATTTTATTGCATTGGGCTGCACTTTCGTTTTTCTATGCTTGTTTCCTCAAAGGCTTTATTAGCCATAAAACCTTTTTAAGCTTACTTCTGTTTTGACAACTCAGCAAATTCCCACTTTCCGTAATTTTTTCCCTCTTTTCCCACCACCAGTAAGTGTGAATTTAAACCTCTTAATACAGACAGATTCAAGTCCAGACCAATTTGTAACACAAATGACACTTGCTAAAAATCAATGGCAGTGGTCAGGCTATGAAGGTCAGAGAAGATAACAGCATCCTGGAAACAGGAGAGTGAGAGAGAAGTTGAGAAGGATCAACTCTCTGGAGTTATAATCAAAGTGTGACACTGTGCCAGCCTGTACTTGCATTACTTCAAACACCCACTACCTCCAGCTGTGTTAATAGTAACAAATTCATACAGATGCTTTGTTGCCTGCAGAAGCACAGAAATAATGGCAATAATCTGTGCCATGATTGTGATGCCCTCCCTTCTGAGGCTGAAATGGACCCCACCAAAGCACTCCCTAAAGCATTTTAAGCTAAATGCTGGAAACAGCTACAGAGTTCACTTGTTGTGCACCCTGAATCTCTGATGCAAAAAAGCCTTGAAAATGCAAACCTATTCTTTCATATCAAATTACTTCTTCATACAAGTAATTAACAAATGAGATTGAGGACAAATGATGATACACATTTTAATGCACTACTGACTTTTCATTCTTTCCCTTCCTTCATATCTTCTATCTTTCTTCAAGACAGCATAAAGCCCAGAGCAATTATAATGTAAAATGACAAAGAATATCTGACAACATAGTGTTTAAAAAAAGGAGTTAAAGAAATACAAATACTCGTTGATAAAGGGACTAGAGCACCTCCCCAATGAAGATAGGCTGAGGAAGCTGGGGTTGTTCAGCCTGGAGAAGAGAATGTTTTGTGGAGACTCAAAGCAGCCTTCCAGAGCCTGAAGGAGAACTACAAGAAAATCAGAGAGGGGCTCTTCATCAGGAACTGTAGTGACAGGACAAGGGGGAATGGCTTCAAACTGAGAGTAGGTTTAGGTAAGATATTAGGAAGAGATTCTTTACTGTGAGGGTGCTGAGACACAGGCACAGGGTGCCCAGAGAAGCTGTGTCTGCCCCATTCCTGGAAGTGTTCAAGGCCTGGTTGGATGGGGCTTTGAGCAACCTGGAAGAGTGGAAGGTGTCCCTGCCCATGGCAGGGGGTTGGAAGTAGGTGATCTCTAAGGTCCCTTCCAATGCAAACTATTCTGTGATTCTATGATTTCTGTAAGAGACCAAACTTTATAGATTTGAAAACTGACTTTTTATAAAAATCATTCTACACACTATTAACAAATTAACTCTAAATTTATTTCCATAGCAGATATACCTAGTATTTAGACTGTGGCACACCTTTTTCAAACAAGTGCCAATGGCAGAATATCTACTTGAAAGAAAAAATAAAATATTTTTGCTGTTCAAATTTATTCTGTGTGTTCCTAATTAGACCTCACTGATTTTCTACTTACGAAATTACTTCATTCTAATTTTCAGTGGTCAAGCATTTACATTTTGTACACATTATCTGAGCTAAGAAATTTAAAAAAAAACAGGCATGAAAATTAAATGATGTAATTTTTATATCTGAGCTTCCAGACTGGGCAGAACAGCACTGATGAAAAAGTACTGTCAGATAATAGACTGCATTATGATTCAGTATGCTGCATTCCCAGGAATCCTGATCTTTGGCTTTCTTCTTCTCACTCATTTCAAAAGTTTAAAATTCATTACTCTTTTATAATGATTTGAATGGTAATTACCCAAAAAGCACTGTGATGTACCAGAAATATTGACCATATGGTATTGTGAGATATTGCAGCATCTCAGGGTTTCAACGACTGCCACTGTTAATGAAAACAAAGCATAGCCCCCAGCCCCATCCTTAGTCTGGGCATATGAAAAGTGCAGTTCTATTGCCTGGACTCAGCAGAGTGACCTGAACCTGCTCACAGTGAGGTTGTGGAGTGTCTGCAGCAGTTGCTCTTCCAAAAACCTGGTGCATGAGACCTGAACACAGGTTGGCAAAGCAACACAGACGCATGGAAAGAGAAATGGGGATGTATGGGAATGTCTGGTCTGGGAAATTAGGCCAGCAGCCATTTCTGTTCAGCTAAGTGGAGAAATAAAAATGTGAGGGAGTCCTTGTGGTGTTACTGGGGAGGCACACTCCCAAAACTGCCTATTGCCTTTCATGGGGACCAGAGTGATTCCTTGCCATTACTGTCATTAGTCTGACAGATTGGCTGGTCACCAGCTACATCAATTAGAAAATTTTCTGTGTTCCTCTGGAGGTAAAAGTGCAGAGCTGGTCCCAATAGAAAGAAGAGGAAAACATCTGGGAAAGCGGAGCCCTTCAAGGAGGGAAAGACAGACACTGGGAATGACTCTTCTCTTGTAAAGTGGTCTACATCAGCAGGTGAGAGCCATATTTTGTGATAATGTATCTCAACAGGTTTTGAAAGCACAAAAGCTAAGGGTAACTGAAGTAGAACAGACTATCATATTATCTCTGCACGTGTAACAGATAATAAAAATGTAAAAAGCTGAACCGTCACGTTAAAAAAAAATCAGTATTTATTGCTCTCTGTGGCAAAGCAACATTAACTACTGCTTTTTATTTTGTTGTGGATGGATAAGAAACACATGAAGTATCATTTTCCTATGGGAATGTATAATATCAAAATCAAGGCAGTAAAGCAGCAATCTGGGGGATATGATCTCTGTCACTAAGTATCACAAGACAAATGGAGAACTACAGAAGGAAAAAAGACTTTATGTCTAGAAAACTCTAGAGATCATGAATTATGTGTGAAGAGTTGGCAACAGAAGATTCTGGAATTATGTCTCTCAACCAGTTCTGGTGCTGAGACACAATGACCAAATCATGTCTACTGGATAATTCCATAGGAAAGGATTTTCCATGTGTATTATTCAGATAGGAGGTCTGCTATGTTGTCAGAAGCAAAACCTTTGCCTTTAAAAGCAATGGCAGACATTTATGGAACTTATACAAGGGAAGAGTTATACAAGGAAAGAGAAAAAGTGAGAGATAAAAATTCTACATTTAAGTTCTCTTTTAATGTCAGCAATGCCATGCCTTGGTGCTTTTAACAGACTTCAGTAGCAACAGACTTTCTATTTTATGCATAATTTCTTTTAGTTTTTAAAGCTGGTTGTAGAAGTAAAGTGAAGAATATGCACAAATCTCTTTCCCTTGGTAAAGTGCACTTGTAGGTAGAATAATGATTTCAAAAAGGACAGTGAGATATACAGAGAAGGTCAAATCAATGTTTCTTTTTGAATATATGTATTAAAAGACAAGAACATTCTGTTATTATTTACTAAAACGAGCTAAAAAGCCTCATGGAATACAAAAGCTCAGCTTCTAAGAAACATCAAGACCTTTCAGTAACTGAGAACAATAAAACCTATCCAGCCCTGTTTCATTGCTGTAGATATTGTGATTCATTTTTCCTACTTATTTTAAATTTAATTTTTAAACACAATTAAAATGTTTCCACCTGGTAGGGGAAAAAAATAATGAAGATCATAAAAATACAATTCTTTAATGACCTGCCTAGGAAAACAGAAAACTTGGGGAATAACCCAAGACTTCTGTACAACCCAGCTTCAGGGTGCTAACCTGAATGCCATCCTGAGGAAAGTAATCATTATATGCAAAGCAGTATCATTTATCACATTTGTGAAGGTGGAGAAATAATATCAAGCATCTGCAATTAACCTAACCCTTCAGTACGCTAAACGGGTCAGACTAATCATATTCCGTAGCAATTTTATACTATGAACACAAGATCCATTTTCAGCTTCTCCCAGCACCTGAGCAGAATACCAGCTGCCCCCAGTGAAATGCACAGACATGCATGTAGGATCCAATTCAGTTAACATGTTGTGAGCAGATTTACAGCCTATATAATTTTACATAGACAGTATGGAGTTGAGAGTTAACATATGACAAACATGAAATATCCAGGAACTGCCTAATACAACAATGCCAGCACTTGGCTCACAAGCTAAGAGAGCTGCCATGAGCTGTCTGTGATCTTGTATTTATATGAACAACTTCAAGCACAAGCCTTCCGATAAATCACACAACAGGCCGGGTTGCTCTGCATTAGGTGTCCAAGCATGGCTTCAGACAAGCATGACTTGATTTTGAAGCTTGAAAGACTGTGATAAGCAGTGAAAAGAGATGAACTTTCAAACTAGGATTTTTCTTAGTGCATTTAAGTCTAGCTACTCAATCATCTCATATTTGAGAAACTGCACGCCAGCTTGGCTATTTAAACTGCTGAGCATGCAGCAGCTTACATTTAGATTTACTGGAGGTGGTAAGAACGACATGTTCTGGAAAGTCAGGCTTTGGGTTTCCTCATGAGACACTGAGGAGACTAAACACTGTGTAAATGTTTTGATTGTGGGATCTAGGCCCTCATTTTAGAGCAAATACTGTCAAAGAAATGGAAGAGTTGGCATTTTTTTAAACACAAAAAAAGTTTCCCAAATGTGAAGAACTAGAATTTCAGAAAATAGGAAGAGTCCAAAGGCAAAGGCTTCTCTGATTTGAGAGTTCACACTGATGTATGCCAACTACGACAGAGAGGTATTTTATATCTATGACAAAAGTGGAATGCAAATTAATATAACGTCCTATAGATAACTTTTTAAAAATAAGATTACTTTAGAATTTCAGAGTTAAAATTAATAAAACAGTTGAAAACAATTACACTGAGAAAAAAAAAATCACACAAATACTGCAGTGATAAAAGAGCAATTTTTTGAAGGAGAAGAGAGTAAACAAAGTAAATCACAAATTTGATTGGTTTCTCAGCATAATCAAGTGCTGAAGCAGCACAGTAGAGGATTTGCTGGACAATTTTCTACACTGAAACTGTCAATTCATTCCAAAGCTTAGCACTGATGGATAATATGGATTGGTATGGATTGTAGTGCTCCAACTATCGGAAAAGTCACTTGACAAACACAGCAGGAGTGACCTCTTGTTCTTGCCATTGACAATCAGACTGTCATTTTGACAAGCCTTTAAAGTATCACAAATCTTTCCTTCAAATATTAGATGGAAATGTTTATCTTTGGTTTGTGGCACAATTAAATGCTGGCATCTTAGCATTTCATGGAGTTCACTGAAGCAGTGTTAACATCTCCTTGGATCATACTTGCAAAACCTCAGAAGTTAAGAGGGAACTGATCTCCACTTACATGTCAGCTATAGCACCAACTAGAATCATGGAATTATTTAAGTTGGAAAAGACTTCTAAGGTCATTGAGACCAACCATTAACCCAGCACTGCTAAGTCCACCACTAAATTGTGTCCCTAAATGACACATGTACACATCTTTTAAATACTTCCAGGGACGGTGACTTCCTAGGGCAGCCTGTTCCAATGCTTGACAATCCCTTCTGTGAAGAAGTTTTTCCTAATATGCAATTTCAACACCCCCTGGTGCAAGTTGAGGCCTTTCCCTGTTGTCCAGATCCTTCTGCAGAGGCTTCCTTCCCTCCAGAAGATCAACACTCTCTACAAACTTGGTGTCACCGGAAAACTGACGGAGGGCACACTAGATCCCCTCATCAAGATCATCAGTAAAGATCTTAAACACAACTGGCCCTAGTACTGAGGCCTGTGGAACATTGTGACTGCCCAGAATTACAACCGTGGATGTAACTCCATTCCTGACCACTCTCTGGGCCCACCCATCGTGCCAGTTTTTTACCCGGTAAAATGTGCACCTGTCCAAGCCAGTTTCTGCAGGAGAATGCTGTGGGAAAACGTGTCAAAGGCTTCCTTAAAGTCCGAGTAGACATATCCACAGCTTTTTCCTCATCCACTAAAGGGGACACACTGTCATAGAAGATCAGGTTGGTCAAGCAGGACCTGCCTTTCACAAGCCCGTGTTGGCTGGGCCTGGTCCCCGGTTGTCCTGTATCTGCCATGTGTTGGCACTAAAGATGGTCAGCTCCATGACCTTCCCTGGTACTGAGATCAGGCTGACAGGCCTGTAGTTCCCCATACCCTCCTTTCAACCCTTCTAGTGAATGGGGTGGATGGGGTTACATCTGCTGACCTTCAGCCACCTGGGACCTCCCCAGTCAGCCAGCAATGCTGGTAAGTGATGAAGAGTGGTTCAGTGAGCACTTCTGCCAGCTCCCCCAGCACCCACATCCAGTAAAGGATATAACTTCTTTCTCATTAGCTATCTAAAAGCATCTTGTCCAAAAGTTACTAAAGTTGCAATAATCCAGTAAATAAGAAAAGTATTTTTTGTCTTTCTGGTATTAAAAACAGTAAAGAAGCTGAACAAACTATGCTAAATTATATTTGTATATATGGAGTCCTCCAGAACCAAGAATCTTTGGACAAAATTACCTTCTTCAGCAAGTTTCACTGAATAATAATGGACATAATTCAGGGAAACCCATCAGTGGCAGACTACCTAGGAAGAAAACCAGGTAAGCCGACACAGTAAAGAATCTCCAGGTTTCAGAATGTCTCCCATTTCACAGCGCTCTGAAAGTTCTAAGCATTACAGAATTTATGAGCCAAATAAGACTGTATTGTCAAAGGAGATGGTGTCATTAAGATACTCTTGGCTATAAAGGAGTCTTCCAGATTGATGTGAGTTAAAAGAGCTGTGGGAAATAGGGAAGTAGAGTTGAGCTGGGGAAAAACTAGCTTCTACTGCTTCACACAGCATACACAGGCAAGAACCAAGAAATGCAGTTAAACTAAGGTATTCCATCCATTTCTGGTCTGCTTCTAACAGGTAGCCACATGCATTTCAACCCCACATAGTATAGTAAAAACAAGAATCTTCCACAATCCTCTTGCCTTCAATCCCATTAGTAAGTTTCAGACAGTCAAAAGAATCAATTCATGCAATGAAGTTTCTGTCTGTTTCTCTATGATGCTGGGCAGTGATTTGTAAGCTCATCCTAGAAATTCCTAATTTCTCACAGAATGAGTCAGGATCAATATAACATTGTTCTCACAGAGGGGAAAAGGATGTAAAAGTACCTACATGGTTCTAAAATCCCAAATGTTCCTGTAATGAACTGTGTATCATTAGGGGACTAAAGTTGTCTTTTGGAAAGTATAGTATTAAATGTCAAATTCATTAGTGACATGTCCTGAAATCATTAGGTCTTTCTCTCTAAACTAGCTCCATATGTGATGTTTGGATTCTTATATGTCTTATTTTCAGATCAAAATGAAACCACAGAGAAATACTGTGCTTTATTATTGTGTGTCATTTTTTTGAAAGAATGACTCAGGCGTTGATATTTAGACTTTTTTCAAGTCAAATATTTAAAGCTCGCATCCTAACCATAAGCACACTAACTGACATATTGGAAGGTCACTGGAACATGAGAAGATAGAGAGAGGTCTAAGCAAAAGACCTACAAATTTAATGTCTTCCACAAGGGAGGAAAGGCAACCGTAAGAAAACAGAACTGTTTTCTTATATTTTCATCAAAGTACTGAACAGGTTCCAAACAGTTTCAGATGTATTAAAAAGCAGGCCTGTGGCATTTTCCTCTTGTACATTCATATTTCATTAGGTGCAATGACTTTATCTTTTCTCCAGTTAAAAATGCCATTCAAATTGGCTGCTATACTTACTCTTTCACTGTCACAATATAGCCGTATTCTTTCTCCTCAGAAGACTTCACTTCAAGTTGTAAGCCTTGTCCCGTATTTTTCTGAGGCTTTTCATAGGAGTTTTCATCCTGCATTAAAGCATTCTTAATCCAGTAGTGAGTGTTGCTCGGGTCTTTGGAGTCAGGTTCACTGTTCTTTGCAGTTGTCAGCTCCCTTGAGAAAGTCTCACTTTTTACATTTTCCACACCAGCATTTGTTTCTTCTGAGGAAGAAGAGTCAGTTTCTTCAGATTTCTTGGTTTCTGTCTTTGTAGATTCTCCAGGAGTAAGGTCTTTAGGCCTATTTTCAGGTAATGCATTCTCATTCAAGAATCTAATTAGTTTTGCAGTGTTCTCCTGCATTCAAAGAATAATATTATTTTTAAAACTAAACACAGGAATGTTATACTGAACCAAACCTAGATGCAAATTTTCAAACTCGTATTGATATGGTAGATGTATGTGTTTACGTAGACTTACATATACAACTGTTGCATGGTCATTTTCTTAATTTCTATAAGATGTCAGACTATGTTAAAAACATAGCATTTATTCAGTAATAATAAAAGAGCCATTATATTTTTCCAATAGTTTTCATGTATTTGTGTGTTCAAGTATTGACGAAAATAAAACTTTGTTATCAGGTAATTTAATGAAAAGGAGAGAGAACAGAAAGGTCCATCAATATGCCTAAGTGTTGGGCCAGGAAATGTGCAGACTTCTTGGCTCTCATAGGTTATAACACTGGAAAGGGAACAGATATTATACAACCACTTCTATTCTACTTCTTCATCTCTAGAAATGGTGCAAATTGTATGTGAGTGATCCAATAAATTAAACATGATCACAGAAAACAAAAATCTGTCTGATAAATCAAACAATAAGCAAAGGAGCAAAAGTCAAAACAGGTGCCTAGACAATTCATTAGCTAGTTTCATTGCATAACTTTATTGTAGCCAAGCATTTTGGAGGAAATGATGGCTAATGGGCACTTTGTGTTCTGTGTAACAATATATTCTATTCAAACATTCCCTATTTAAACTGTCATTAAGAAATCTATACATGGGATCCTCTCTAAGTCTGTTGTGACTACAACACTTCATTTCTTGAAGAATTTCATGTGGGTGTTTAAAGCTCCTGCCACATTGTCCATATGTGTGTTTTCCTTGCTTGGTGGAAGGGCTGAAGAGATTTTACTGGGAATACAAGAGGATTTGCCCATTTATGAGTTTTGCAGTATTAGTTTTTGATACAGTATATAGTAGAAGTTTCACACAGTTTTAAAAAATATTCCTTTGACATTTTTCTGCTCCATGAAAGCGAGAAAAAGGAAGATGAATAAACCTCAAAAATGGCTAAATATTGGGCAGCAGTCCATAGGATATGATTAAAAGCTCATGAGAAATATTGTAAAAGTAATCTGGATTAAAATGCTAAATTTGATGTTACTAGCTAGGGTACAAGATATAATGCCATGAGCTTTTGAAATACCTCTGATATTCAATGAATTAATGGTAATGCATACAATTGAATGGCAGATCCCATGAAAAGAGAGCAAATTTTGTAACACAGCTCTCCCCGCACCCCACACATGCCTTCAAATAGAATATGTTTATTCATTCACTTCTGAAAACCAGTGAGATTAACTGAGCAAGGATTCTTACATTTCGCAGAACTAAGAGGCAAAGGACAGGGGAAATAAGAGTGTTTTAAGAACACCTCAATACTCAAAATTTACTAATTTGAGGAAAAGCCTGAATTTGTCTGAACTTTGCAAATCTATTACAAATTCTGTCTATTTACAAATTAAAGAAAGGCAAAAAAGGACTTGATTTTGCTTTTTTTGAACACCAAAACTCATTTTGGTTAAGGTTTAAATAAATGCTCATTTAATATTTTAATGCATCAACAAGTACATGCCTATCGGTGGAACTGAATCATAGCCACACAAAACACAGAACAAGTCTTGTATTTCAGAAGTGTGATTTTGACCTTCACTGCACAGAAATCTGATATTCTGAGATGGAACATCTGTTTAGTTAAAATACTGGTACTCTACCTCTTTATCAGTTCTCTCACTGGCTTCATGCACTCCATTGTCTGTAGGATATGAAAAGCACAAATATACAGTTACGATGGGAAAACACCATATACAAAACAAAGACTTCTCATAGGTTGCTTTTTAGCAGTGGCTTTTTATGCAATTTAAACATTAAGACATCAAAGCTGAAAGGGCAAAGTAAGGAGCACTGTATAATTTGTTATTGTTATTCTAACCCCACTTCGATAGCAAATTAATGCAAGATCAATAGACAGAGTACTTCAAGAGCCAATGTAATACTGTTATTTTGCTAATTAAGTGTCAAATCATCATATCAGTTTACCAATATCTAAGAAAAAAACCCATAATAAAAAGGCTCTATCTTGTTCAATGGACATTTACAGTAAAGGAAAAGAAACATACATCCCTCATATATATTTTGGTGGAAGAAAAAGACTTATTTCAATAGATATCATTCACCAAAACGATGTTACAGTTTAACTACAGTGATGATATTCAGTCACATCTCAAACCTCAGTCAAATAATGTCGACTTTTCGGTTTATGAACAGAGTGTTATCTCTCTCAGAATAATTCAGGATAAATCCTCCTTTTAATCTACAACAAAAGTCAGCAATTAAAATAACCAGAATATCCCTAACTAGTAATGATTTGAGTATATCACTGTGAAAAAAGACAGTTAAAATCACTGTTTATGACTTACAGTATCCATTTCTGATGTCCTAGATATTACAGCATTCCTAAAATAGAGAATGGATGAGTGGTAACTTATGTTCCACTGTGGTATCCACTCATTAATGGCAATTATTATGGTTCCTGAATCTGCATCTCCAGGCAAATATGGGTGCAGATAGAAACAAATAACTATAACTTTCTTATTCCCTAGGCAGGAAAGGGAACGAGTGGTTTTGTACCTGTTCTTGTCACAGATTTTCTTCTGCAAGTAACTGTGGCATGCTAAAGAATAATTATCTATGAAATATATCTTTTTCTCTGCATATTTTGAAATACATCTTGTAATATAATAATTTTCATTATCATTTTGCTTAACCATCTCATTAACAAGAAATTAGACCACACAACATAAAGCAATTTGTATTTCAATATAATTGGGTGTGTAGGTTTATCTTGTTTGTGAAGCTTGAACACCAGTGCTCACAAACAGGTGGGTTTATTTTGGTAAATAACCTGCTGTAAAAAGAAAACAACAAAGTTAAAATTCTGCAGCCCTTCGGGAAATATAGAAACTTTCCTTCTCATCTTCTTTAAAGCTGATTTTACAAGGTCTAGCACTTATGTGAAGCAATAAAGGAAAATTAGGGGAGCTGTCTTTTGCTGTACTCTGCTCTCACAATTAATACCTGGTATATTAATATTGTTTTCCATTAATCCAGTCTGAACCTCTGCCCTTCCTTGAGCATCTCCTTGCTTTCTTCGTTCTTCTGTTTTGTCTTTAGTTTTTCCAGCACCCTCTTCTTTTCCGTCCTGGATGTCAACACTTTGAATTGCGGTGACGATCGTGTCAGCGATCTCATCCAGTTCTGTTGAGCTGAGGTTCTCCACATTCACTTGGTGTTTCTCCAGGTCCTTCAATACATTTTTAATCAGTGTCTCTGGATCACAAAACATAAACACATGATTTAGCTGCGTACGTGAAGCACGTGTGTTTACACCTTTCAGTAAGTATCTTCCATTTTTCCTGAAGGATAGCTTTCCCTTCATGGAGAGCATCTGCTTTCTAAAGGAAGGCACACACATTCATGCTGCATTCCTTACAGAAACACAGTATTATTAATGGATATTAAAGGTTATGACAAGGTGAACCTCTGCCAGGACTGGGGCATGTATGCCTCTACAACCCAGCAAGTTCTCCCAGAGAGAGGGTTTAAAATTCTCACTTTTTCTTTACAAGAAGAACATTGTTTCCTAGACTAAACTGACTCAATATACTGAAGACAAGTGTTAAAATACCTTAACTTTTTTTAGCTGCAAAACAACGCAAACAACTCTATTCCTAGAGATCAGGTTTCTTCGGTGATCTGCTTTTTTGCAAGGTAAGTAGCTATACAGAGTTCTGGAAAGAAATGAGAGCATTTCAATCAAAAAGCTCCTCTGCAATTAAAGTGGATATAAATATATATCCATTACATACATGGATATGTAAAGGACAAACCTTCTAAATTGTATTGGTGTCTCTTGAAACATACATAATGTTTCAAATATATATTTTATAGATATAGATGATAGATACAGATATAGATAGATACAAATAAAACTTGTTTTGGTTTGCTAGCTATGAATGTTTTACCAGTCACACTGAGAAAAAAACAACAAATCAAAACACAAAACAACATTGATGTGATAAAAGTTTTGAAGATAAGGAAATTCAAGGACATGGATATTACAGGTGAGTCAGAAGGTGGAGCATAACACCTCCTCAGGGAAGACACTTTTCTGACAGCATATATTGCATCTATACTTCACTATCACTCTGTATAACTGCAAAATTCAGCCTAATGTCCCTTGGAGTATGAGACACTAAATGTAGTACTTACTGTAGCACACCAAAACCATTTCCAATCACACCCCTGTTCTGCTTATCCACGTTGATAAGGAACTTAATATACAAATGCATATGCACGTAACCAATAAAACTCTTTCACATAGGTAGTATTGTGTAGGAAGATAAGGACTGCTTTAAAATCTCTGTTGAAGGTATGATTTCACACATAAGGAGTCTGAAGGCAACATCCAACCTCTTTCCTCAATAGTAACATTCTCCATGTTAAGCCCTGTGGTTGAACACGTTCTTCACCATCTGTGAACAAGACTTTGGGACCACGCTGTCAGCTTTCAGACTGACATAAAAGTGAATTACAAAGTAGGAAAACAGGGGAAAACAATGCCATAAGAAGGGCTAAAAAGAAGGATTTTTTTTTTCCACAGCAAAGGAGGAAGAAGTAGAGAGAGACTAGGAAAGTAGAAGTAATGAAGAGAATCTTCTGCTCCAGGGAAGAAGCAGTACAACATCCGTGATTTTGCAGAGAGACAAGTATCAAGGACTATTTTTCAGTGGAAATAAGAGGCCAAGCCCTTGGACACATCTGTCATTTTCTGTACCCCTCAGATTTAACTGAAGAGGTCACAGCCTGCATCTCACCATCAGCTTCCCAATACCATTCAAGGCAAAGACAAATTTCCTCTGACCTGACCCATAATTCACCAACTAAACTAATGCCATTTTCCCTTAACTAATAAGTAAGCATAAAGCAAAAGAACTTAAGCAGCTTAAATAATAGGTTTACTGTGAGTCAAAGAGAGTGTTGACACATGGGGAAGGTGGTTCTTTTATGTACTTTCTTTTCCAGGTGAAAAGGAAACATCTTTCCAATAATCCATCATGATGTTATTACAAATTTCTACTAATTTAATTATAAAATTCAGCTAAGCTTGTAAGCTGTGAACTTTTGAAATTTACTGTAAAAAAAGCATAGTTTTTAGCACACTCAAGTGTGACTATCAATAAAAAAGACAGGTTATATCTGTGATGTTACTTCAAATTGTGACAGCCAACAAAGATATTGGTACTGTACTGGAATAGCAGGGTGCTTTGCATAGGAAAGCAAGTGTTCAGTAACAGGAATCAAAGATGTAAACTCAATCTGTGACAAACTCTCTGGGCCAAGATACTTGGAGGCAGCAAAATTAATATTGGAGTTTGATGGAAGCTTAGCAACACTTCATAGAAAACTTTAAAAACTTTCAGTATTTCATTTTCTTGTACCTGTCCCCTATTATTAATTTAATAATATAGTAAAAACATAATGACCAAATGCTTTAGTTCAGGAAGGTAACATACAAGAGCAAATTGATCCAACCTGCTACAAAATTTTTCAATACATTTGGTCAGCCTGAGTTCAAGACACTTTTTCAAGAAGCACAAGAGCTACCTGGCAGATGGCCACTTGGCGAGGATGTTACACATAGCAGCAATGCAGAAGATTAAGCTGTAGGAAAAAAACCCAGCACTGTTGGATTACCATGGGAGCCTTGTGTCTGCTTAGGCATAGTTTCTGTTCTTATGTTTTATAGAAATATCGGACAATATCTTGACAGAAAATCCTAAATTATTGAAGCAGAGCTAATAAAGTCAGCAATGAAAAGACGGAATATATGTCAGATCCAAATCAAAACTAAAACTTTACAAATAAAACATCATTTGAAGACAAATCTTGAAAGAGAATTTTATTTCAGGACATGTATAATGAAAAGAGTTGTATTAATGTAACACTACTAGACTTTTGTTTATTTTGTTTGATTCACAGCCAGCTGTCAAGACCAACTATTGCACTACTCAACAAGATGCAGTCATTTTAGCCTTGTCATTTCCATTCCATTTTTTTCCACACTAACTTTCTCTGTACCTATTTCTTAACCAAGTCTTATCTCTCCAGTCCATCTTCAGACTCATCTTTAATATCCATAGTCAATTAAAAAATGGGAATGGGGGAACAGGGCAGGAATTAACATGAGAAAAAGAATGGCCACAGGCCCTATTCCAGATAATAGTGAGAGGCTCACTGCAGGTCCTTCTGGTTCACTAAAACCCCCATGTTACGTAGTGGAGTTTCCTGCTCCTCTAATGCTGACATTCCTGCCCTGGTCATTGTCACTGGGCACAGTTCCTCAAACAAACTCCTAAATACTTGCACTGACATGGGTAAAACTTTGGCATTATACGTTATTTTTACTGAAAAACTACAATGTGACTAAAATTTCAAGGACCAAAGGCAATAACCAAAGCCAGTAAGTATGAGGAACTTCATGTTTTTAGTACACAGGAGGGATGGTCACCAAAGTGTCTGTAACAACCTGGTGAAATGCAGGTCTATGTAAAGAGACTTGCTAACTTCACAAGACTACTGATATGATGTTAATCCATGTCCATGTTAAACATGGATATTTACACTTCTTCTTATGGCACGTTTCCACGTTTGCAATAATTTGTAAATTATTGGATAACATTGATAAACAGATAAATATCATTGCATCTATTTACAGACACCTTTGGATAATATGATGAATTTATTAAAATCAGAAAATATTGTTGGAGAAAGACCAAAAAGCAGATGGATGCTGCAGTGGCACAGCACTTAAGCAGCACGTCTACTTGAACATGCATGTACCTGTGCACAGCTTTTATACTCTCCCACTGACCCCCTCTAAGTAGACTCAGCAGTGCTCAGTCATGCTTCACAGGGCTTGTCATGCAAACCAGGTCTCTCCCTTAGCTCCAGCTTTCCAACTGAAGAATGCAAACTGCCTTTCATAGTTGCCCTGGAATTGTGACGGCAGTAAAAGCATATATATCCCAGATGATGTGATTTTTAATATAAGCTCCACCAGTAGAATTCCCTAGCAGGTAACAATAGCACCCTATCAAGGGGAAACAGCTTTTTATTGTACAGCATATAAATCATGCCTCATACTCTGCTGGCACAAGTGCCAAAGCCAGCTTGCCTGACAACCACATGGTGTGGCAGTAGTGGCTTTGTTAGAAGTCCCACGGGGTGGTCTGTCTTCTTCAACTCCATCACCCTACTGACCACATGTTAGCTGTCCTCAGCAGCTGAGCACCGTATGGAATGTGATCCCAGCTTTGCAAGACAGAGGACATACAAAAACAGTTTTGTTCCATACACATGGAAGTTTCCTTTTTTTTTTTTTAAACACATCTGAATTACTAATTCTGTGACCTTTTCAAAGCAACAGAGAGATGTATTCTGTAATATTTAACACACAAAAAATCAGTAGACTAGAACAAACCACATAAAACCAAGCCAAATTCTAAATACGGCTGGTGCAGAAGAGAGATTAACAATTCCAGTATTGCACAGTGACTACAAAGGCACTACCCACGCACATCATGCTACTCCTAGAGGTAACAGCTTCCAAATCTGATAGAAAAATAGCTCCAGGTTTCCTTCTCTTGTATTTCTGCCTCAGGGTGCCTTGTTAGCGAATTTACCTGCCACTGTTTTGCAGCAACTCTCAGTACTAATCTGCTCAGTACCTTCTGGATTGTTCTCCCAGTCCAGTCTTTTTGTCTAATTCTGTATCATATGGATCAGAGAACTGAGCACCCCATGCTTTCCTCTTTTTTTTAACAGTTCTGTGGTTTACAGAGTGCGAGAGAGAAACAACCCACAGAGTGCAATAATCCAGAAGCACAAGAGAGATTGGAGAAAGGTTAAAAGCAGAAAAAGATGGTGTGGTCAGCCTGGGAAATCTGAATCCAAATCACCATCGTTCCAACGGACAGCATTTGAAGCAATGAATATGCTTGGGTCTGTCCTCACCACTTTCTTATGAGACTATTAAGTGGCTCAAAAATACAAAGGAAACCATATTATTTCCTACTCAAACAATTCATAATGTCTTGTCTATGCAACATTTAAAAGCAAGTGCAATGGCAGAACTTCCTACAGGGCATATTATGTATGAGAAGTCAAAGTAGTACAACCCAATGAATTGTGAAACATGTTATTCCCTGTAAGTGTTAAGCACTTTTTTCCCAGTTGGCTCCTACCAGGAAAGGTGAAGTGTAACAGCTGGAGGATAATGAAACCAGCATGTGCCTAGTTTGTTTTGAGTCTAGCAACAAAATCTAACCTGTGCAAGAGACTTACAGTGGCACCTGGATTTGATTTTACATTATAGTTCATTCCTTGAAACCTATTATCTCTGGGCACCATACCAAGAATGCTTTCACTTCTGAGCATCCTTTAGATTGCAAACATTATCCTTCCTCTGCTGCAACTCTGACATTTCTGTGTGTTTGTGTATGTTCTGATTTTTGGGGATTTTAAAAAAAAGCAACAAAACAAATCAAAGAATACTACACTTTATGGATGATAATAACTACAAGAGGGATTCAAAGGAACCCTCTTACATAATAACATCAATAGTTAGATTAGTTTAAAGAAACAACAAAATTAATCAGAGTTATAAAGTCTACCTGATGCTCAAGGCTCGTCTTACAAAGCAGTGCTTAAAGACTATCACAGCCTGAGGACGTCACCCTCCATCTTCATTTAAATATTTGTCAAACTATCATGTACAAAAGAAACCAGGGTCCAGTCATTGCTAAACAACATTATTAAAAAAAGATGAGAGTCCAGCAAATGCCTTGTTTGTTACAGAATGTCCAGACAAAACTAGATGCAACTCCACCTCCTTCTATTACTCTGTGTCCACCTATCCATGGAAATGACAGACTCCTCCCTTCTCTGTGTTCTGTGCCAGAATTCACCTCACTGTTAATTTCTGTGCTTAACTTTGAATTTTACCCATGGTCCTTGAATTTCTAGTTAAATAAAGAAATATGGAACAAACCCAGGCATTTCTATATTACCTATATATAGTGTGGGATGACTGCATAAAACCAGATTTGATAGTGAAGATATGCCCATAATTATGTGTTGTTTGTAAAATGCTTTGAAAATATAACAAATTACATAAATGCTATGTCTTACTGAGTGCCATATATTTCTGCACACATATGGAAGGTGGGTTGAAGACTGTGGGTAGATGTTTGCAGGGAAAGAGTAGTTGGAATGGTGAACATTATTACTTGTTATTGTAGATATAAATATGCCAATAGCAGGAGATAGATCAAATGTCTGATTTTACTTTCTTTTTCTCAAAAATACTCAGTGAGCATGAGGGAAACTTCAGGTAAGCAAAAATAAGTAAATATCAACTTTACCATCCACTACACTCAGAGGGTCCTTTGGATCATCCTGGGAAGCAGATTTATAACTCAGCATCTCAGGGGTTGGCCTCAGCACTCCAGGAGCAGGCCTTGGCTGGAACAGCTTCTTCATTTTGAAATCCACTTTTCCTTTAGCAAAAGTTCCATCAAAAGGACTGACTTGTGTAGAGTACAATCTCTCAGCATAAGCCTGAGACCCTTTAGTCCTGCTGAGAGCGCTTTTATCACTGCTCTGTGCTGACAGGTTCTGAGTGATGTAGGAGTGGAGTGCAGCCATGAGGCTCTTTTGGCCGAGCCCCATTCCTGACTCTGCCGAAAACTTGTCTGGCTGTCGCTGGCTGAGGGTCCTCCCATGGGCATTCTCAGGGAGCTCCTGATGGGATTTTGACGCGTGGGCCAAAGGAGGTGATCGCTCTTTGGGGTTTTGCCTCATGTAGTACCTCATAGGATCATTGTAGATGTAGCTCTAGAGGGAGTAGAAGGTGGAAAAAAGGAAGGGGTCAGTATTGCTTTCTAGTGATTGTTGTGATGGAATCCGAGTGCTTTACCAAACAGGAAAACGACAATTAGAAGCTGTAATCCAAATGTCAACTGCAAACCTCAAACTGTTAAGTTTGCTTCAAAGAGGCACTATCACTTTTGTGCAAGAAACCACTTTATTAAATTATTAAAAACCAAGAGAAAGAGATTAGAGAGAGAATAATGCAAGTCAAACTTGATGTCAACTATGTATGCACTGTTTGTATTCAGTCAGACAAAGACATTTTAGTAAATCCACTTTACCTTTGGTTTTCACTTAACCTGTGAGAATAACTATTCTTCAGATTACCTACCAAAAACTAGCATGTCAAATTAAAAATGTCATTTTTAAAAGAACACCAAGTAAATAAAGCAAATCTTTTGCATACATGAAATACTTTCTTTGATTTTAAAAGAATTTTTTTTCCCACTAAATTAAATCTCTAATCAATATATCATTTGACAGTCTTGAAAAAAAAAAAAAGGAAAAACAACCTTTAAATTGTTTTTTAATGAAATTGTTATTTTCAGGAAAAACAACACAGCAAATAAAACAAGAATGTGACAAACATGTCAATCAAGCTAAAACCACATTTTTATTTAAAAAGTGCTGAGGGATAAAAAGTGAAAAGGTGGGCTTGCAGTACAGTTTTCTATTTTCAGTTTTATATTTTCATGGATGCACCAGATGGACATTATACTTACTATGATTTAATTCTAGACACTTTTTTTCTATGATCACAACCTGAAGGCAGGACTTCTTGTTTTTAAACAAACCAGTTCCACCCTCCTAAATAATTTCAAAAATCATTTTCCTTCACTCCCTGCTAAATACAAATTTAAACTGAGACATTTACTTATATCCAGAATTATTCCAATTAGATTCTTTGTTTATAATTCCCTCAGGACACTTTGCTGAAGTGGGATCCCATACTGTATATGTGTTGAAGAATGAGTCCTGCTTCTCAGCCGTGCCTTCTTGGTTAAACTGCCACACAAACTGCATCACAATGTGGAAAACTTAGGACGGGGATTATTTTAGCTCTTGGTGCTATAAATTGTAGTGAATCACTGGTGTCCCTGTGCACTGATAGCATAATGATTTAGGACAGACAGAGCTGCAAAATACAGAGAGAGTGAAGAGACTATACACTCCAGAGGAGAGCTATTAGTAGAATTCAGACAGAAAAATCATTATTTATGTATTTCCTAATGCACTTAGTAAAAACAAAATAAGAGTGACTGATAAACTATTCCAGAGATGAAGAAAAACTTTTAGATTTTATCTAGGTCTTAATTTCTGGACAATAATTTTGCTCTCCATCTGAACAATTTTATTTCTTCTGATAACAGTCAGTGGATTTTATCATACATATTCATATTCCTTTCTTTCCAAGAGGGCTTTCCTTCTCTTAAGAAATTATTGAAGGGGGTCATTCCATGCTTCCATATCAGGATCTGTAGATTTTTGGTATATGCAACTTTCTTACAGAGACAAGAGGCACTTTGGCTACTTTGGCTTGTGATCCACCAATGCAAGGCTTTGGACTTCTGCAGGTGGTCTTTAACATAGAAATGTGCTTTGTGAAAGCCAAGAAATTTGGCTACAGTAAGGCACTGTCAAAGAATGTAGAGCTAGAGATCAAGCAGCTTTGTGTATGAAATATTTCAGCGTCCCCTGGGAACTGCATCAAACAGCAGCAGTGCAGCTCTGGTTCAGTGCTCCAGCTGCAGGGTACGCACTGCTCTGATCAGCTCCAAGGGGGAGCCAGTTGTAAAAATGCAAGTTGAATGCTGTTTACTTGCTTAATAGCAAATCCTAAATGTGAAAAACTTACAGTCGTGTGCATTTATCTCTCGATTTCAACGGGTCTCTGCCTGGGGTAATTAACTCTCTAATGATACTCACTCCAGAGGAGGAACTGCAGAGGAAGGCACAAAGCAGCCCCAGACATCCCAAGCAGTTCACTGAGAATTCACATGAGCTGGCACCTGCCTTTCCCACTCCTGTACTCTCTGCCTTGCCACCTTCCAGAGGACCTTCTAGGAGGGAAGAACAGGGAGCTGGGAAAGGAAGAAACATGACAGGGGAAAGAGGACATTCCCCATTCAGCCATAGAAAGACATGAAATCAGTTCAACCCAGCTTGGGTAAACTGCACCCTATTCGGATCTACGTCCTGCATCCAGCTGTCTCTTTTGCTTCTTAAGGTTTACTGCTAATAATCAAGTCTTTACTAATAGATCAGACCTTAGAGAGGAAGAAACTGCTAGACAGTCTCAAACCATGTGAAAGGTTAGGGTCAGGAGATGTGGGCTGGCTCTTGATGAGCTATTTAACAAGTCTAAACATCCTTTAACATTAACAGCTCAGTGATTTTCTGTTCTTGCAGACAACGAGCCCATCAAGAAAGAAAAGACCCGTAACCCACCGAGTGATTGTACACAAATTGGATGTAAGTGTGTGCCAGTCCTGGGCTCAGAGCTGCACCTCTATCAGGAAGGGCAGCCTCTCAGCGGCTTGACAGGTCACACTTTGGGCAGTAAGGGATGAAATATTAAAAGTTCTAATTAAAGTAGAGCACTGACAGCTCAGCTGTCTTCACAGTGCTCTCAGATAGCAGCCCAACTGATGTAGCTTACTCTGACTTAATTAAAGGGGTCTCACAGCTGTGTGGCAATCCTCCACTCAGAGGAGAAAAAAATTCCCTTCCTCACTGCCCCCATCTCAAACAAAAAACCAAAATGTATGTGCCACCTGACATATGCAAGGTGAAATCCAAGTAAAATTGCAGCACAGATAAGTACAGTCCTAAACTATGGGTTTGTCTAAGTGGTATGGGAAAAAACATCTATTTTTTACAGAAAAATATAGGACTAAAATATCAGTTATATGTAATTTAGAATCCAGTGACAATTTTTATCTCCAGTTATTAATAACAATTGCAGAGTACCGTGATAATCTTATTTGAAGTGGTTTTTGCAAGCCAAACTCCTGAACATGGACACTGCTAGTTTGACTTATGTCAAAGTTAAATGGCATAATCCATGGTTAGTGAAAAGAAGAATGTAAATGTACATGTTGGTACCTATTGAGAGCCTTCTAACATTATGGAGAAGAAGAGGGAAACATGAAGCAGGAAATTTTTAAAAGGAGAACAAGTTTCTGGATTGATTAAACTGGATTTACAGGAAGTACTGCCAGTTACAGCACAAAAAACTCCTGCCCCAAACAAACATTAAGTGAAATGTGCAAAAATAAAGAACAATGCACTAGTTACCATATAGATGGTTTATATTGAGTGGAGTTAGAATACAAGCCCTTGTTACTCTCACGAGCATTTTATTTTTTAACAGGTAAAATACTGTTCAATTATCTCATATCACTGATACAATACCTTTTAAAAGTACTCCAAATTGCTAAAAACCTCAGTTAAAAAAAATCTTATTTCTCCATCTGCACAGGATTTTCCTCTTCTTCACCTTTCAAATAAGCTATCTCAGTAATTCACACATTATCAAAAAAACCCCACACACTAACCTTTCTGAAGATGGAATTGTTAGGGCAATGTCTTGTATGGTTTAGGTATGTAACTACCTGACATTTTCTGCAAGAAAGTTCACAGAAGGGCACATTAAATTACACCATGCAGATGTACGATGCTAAAGTCTATAGACTATGTGTTTTATTAAAAAAAAAATTAGAAGAGGGGGGCAGGATTAGATACATACAACACAATGCTGTTCAATTTATCCACTAAAGGGTAGATTGATTTGAATGTTTTGCCTAGGTGCAGAAAGAATGGAATCAAATTTATGACCAAATACTTCCTTTCTTGCAGATACATTTGCTAAATCTCGAAGGCATACAGAGCTAACGAAAAAATACCTTAGAAATGCATAAAGAAGAAATCTTGCACCCTCAGTTTCATTTGTGTTTTTCTGTTTAATGCATTTTCAGATATTAATCCATGTTTGCTACCACCTAAATTTGGCTGGAGCATGATTCCACCCACAACCCTTAATTTACTGTGCCTATTTGAGATACTGACAGTATGGTCTCTGAAATTAGAAAATAAAACCACAACAAACACTAGAAGGCCCTCCTTTACCCATGGTGGGATAAAATAATATTTTCCAAAGACTGCCAGAAATGAAATTACCTCATCCCTTAGCTCACTGTGTGGAGTGAAACTTCAGCTTTTTCTAACAGACACAGAAGAAACTTTGTGACCCACACACAGTTGCCTCATGCAAACTCACTACATGGGAGATACACGTACTCACATGAGCCCCCAAAATAAACACCAGCACGAGTGGCATTGCCTGGTTGCTAAATCGAAGTGTAGACTGTGAATTTGTACCTCTCAATTTACTTTTACATCGAGAGAAATCTACCCAAGAATGAAACCTGAGGGCCAAGTGGGTGTCATGGAGTGGATCACAGTGCGAAAATCCCTGAGATGGGGCTGAGTAAGCAGTAAAGCTCTGTCCTCAGAGCACCACAGCTAAAGTTGCAAGTCCTGTGATAACAAAGCCTTAATTCTTTCAGCTGGTGAGCAGCTGTTCCCAAACAGTGCTGTCCTGTCAGGAAATCTCAGCAGGCTTCCAGCGGGGGTCAAGCTGAAAGGGGGGAACTCCCTTGAGAAGCTCTGTGTGCTGTAGACATGATGTTACACACTCTGCACCAAATTCAGTGTTAGGTTTGTCTGAAAATAATAACTAAAGCCAATTCAATTTTCTGAGCAATAATGGAGCAAAAACCTTTTCTATCAGCTGCTAGTGACCTTTTCACTTACTATAACAATATTATACCATGCACAAAACCCAAGAATTTGGAAGACTAATTCAGAATTCAGAAACTGGTAAAGAGGCCAAACCAGTGCCTGCTGCAGTGATGGGATAACATCAGGCCATGGCCCTTCAACAGGTTCGCAGGCTTAAGGCAACAGGCACCATTGCAATCATCTCAACTGACCTACTATTTCATTAATAATTTTCTGTAACTGTCTTCTATTTTCTTTCTGAAAAATACAATAGCTTTGAAATAATTTAAGAACTACATCAGAGAAGTAAAGGTGGCAAAGATTGTTAATTAACATCCTGTAGTTTGCAGCATCAAAAACTTGATCAAGCAAAAGGAGTCTTCAGAATCTGCTTTGATCAAGACTGTTCATGCCTTTGTTTCCTAATTCTCATTGTGAAACTGCAGCACAACAGGACTCTGACTCTATAGCATTCAATAATCTACACTGCTGTAATTTCAGTTGATTTCAGAGACTTGAATGCCACTCTTAAACAAAACAACACTCCAAATAAAAAAGGGGAAAAAAAGGGAGGACAAACACACTGGCTTCCTTCATGTGTAAGTAACTATTTAATAAAATCACTTTTAAGTCTCAAATGTTCCCAGCCACTCTTGATCTCCTTTGGAATGATCATATCTGCTTGCCTACCCTTCAACCATCTCCAACGGACTCTCCTACATGGATAGTTTTTATTGTTAGTTGACGTTTCTTTGACTGCTGAGTAACTTACTATCTTTAGTTTTCATAACTAACTGCTGGTTTTTCTCTCTGTTTCTGACACATCTCCATCCTATGGCTCAAAGCAAAGTTTCCTTTGCTTTGAAGGAGTTCTGGGTGATCTTTCCTCATCATTCATCATTAGCTCATCATAAACAAAAAAGGTTACGTTTACACACGAGGATACACGATAAGGTGGCTTGTCTCCACACATAAAGGACAAAACACAGGAGAAAAATGAAGGGTGGGTGACCCTCAATAACCTGATGGATGCCCGGGGGCCCCCATCACCGTGAGCCATCAGCCATCATGTCCAGGAGGGCCACCCACCCGGTGGTCAATGGGAGAAGCTCTCTGGATCACCCTGCAGATTGAAGGGGTTATTCCTTATGGACTCCTTATGGAGGCTCCTTATGGGACTCCTTATGGGATGCCACCTTGTCATTGTCTAAGGCATACTTTAGGATGTTTAGGAAAAAGGAATAAAAGGAACTGGTAGCACGTAAGCAAGCTGAACAGTACACTTGTCTGACCATGTCTTGTGTCTGTCCTGTCTTCTCAAAAAACCCAATTTCTAACTATTCTTCTGTGTGGGAAGCTCTGTTCCGTGTCCATGTGTGTGTATGGTGGTCTGAGTGCCAACACCCAGAGCCAGACCATGTGTCCTGTGCTGCCTACTGGCAATATCTGCTCCCCTCGGCTACTGCCTAGGCCTGGGGACACAAGACTTGGGGCATCTTTACCTCTGTAAGGCCTCTGCGTTCAGAAACTCCCTGGCATTGCCAGCAGGAAACAAAAAGTGACAGTCAACCCCCAGTGATGGTAGAAATTGTGCAGTGTGGTGATCAGTGCTGATAGATCTACCAGGGTGTATCAGCCTCCCTTGCCTGAGAACATTTTGCTCATATGCCAATAAGTCTGTTACTCAAGGTTTCAGTGAAAGATGTTTAAACACATTTTCTGTAGGCATATGCTGGTATATTGAGCTATCTCATTATCTAAAGATGATTTACATAGAAACTTTATGATCTTCATCTGCCAAAAGTTGAGCACATTAACACCGATTCAATATATTTATAACTCTCACACACGAATCTGGAAAATACTTTTACCCTAAGAAATGCAACTGAATAGAGACCTGCAGGATCAATGTCAACAACATTGCTTCACAACCCCACTGAAAGCAACCACCCTTTTGCTGGACAACTGCTTGAGGTCAGCTGAGGTCTTTTCCTTCTGTTAAAAATAAAAATTGTTGTTCCACGGTCCTGAAAAGTCTACACCAACACACTCACAGACATAAATAAAGTTTAAATTTCTGTGAGCTCTACCCTCTCATTTGATAAGTATGATGGAAAAATAAATAAGGAATGCACTTTTAAATTTGTATCAGCTCCATCATCTTCTATTTACTGATTGCAGTGTACAGAAGTACAGGGAGTAAATATTTGCAAGATGAACTGCAAACTTGCAGGAAAAATTACAGAAACAGAAACTCCAAACACAAGCTATTTGGAAAAAAAAAGAATGGATTTTGAAGAGAAGGATCTGAAAAAGAACCAAATCTTATTATCCAGTCAGTATTTGAGATTTTAAAAATATCAATCTATGTTTCATCTGGGAATTACTAGAAATTAATTAACTGCCCTTTCAAGTAAGCCTCCAGACTTGACACAGATCATTTCTAGTAACATTTCTATGGCACTTGTATCTTCTATCAATTGTAAAAATAATTAATCCTAATAAGATATCTGTGTGATAAGGGAAATGATGGCTTTTATGTTAGATGTTGAAATTCTGTCATTAGATCCTGCATAACCACCAGGTGGTTGACAGGAGAAGCTCTCTGGATCACCCTGCAGATGGAAGGGGTTACTCCTTATGGACTCCTTATGGGGGCTCCTTATGGGATGTGGCACTCCTTACGGGATGCCACCTTCTCATTGTCTAAGGCATACTATAGGATGTTTAGGAAAAAGGAATAAAAGGAACTGGTAGCACGTAAGCAGGATGACCAATACACTTGTCTGACCATGTTTCTATTTTGCTAAAATGAGCTACGGAAGGGAGAACGATCCAAAAGATGAAGTACTTTTTGGGATTTGAGGCTTACCTTTTAGCCAACACTTTACCAAAAAATGATTGCATGACCTCAGAAAAGCTGTCTAATCTCTCTGTGAAGTAGGGGTGTTACTTCTTCCCTACTTTGTAACGGCTTTAGGCAAATGAATACATCAATGCTTGGGAAATGTTCAGGTATTTTATAAGTATACCAATAGACAGCCAATTCTGAAGCTTCAGGGAGGCATTCCTTATTCCTTATCAATTATTTCTGAAATTGTTTTATGAAAGTGTTCATGCACACCTGAATTAATTTTTTTCTTATACATAATCCCTCATATATGAAATAGCAAATTTTACATTTATATAAGTAGAGTTTACATGTATACATTGCAAGAAGTTTTTTTACTTTTGGTTAAAAATTCTGATGAACTTCATCTAGTCCTGTATTTTAATCAGTGTTAGATAAATAAGGGTCCTGCTTTTTTGAATTAAAGTTCCAGATTAAAATGTGCCATGACTAAGTAATTTCTTACTAGTTAATCAACTTAATTATTATTTACACATAAGATCAGAGCACATCTTTGAGCACTCTTGCATTCAGATTTTCTAAAATAAATAATAATCTTTTAAAATTATTATCACACATCTTAGTTCTTTCAGGTGATCAATTACAAAGATTCAAACAATTGATTTGTAACCAAGCAAATAAATGAATTTTTATTTTATATAATTTATATGAGTTTTTACTCGCACCTTCTCCCCTTTCAGTGCCACTGCACTGCTGGTCTATAACCCTCTGGCACCAACCAGTCCCTTTACCTGTTTCTTTTCCCTTTCATGATTCTGAAAAGGCCTTTAACTTTATCAGCAACTTCTTTATTGTAAAGATTCTGCATTTTTTCCAAAAAATCTTTGCTTTAAAATTTATAAGAAAACCCAGGACTTAGAGATTTCTGCAATCACAGTATGCGTACAAGAAGTCTACCGTGAAAGTAAATGCAGGTAACTAAAACCCAAAGAAACAGAAACAACAGAAAATTCATGAAACTCCCTAATGACTCTGAGATAATTTTCTCCCCATTCTACCTAGAAGGGCCTGAAGGGCACACTGGCCTGACAAAGACCTCAGCAGCAGGTAGGACCCACCATGTCTGAAGACCTGAGAGCCCAGGTCAGGGGAAAGGAGAAAACACAGTTCCATGAATCTTCCAGCCATAAAACCCAAGCAACAGAATAGAGAATCCTACAACAACAAATGCAGCCCCAGCACAAGTGTGGTGGCAACACTTATTCCTACAGCCTGTCCACAAGGAAGCACATTTGAGTCAGGTTTCAAATCATTTCTCTTTCTGTGATGACTTAGAAATGTTCTTGATCCCATGAAAGCAGCACAATTGAAATCTCCTGTAACTATTCAAGTGCAGGCCTTCTGACTTTTATAAAAACTATACTGTAAGATCACTCCTCACTGCCTTGGCTAATGGCTGATGAATAGCAGACAGCAGGGGTATTTGTTTCCATACTGATCATTTTTGCTGCCCCTTGTTTTGCTTTGTTGTAACAGTGGCTGTGGACAAAGGTATTTTTTTCTTCTCACACCTTTTTTATGTAAAGATTTCCTCAAGCCCCCAACCCCACCCCCCTGCTATTCCAGTGCTCCCAGAGAGCAGCAGCAGCAGCAGCAGAGCCAGCAGCTCTCCTTTACACCTGGTGAGCTTTAGCAATACCGGCTATGTGCTATCCCTTGGAACCCAACAAAACCCTGAACCTCAGTTTCTGTAGGAATGTCAACAGTGTAATGGATTTTGTAAGGTTTTGGGTGTTTTAATATCAGAGGGGTTTGTTTCAACTGGATAGGAGAAGGGCAAGGCAATTCACATGTGATTTGCAGCCTCTCCATTTTTTGCCTCTGTAGCTAAGATAAACCAATTCTCATTAGAATATGTGCCTGGCTCTATGTTATTTTCCATTCTACATCCAGGTTTGGTAGAAAGGAAACACAAACACTGATAACTCAGCATTTTTTGAATGGTAAAACTTTCATACTGCCCAAGTGAATGCATGGAAGGGGAAGACCAAGAAAATCAAACACAAAATCCCACTAGCTAATGCTTAAGTAACAAATGCCACCAAGTGCCCATTTCCTGAACAACTCTTTTCAGCTGAACTAAATTGAAATGTTCTTTACAACTGTAATTCTCAGGAAACAGACTCACCAAACTTCTGATTTGCTGCTATTTATCCCCTGGCAGAATCATTATCAGCTAGCTAGATTACAGCCTGCAGTAGATACTGCCTAAATACTGAGAAAAAATTCTAAGTTAGTGATGAACTTCAAGTGCTTCAAAAATCACTCGAAACTCTTGCAATAAATGGTAGGAATTTTGGTCAATCCCATGATTTAAGTTTACTGGTGTTATTTCTATCACTGTCGTATCAAGGCTCAAGCTGACAGTTGTTTGAACAAGGAAAACAGGAAAAGAGTTACCAGCTTTAAGTTTTGTGATATTTTATTTCACAGCTTTCTGCATAACTGTATGTGTGATGTCTACTTGGTAATTTTGAAGCTCTGTAGTTTTATTCTGATAATACAAGTGGAAGACAGTAGGACAACTGAAGACTGAAAGTTTGTAAAGCAGTTTGACCAAATATATTTATGCTAAGATACAAAATAACACTTTGAGAGTATAAGAAATATTTTAGACTTTGTCTTTTATCTTCCTTCATTTTACATTTGACCAGAGACCTCTGATGTCAGGCTTGGGATCTGAATCCACTCAAGAAGTCTGTCTAGAAAGACTAAATTTCTGCAAGATTCAGCTACACTTCATAGCAGGTAAGATATCAAAGCAACCAGAGCAGTGTTACATCTCCTACTCCCCAACAGCAGGAATGAAGTAACAAAGGTAAATATATAATTGAAAAGAAATTATTTTTAAGGGCAAAAGCCCAAAAGCTGCAATTTTAAGTAGGGTAAAGTACCTCTGTGTTGTGCTTATTTTTAATCAGAAAAGCGTAAGAAAGTTTAAAAGATAAGATTTTGCTACAATTATTTAATGTGGGTTTGTAATTTGTCTATATATTAAATACAAAAATAAGATACCAGTATTTTGTTGAAGCCTGCATTCAAAGTGCATAAGGTAGCTATTTCCAATTTCAAATAGTATGACGATATCAAAGGCTCATTTTATTACTTTCCTGCTTCCTCTTTTCAAATTGTTAAATTTTATGGGGTTTTTTTCTGCTTACTGGAGTAGCAAAAATCCCGGTTTCTTTCTTGTTTCAATGTTATCCCACTAATGAAACAATGAATCAAGATAAAAATACCATGTACCTCTTTTTGCTTTTTCAAGAGCAGTTGCCTTTTATTTGCAGAGGATAGCGAAGTAACTCCAGGATTATTTAAAATTCATAACTGATTACTAGTTTTTAGAATAATTTTCCTTCTCTTTTTTTTTTAATTTTAAATGATAGGTAACACGTCTGACTCAATACTTGTTGTTTTAAAATGCTCCTTAGTAAATAGAAGTGTACAGTTTGCTCCTATACGTGCTTCCTTTCCAGATTTTCTCCTCTTTATCCCACTCCCCCAGGCTTCAGAGTACTCATCTCCATGGCAACACTCGATAAGGTTGGTGGGTGGTGTTATCACAGCAGGCTTCCCCACAGAAGGTCTCAGCCATATGGATTATTTATGAACTTGCATGACAGCACCAGACCCACTGAAATACTTCTTGAGCAAGTTTTTCTTGAAAGCCAGTGATTCAAAACAGAGAATCCTCACTGCAGCCAGCCCCCATGAGGGCAGAGTGGAGGAAAAGTACCACAAAGGTGGTCCCTGATTCCTCCTGAAAGCTGCCCTGCCACTGCCTGAGAGCTTCTCTTGCCCCAGACGAGCACCTAATGACACGTGCCACAACCAGAAGTGTTTTATGTGCCAGCCAGAAACTGGAAAGTTGTGCTTCTCACAAAAACAACCACGACTGAGTGGTTGCTACAACTGGAGCTGTCGCCAGGAGTGGCTGCTGCAGGCGCACCACAGTAGTTCAGTGTCTCTGGGTTAGACCCTGAACTAAACCAGCAGCTTGGCTTTGGCACTGTAGCTCCCTCACCTGATTCTTTTCCTAAAACTTCAGTATAATTTTTTGGCTAAGGTTGTTGCATTTATACCATATGCATGCCAGTAGCACATACAATTTCTTGGAAAGGATTGCTGTAATAGCAGCCGAGTTCTTTAAAATCATGGAGTGCACATCTTTTGAGCAGAAGATACAGGGCAACAGGGGCCTGTTGTATGTAACCCCTTCATTCAATAATTGTTTTAAATTTATCAAGCTGCATCTTAGAGTGAGACAGATTTTCTCTAGGAAGGGACAAAAATGCTTTAGTTCTTCAATTAAGCATTTTTGTGGTTTTTGAAACAGTCAATACTCAAGACTTAATGGTTGTGATTCTTCTTATCTGTACATTTATAATGTATACGTATGAACCTTAATTGGTCATGTTAGGCTTTCCTTATGATCAATAAGAAGCAGAAAATGTTGAGGCACAATTTATCAGACCCATTATCAAAATCTACTTAAAGATTATATTAATTGTACTCTAAACAGCATAAACACCAGCAGGAATTCACATGGTAGCTCAGCCAGGTTTCTGGAGAGGAGTGGTTCAGATGGTAAGAGGAGTTTCAGATCAGCCAGTGAAGAATCTATCCCACTCTTCTTCATCACATGCAATCCATCCCTAATTAGGGTAAAATGCTCCAGATTTAAAGAGCTGAAGCATTTACAGTGCTGAAGGTGATTAATTTTGAGAAAACTTGGTTAGTGCAGTTACGATAATCACAGGCAGTAAAAAACAATGTCTGGTCTCAAGACAGAGAGGAAATTTGAAAAATGAGAACTTGGAGGGAAAGGAAGCCAAAATCACAGAACTTAGGAACCACATTAAAAATACTACCTTGACAGAAGCTGCATCACTTGCCTTCCTTGGATACAAATTTGTAGCTGCAGACTGGGAGAGAATTGTGAGATATTTAAGGTATTGCTGAAGAGACTTGGCCAAGTTCACATCATTTTCCACATTATAGTTTCTTTCATTATCTGCATTCTGCCCCAAAGTCCTGCACAGCAAAAGCAAGGAAAAGAAAGTTACCAGCCTGTCCAATGTACAAAGTGGCTAAGTAAAAAGGCATTGTAAGCCACTGTAGTTCAATATGTAACAAAAAAAGTCAATCAAAAGCTTAGCAAGCACAAAAGTATAGAAAATTCAATGTTTCAGCAAAAGCACTCAAAAAATCTTGCACTATTAACAATTTATTGCATGAATCAAAGTTAATGATTCTACAGTAAATCAAATAAAATGCCACATCAAGGCAAAGCCATATTCAGAAGAAAAGGAAAGAAAACTCTTGTAAAAAGAAAATGCACACAATTAAATCACACCCCAAAGAAATATGGGTGGTTTTAAGATTTTTTTTAAATTCTGGATGATGATGAGATTCAACACCAATTTGGCCCTGCACCAATTTAAAGAATAGAGGGAGACTACTGGATATGCAGAAATAATGGAGCAAGTAAACTCCAGTGAAAGGCTTGAAAAGGGAATAATGAGATGGAACAAGTATCTCTTCTGATCTTCTCATGTGCCTGGGATTCACAGAAAAGTGGTGTTTCCTGAGTGGTTTAGACAGATTTTGGTGACGTTTGCAAAGAAAGGCTGGAAATGTGATTAAACAATGGCAGTGTAGAGGAGTTTATATGGGATTCAGGGCTGTGTGCAATGAATCTGAATTATAACCAGCTGTCCTCATCTATCTCAACAATACGTAAATGATGATGATAATTTAAATGTCAGCATCAGTAACTGTTTCATTCTTTGTGCAAGAAAGCAGAGAGAAGGTTCCCAGCCCTCTTCCTTCCTAGTGAGTGATGCACTGTTTTGAGGGAAATCACCTTTTGGTGTCACCATTTCCTACCCACATGCCCACACACTTCTCCAGTGAAGAAGAATTTCAGGTGAAAGTGCTTCCCAGCTCAGTGAAAGAATTTGACTTTCAACAACTCTGTGCCACTGTAAATAAAATTTTATTCTACCAGCCCTCAGCGCCTGTGTAGAGGCACAGCCTGAGAGAGCACCATTCTATCATTTAATTTTATTACGTTATGCAAAAAGTAACAGACTTGCTTCCACGCTCACAGTTGTATCAAATGCGTGTCCCTACTAATTTAATACTAATAGATGTAATTAATAATATAATTTACTGTGGTGGCATTGCAACCAACAGTGCTCGCAGATTTGTTCATATTGAAATACCAGAAAAATCCTCCACTTCTCCCAGTGGTTCCCAGGTTCCCACCAGGCACACACACTCTAGGAAAAAGAAGGGCTACGGCACAGAGCACTATAGAAAACCTGATATAATTTGCCATGTCTTGCTCCCTTCTCATGCTTTTTGTTTGCATTTTTCTCTTGTTCCAGAGCTCTAAATTCTGCCTTATGATGGAGGGTGGACATGCAGGTAACATTATCCACCTCCTTTTCAACTTAAAGCCAGACTAAAACCATTCTGCAGTTTTAGAAAAACCTGGGCACTGTGATTTCTGCTTCAGTAGAGATGAACTAATCCAAACAGGCTCTCTTCATAGAAGGGATCTCAGTTGCCAACACTCATCTTTCATTCATTGATTAATTCCAACACCTATCTTCTGCTTTCTTCACTAACTTTAAAAAGAAAGGCAAAATGAAAAAACCCAGACTGAATTCTGCTCCAAGGATTTCCACTGGAGCTAATGGGAACTGAATGCACAGACAGAAAACAGTATTTAGGTTGGCTTTTCAAACCATTATTTACAATATATGGTCACTGTCACTGGTGGTAGAAGCAAAATCTGGGGTCTAAGGTTTCTCATTTTTCTTAGGGAGACAGTAACTCATATTTACATTCCACATTAGATGCAATATTTTATGCTATAAATGTTTAAACAATTAAAATGTAAAAGACTACAAAGCTTTACATTTAATTTGATGACAACGTAAATAGGATACTATGACTACATCTGAAAGATGCTTAAAAATTTTTGTAGTTCGCCAGTATATCACTGCTGTTCACCTTGTTAACTCAGAAATGAAAATGTATTCAGTGACCTATTATTGCAACTAAATTGAAATATTTCTTTTAAATTTGACAAAGTGATATTGGAAAATGGATGAAAGACTAATATATAAAAGCACTTGGTGAGTAGGAGAAATGACTGTCAGCTGAGTTCTTGTTGTGCACTTACTTGGAAGCATTTTCAGTTTTGATTTGTTCTGAAAAATGACTGCATACCATGAACTTAAGAGTATAAAGGCAATACCATATATAATTATTTATCTACAGAAATAATTATGTATTTCCTACAAAACCTAGCATTTCAGGAGCTTTTTTGTGGAGATATCTAAATTAATGCACCTCTGCTATTTCCAGAATGTTCACAATTAATAGATACCACACATTTTAGAATAAATTTCTCCCCTTTTAAATGCTGAAAGAATCTTATTACTGACTTAATGATGGTTTTATTATAGAAATAATGCTATACCCCATTTCATACATTGAAGTTTGCTGGAAACATTCGTGGTTTTGCCTAATTGCACCAATGAACACAACTGACATTTATTCCCTGTGTGCAGAATGGACTTTTTCCTTTATCTCGAATCCTCTTTCAAGAGAGGGTTTTTTGAAATTTAATAAGGACCCAGGAAATACCACGTACACTCCAGTTAGCCAACAAAGAAAGAACTTTCATCTTGAAATCAAACTCCCAGTTTCAGCATTTTTTTTTTGAGATGAAATCCATGTCTTCTGTTCCATCAGATTTCATATGCACTAATTTAGCCTAAGTCAATTTACCTTTCAAGTGTCTGAGTCTATTTTCTCGCTCTCACCAGCTCTGTGGGGATTAATGACTCATTAGTATGACTTCATATTGTCTTATTACACACGTTACCCTTAATAAAAGGTCTTCCTGCCATAATGTTTCTTTGATAATTAGATACCTACACTAAGTTGCTTTTTAAATTATTTAATTATATTCTGATAAGATTTTAGCAAGCACACTGAACATATAATACACTTGATCAGAATCTACAAGACACTAAATTTCCTACTGTTCTGTGACCTACAGAACACGTTGCAAATGGACAACCAGAAAAATCAATTAATGCTTTAAACTGTTGGCACATAAGATAATGCTTTCAGAAGCACAGCTTGGTAACTGCAGAAAATCTACCCACAATAGGAATTGCTTTATGTGAACACATTTGAAATTCTGATGTTCCTAAAGTATCAATACACTATAGGTTGTTGGGGGGTTTTTTCTAACGTATAGTTCTAGTTAAAAATGCAAAACATCTCAAAATTTATCATGATAGGAACTCCTAAAAGTGAGCATTTGCTTTCAATCTAAACCTGAACTTATTTCTTATATTTTCTTAAATTTTTTATTTTAATATAACTATGAATCTAGAACACTGCAGAATATGGCCTTTATCTCACAGAAATCTGGCCTATTTTGTCTTACTCTCATGAATAAAAAATTCAGGTACTCCCATTCTAAAAAAAAAATCCCAGAAGATATTGAAAATCATTTCTGATACCATCTACTGAGAGTAATACAGTCAATAAAGCATTTTGTGTATCTAAGCAGTGAAAACATGTTTATGGATTCAACCACATGTTGTTATCACCTTTATGATAATCTATAGATCACTATCTTCTTTAGAAGTTAAGTTTCTACTTACTGCACTTCTGAAATGGTGATGTGAATTTAAGAAATGCCTTTGAATCAGCAAATGTGAAATACAGGGTCAAATTCTCTGAATGAAATCAGAACAAGGTGAGGCAAACACAGTCGAAGACACTGGGCAGTACCCATTTCACAGCATTTTATTCCCACAAAAAAGTAGTCTAGAAAAGAAATGGTTCCACAGTACATGTAAGCCACATACTGCAGTATATGAAGATCTGAAGTCCAACATTCAATACTTTGTCCATCAAGGCTAGAAGCTCAAATTTTATCCCACTAAGAGGAATGTTTTTTTAACAAAAAGCACTTCTTTTCAATTTCATTACTTTTGAGAATGCATTTATTAAAATAATGTGTGAGAAAGCAAAATTTTTCATTTTTAATGTTCTTAAAATTTCATTCTGGGGTTTATGTGGTTGGGTTGCACTCAAAAGCCTGTAGGACAGAACAGACCAGGTAAAAGGGTCTCTTTATATGTGTAAGTGTATATGAAGATGATATCATTGCAGGTTCTACAACCACACCACTCTACAGAATTGCAGATGTGTCTCTTGCAACAAATAAGTGCAAAGTCACCCTTCAATACCTTTCAAGCCATGCACCAACACTATTTTCTGTCATGGGTACTTGCACGAATCTCTTCTTCCTGGACAAATTTTGGAACTACCACTGGGACTCTAAGGACTCCAAATCAATTATAGATGTGTTTTGGAAGAATTTGACTTTGAAAATATAATTAGTTGCTCAGAATGTCATTCAATGCTTAGTCCAGAAGAAAATGTTCCCTGTGGATAAGTCTGCCTTTTTAAGCCAGTCATAGGTAGAGAAGGCTGAACCGACACTTGACAGAGCATAAACTGAATGAAAGGCCTGATGTTTTGAATTCTTAATTAACAACAGAAAGTGTATTTCCTTAACTTGATAATCAGAAGAACAAGGTTCAGGGCTTTAATTCATTCTGTCCTCTCACCACTGGTGTGTTCAGTGTGTTGTAGGACAATTTTTCCTTTATCATACAGATAATGGCCTTTGTGATGTTATAATTCTGTTTCTGTGCCAATCTATTTCTTATCATTTGCAAACTTCCAAAAATACTACAAAAGACTTACCTTCCTGTGTCAGATCCTTCAGATGCAAATACATCAGGGCGTCTGCTGTGGATTTTGTGAATGGTTGAGAGTTCCTGACCAATAACATGCTGTGTATAATCGTCTTGCCAGGTAAAACCTGATAAATAATGAAGCAAACAAGACAAACAAACAAAAACACAACAAAACAGATACACTGTTTAATAACTTGGTAGTTTGCCAAAACTATGTCCTACATAAACATTATTAAAAAAGAAAAAATAAGCCTTGTTCAATTGCAAGCCAAGAGCAAACTACAGGTTCTTCTCTTCTGTATGAAATTTTGTTCACAAAATTTTGCTGATGAAACTTCCTTTCAATGGAAGGAAGACAGGAGATCATGTGAGGACTTATTGAAAGCCTTTGGTCTTAGCAGAAATTTGGCTAGTTGCAAACCAGTTAAAAAAAAGGGTTATTTTGACCAGCTATGGAAAATGTATCCCTCTCCTATTCAACAGACACACAAGCTGGTGTCTGTTGAAAGGCTGCTTCACTTCTTCCCCATTCACAGCACACTGTCCCCTGTCTGTTTTCCCCATGGAACATTAAGGTATAGGATGTTAAGGACCTAATACTGCACTTTTAGTATAACACACATGAAGGTCAATTTAAGTTATCTTTATATTTAAATGTTGTGACAAATAACTTTTCAACAAGGGAGAAGTGCAACTAAGTAGGCAAATTACAGTGATTACTCATTAAGTACATGCACTGCCAATCTCATGGTAATTATACTTGAAATAATGATATAGATTTGTAGATTTTTACATGTTATGATAACACTTCAGTTCACAGAACTTGCCCATGAAATTATCTGTAAATATCAAATAACTAAATATCACATAATTAAGAGAATTTCTGTTTTTATGCCATATGCAGCAAAACACCACAAGTCTCTCAAATGAATATTGATAAAGGTTCCAGACATGGTTATCCTGATAACACCTTCCTGCAAGAAACCACCTAAAGAAAAATCCTCTCTAGCACCAGATGGAAGTAGTGGTATGTGGTTTTTAGAATCATGAAGGGAAATGGTTAAATCTTGGAAGGGGGATTTCTGGTTCAGTCCCTGTTGCACGTACACTTTATATTTCATCACCATTGGAGTCAATATGAGGTTTGTTGGTATAGGCAGACTCTTAGGATGCAGCTAAAGCATCATCAGCCTCAGCAGAAGGCAGAACTTGGCCACCTCGCTACTTGCATGGGTGCTCCATCCAGTGGGCTCTTCAGATTTTCCCACCGCATTGAAGTGGAATTACTTGTCTGTTTACTAAAGTCTAGAATCAAAAAACAAACCTAAAAAGGAGATTTGTCCATTCTTTCAAAGCAGACAATTCTGAGCACGGAGAAGTAAAAATTACTTTAATATTTATCAAATTTTCATCCTAGGGAGGAGACACTTACATAAGTTCGGTATAATACTAGACAGGCCTAGAAAGCATTTAAACAATACTGTTGTCTGGAATTTAGACAAGTTTTAGGGAAAAAAAGATCATGATTTGGACAAGATTTAGATGGACTGAATCGCAAACTTTTTTTTCATTAATGGAAACAATAATAATAAAAAATCTGGGGCCAGTGTGAGTATGCATGAAGGCTTTCATAAACACAAAATGCTCTCTGACACTTCACTTGAGATCCTTCTTTCTCCTTTTCTTAAAAAGAAATATTACTCAAGTTTGTTGAAGAAACACTTTACCTAAAGTCATGTTAGATGTTAATGGCTACAGCAAATGACTCCAGACACTTGGGAGGGGGAAGAATATCTGTCTCTATCTAATCTGGTTTTATTTCTGATTCATCCTTTTCAAATGCAAATATCACCTTTTCAAAAATGCCATGTAAGAAGATGGATTCAAATAGTTTCAAAAATCTAAATCTAAGGCTGCTCAGAGTATGTTTTTATGTGAAAACACAAAAATGAGTCACCATGCACATATGATTACTTTGGTGTAGTGTAGTTAAAATGCTTTTTAAAACAAAGTTGAGATGTATTACATATGTATTTATTTATATGTATGTTCAAGGCTACTTCTCTGTTGTCTAGCACTACACATTTCTGTTTGCTTAATAACCTCGTGAAGGAGAAAAAACTAAGCTTTCAAGTTTAGAGGAATGTGGAACATAAAATGTTCAGGTAAAATACATATATATTAAAATCATTAGCACAGCCTTAAAACTACTAATTTATGAATTTTGAGTCCAAAATCACTATAGTTTCATTTTCCAACACTAAGCCGATACTAACTCTATTAAAGGCCAAAGAACACACAATAAATAACATAAACTTTGAAGAAAAATGCATCGAACTACTCTGAAGAGCTCTGTTCAAATTAAAGCAAGAAGTTAATCTGTGGTACAGATTTTTACACCTCCAAAAACCAATGTTTTCAGTAAAAGGGCAGATGAAACCATTGTGATGACAGTTCTCACTGGCCATGAGAATGGTATGTCTTTTATAATCTTCAAATTTTTTTCTCCTGCTGCAGTATTTTAACATTTCTTGCTAATGTATTTCAAACCAGTAAAAGTGCACTATCATCCTTAATGCTGTAATAATATAATTGTGGCACTAAAGAAGAGTAAATGGAAGAATAACAGAATACTTGTTTTGGAGCTTAAGAAACCAGATTTAATGGAATACACCCTCTCAGCTGCATCTCCAGCACTTCTACCTCACATCAGAGTTAGAACAAGACATGGATGAAAAAATACAGATTTTAACTAATTCAAAAATCCCCTTGTCAGTAACTTAATATTCCTATTTCTTATTCAACGATCTCAGGAACTGCAGTGTGCCTAAAGCTAACCTTATGCCAATCATTTTCCGGCATTGTTTCAGTTTCAAAAAAACATCTCCCACACACTGAGCTGAATAAAACAGCACATTCAAGAGCCATAATGCCAGGCTGACAGCTGCAATCAAAATTAAGGTTGAGAAGGAGCATATGACGCCGTATGGCGATTTCCTGTTCCCTTTGTCTCTGCCGTCACACCTCGCGCCAGCCCCGGCCCTGCCGCCCAATTATTCCGATTTCTGTGCAGTGGCTGAGCAGGATCACAGCAGTGCTCTGTGCACACATTACTTCCATGTCACCAACGGGGAGCAGCGCAGGGGCACTCCCGGCCCCGGATTAACCATCCCCCCTGCGGCAGCTCTGCCCGGGACCTGCCTCTGCCAGCCGCGGATTCCCACAGACGGACAACGTCCAGGGAAGGAGAGGGACTCTGGCGGACACTGAAGTGACGCAAACACTATGACAACAGCAGCAGCAGACACAAAATTGCTCTCAGTTGAAGGTCATTGACAGTACTGAGACCCCATGAAAAATAGCCATCCGTACAAATTTTCCCTAAAAAAGTAATGCTTTTCATTGCTGTCAGCCTAAAGTTTAATTTTTTTTGTTATTTTAATTGGAACTCCATAACCTAAATGAACGTGAAAACGGGATGCCAGTATAAAGACAGTGAAGCCAAGACATTAATACCTTTAGTAAACCCAACCAGCAGACCAAATCTAATGGAGATGGCTCCAGACACGATGCAGTCTTTCCACATTATCATCAGGTATCTCCCCAGATCTTTTATTTCCACAGAGCAGTTTATTGTTATTATTACCCACAACCACAAAAATATTAATGAAATTACTATTATTTAGGTCTCCATTATGTTCAGTACTTGACAATGACCAGGTCAACAGAGAGTACATGTTTTAGGATTATTTCATTAGTTGCGATCAAATCAAAAGCAAGCAGTAAATAGTGAAGAAAACAGTTTCAGAGATTCACAGTAGTGAAGATGTTAGCTTCTGTCTCCAAAATTAAAGTAAAAATTATTTTAAAATTTATCATAACATTTCACTTGACCAGCTAAATAGGTTTTGCTGCTATAGCAATTACAGAGAATTATTGAAACATAATCAAAATTCAAATATGTATTTCCTTCTCTCAGCTGATCAATTTTTCTAAGTAATGGCATTCTTTTGTGTGATTTTGACTCTTTTCCATCTTAGAGAAATTTGATGTCTCTCCAAATATACCTGACTGCATCTTTAATGCATCTAAATTATAACAGCAACTGTTGAAAGCATTTATCTGCTACTTCTCTGTCTCAACTTATTCTAGCTCAGCATTATTCATACAAATAAACTTATTTCTCTCTGAAGGCCTAAGCAAGAAAAGCAACAGCTTTTTAACACTTTAGAGGAGTTCTGGTGCAAATCAGAAGAGATCAATTTAAGTCCATTAAAGAAACACAGTTCTCACTGCCCAAAGATTTGGCCATTCAAATCTTCCTGCTGCTGTTCCCAACCCTTTTCCCAACCAGCATGGCTGGGGCTGAATGGGGCTCTGCAAGTCCAGCAGAACTTGTGTCTGACCGGGTAATCCATAAAACTCTTCCATGAGCTCTTGTGCCAAATGAAATCCAAAATTATTAGTTCTGCATCAACATATTATCAACAAAATTATTTTTATGTACCAAGTTCATTCAAAGTGACAGGAGGTTATTCTATAGTGGCAGAAACCTATATACTAAAACTTGATCCTTTTATTTCAGGAAAATCCCCATAATAAAGGCCAAAACCCCTCAGAATTATTCAAAGTCAAAAGAGGCACTATTTTTGAGTTGTGACATTATTTTTTCTCCAGTTTTTGCTAATGTTATGCATTTTGTCCCTACATTGTGGATTATAAAATAGTTTTTTCTCTGAGCTACCTTCAACTGCTACTTCATTTTAGCCAGGAAACTCTCAGCTGTAGAGCTCAGAGACTTTCATCCCCCATGCCATGTGTTGCAAATTGTTAATGCCTACTTTAGCTGTCAGAACGCCTGCAGAATTGGGAATGATTTGCTTTCTTCCCTATTTTCACAACAGACAGGTCAACGTATAGACATGCCTTTCTGCAGGCTGCCTTTCCACATTCTCCAGAGGAGCTGCACTTGTTCTCATTCCAGACCTTTTTTTTTGGAGCTCAAGGACGTACCAAATAATGCTCACATATTTCAGCTCTGGCTAAGTTAAAATTGCAGCTTTAATGTTGAGTTTAATGCTGTGTATAGCAAAATAAAGTCTTTCAATTGCTATTGCTATATTTTCTACCTAAGATTGCAGGCAAAAGATAAAATCCTGGTGTTTCCTCTTAAAAGAGAACTCCATCCAACTGCAATTTTGCAATACAACTTGCAATGATAAGTTAATGGCAAAAATAGTAATAGAGAAGTTAAACCCAGCTCTTAAACAACAATCTTCTAATCCCCTTGTTTCTTTGTATTGGAATATTCATTTTTAATGAAAATTTTGACTAAAGATGTTTTCTACAAAATTAGAAGAAAGTCTGTCAAGACACTTTGTACTACACTTCCATGAAAACTTACTCTAATTGAATTTGCTTCCTCTGGTCAAACTTTGTGTTTGCCTTCTAGACAAGAAGAAAATCTGGATCAGAATTTTTTTGAAGAGATGACTGGGGGTTATAAGCAGTCATCACCACTCTTGTCCAATTCATTTCAGTAGAAGCTGTGGTCATCCTTTTCTGCAAGTCCTCAGGAGCTTTTTTTGTTTCCTTCCCTTCTCCAGTGCTGAGTACCAGATTTGCATTGGTGACTTTGTTGCCTTCTTTTGGAGCTTCTAGCGAGACCCTTCTAATACAGAAGAATTTCAGTTTCTGCATTCAGTAGCAATTCACACACACTCACAGGCAAAGAGCTTCTGTTTGAATGAACAGATGAAAGGGCTGCCTAAGGATTACAGCTTCAAATTTTCATATATTGTTTTATTATACATAAAAGTGATAATCTCCGTAGAATTAAATTACAACTATGATCTGCTTACAGTCCTGATTTTAATTTACTCTAAGTAACCATCCCATAAGGTAGAAGGAAGGCTTTTCTCTTCAGTTTTTTCAAATTTTTCTATTATTTGAAAAAGCCAAATGAGTGCTTCATTTGCTGAGATTATAAAATGCTCTCACAGGGCTCACTATTCAATGTTTCCTTACCTTTATTTCAGCTCCTGTAGAGAGCTACAAATAATTGGTTTCTATAAGAGAAAGTTTATAAGTGTTACATAAGACTTTGCTGCCACTGGAGCTGATAGTAATAAAAGAATAATATGACAATGCAAAATATATGCCCTGACTTCCACACAGAACAGGTTGCTTTCCAAAGACTACAGCAGAATGGATACACAAAAGGCTTCCCAAATCCTTGAAATAAATCCCATGCTATTCACCATGCCATATAAACCTTTCCACAAATCATTGCCCCTCAACCCAAAAGCAGGTAATTCCATTCACAGAAAAGCTTTTCCGAATGGGAGGTTGCCTTGCATTGTTACAACTTAGTATTAATGTTCAACTTTAATTTAACTCATGGCCAATCACATCTTTAACTTGAATATCTTTCTGCACTGTCTAGGCTGTGACATATTTATTAAAAAACAATCAACTCGCATATATGGTAAGTAAAGGTGCACCTTCTATTCCTCCATTGCCTTCTGACCCTGGACTATGCACAGACATTTCCTCAGTGCTGTCAGCTCAAGGAGTTCTCATGAACATGAGGAAATATTCACATGCTCTCAGGATAGTGATACTAAAATAAAGATGAGAGTACTTTTCTTGTTTCACCGAGCTTTGAACCTAACTGAAGTAGCTGACAATCATATCAAGATGCATGTAACTTTTCTTAATTTAACCCCAAAAGGTCTGATGTTAGTTTCACACTGCAAAACAGCTCTTTAATACATTAAGCCTCTGCAACCTTCTTTTAGAATAAGAAGTGATGACCTTTCATTTTCTGTCAAAATATCTTTCATTTTCCCATTCCTTTCTCTTTCCTTTTCTATCTTATTATTCCCTTCCAAGATGTCTTACACCACTCTACACTTTCATTCATTTATCTCAAACATAGGATCTCTTCCAGTATGAAGAAATTGGTTGTAATGCTAGACTGTACAATGCTAAGAATGGAGATATTGTCCAAATAGTAGTTAACAATGCATATAAAATCAGCAGGTTTTCTTTCTCGTTTTATTTTATCCAATTCATTTCATGCTAACAGTAGGATGACAGCCTTATTGTCACGAAAAATATAGTTCCTGAGGAAGGACTTTTGAAGTGTCTTCAGTCTTTGAATTAAAACATCACCTGTAACAGGGTAGAATTGGTTGAAAATGCGTCAGCACTTAAATCAGTACAGAAAATTAAGTGGATATACAGGTTACACTTATTCTGGCAAATTCATTTCAGATCTACAGTTCTTCATGTATTTTTAAAGGCTTACGAGCAGAACTGTTCTTTCAGCTCCACACAGTGGTTCTCACCCTGTTTTATGTAACTGCTGGCCTCGTGGGTGTCTGTGAAAAGTCAATTTTCGGCTGTCGGAGGAGCGCTCCCAGCTGCACGTGCAAAGCCAGGGGAGCCACCCCGGGCGGCTCAGCGAGGGCTGCAGCTGCAGGGGCACCTCCACCTGCGCGTCTGAAAGAAATCCTCCCTGATCAAAGTACCGAGCAGGCCCCAGCAGCGTGGAGGGAGCGCTCCAACAGCCACAGCAAAGACTTCTCCAGGACAGTCCCAGTGAAACACATCGGGAAATCCGGTATTCCTGAAACGCTTTCCCTAGGAAGGGCCTTTGGTCTCCTACTTGCCATGCCCTGGCCTGCAGCACGACAAACACAAAGTAAAGCAGATAAAAGGTGATTTGTTTATTTTAAAGGACTGGCAGAAACACCATCTATAGTTTGTGCAGAACCATATCCTCCATTTTCCACTTTTAAGCCATTTCTCTGGGATTGTAAATTCCTCCTGGGAGAGGCCATATATTGCATGCATTTGCAGGGTCTCTTTCTACAGCAATAACAATAACAATAATTGTTATTGTTGCTATTATTATTAATAGAAGCTCAGCAGTTGCAGAAGTGAGGGTTCCCTTAGAAACCCTGTAAGGATCTTGGTGGCTGAAAGCTGGGACTTTTCCAGGAAACTGCATTAGCCAAGTCAGTTTGCCTGAAGCAAAGACAAACAATCTGCAGGTCATGTTGTTCCCCCAAAATCTGATCAGAGCTCCTCAGGTTTCATTCTGAATTCACCCCATGTAGAGAAAACACACACACCAAATTTGTGCAACCCTGAAAGGCAATGAAGCATTTTCAGCAAGAGGAGTATTTGAATTATCTTCTTTTTTATTTTCTTGTGCATATAAACTTTTTGGGTATTGGCCCTCCACCCAACTGCAATGGAGGATGCAATTACTGGACATTGAATGACAGATAGTTTTTTCATTTAAGCCCTTTTAGTCTTCGCATTTCAGGGCTCTGATTTACAATTCAATCACAATTAACAAATTACCATGCCACTTGTAAGCCAAGGTACAGTGTCTTACCACATATTTAGCTGGTGTCTATGGGTAAAAATTGTATTACTTGACTCATTTTAGCCAACAAGGAAAGGATTTTGTGAGAGAAGCTCTGACTGACATGATTTCCAACATGGTGCTCATTCTCCCTCCCTTGTTTCATGCAGTTAATACCTCAGTAAGTTTTAATAACAGCTTTGGACAATTCAGATAGTGCTGATTCATGGATTCACGCTGATTCTTTGTCAGCTGCACACTCTCTGGTTTCTTTACTGCCTTCTGGGGTCGATCTCTCTGGACGCTTAAAATATGCCATGATAGAGCTGTGACTCAGTTTTACCACAGTGTACCACAGTGTTACTAAAAAGATTTCTATTTTGAATGTCTAAATCAGTTTTTGAGCAAGACCGTCAATGAATTAAAATATTTCCAGTAGAAGAGCTGGAACAAGTTCATCAGATATGAACTTAAAGCCCCTAAAATGTGAGTATGAGCACAGTTCCTGTTGATGCCCATTCATTACACATCACTTCATTCAAAAAGCTTCTTTTTTTTGCTCATAACTATAAAGGGCAACTAGGTTTAAATGTAATTTACTGGAAACTCTGACATTAACAAAATGCCTAAAAAAAAGCAGCAATGACATAACACTGAAATAAAACATACAGAGGGAACATAAAATTCCCATCAGTCTGGGGAGAAATTTTATCTCTGTGAGTTCTATGTGCAGCTAAAATCCAAATATTCTGAAATTGCTCCACTAATTTCATGCCTCCAGGGTCTAATACTAATTGCACAGACCTGCTGTACCTGGTGTGCTCACTATGAACTCAGAGAACTTCCTCTGAGCAAAGACCGTGGTTTGAGGTGTAGCCTGGACCGTGGTTTGAGGTGTAGCTGAGCCACAGAGCGGGGAGCACCAGGAGGGGCTACCAGAAGCACTCATGCCTTCTTTTGAATCTGCCCTTCAATTTGTGATGTGACACCAACTCTGTGGCTCATTTCTCTATCTGCATCATAGATATAACAAAACACAATTTCAGAGGTTAAAGTTGTATTGCTTTTCATGAGGCATTTGAATATGTTGGAACTGGGCTGGCATAAACAAGGAACAGTGGCAAAAATCAGAGTCAACCAGGAGCTACTGCGATGTGGCATGAACTAAGTGGCAGGTAGTTGGTTTTTCTTTTAACTTCAGTGTTTTTACTATTTAAGGGCTAGTAAATAATATCAAGGATTTTAATATATTTTCAAAAACACCAGTCATTCCAGAAATTTGTCCATCAGCAACTCTGAATGCTGTACAAAGCAGCAAACCTCCTTTAGAGCAAACACTGAAGTGAGGCAGCAGTGATGTTAGAGCATTTCAAAAACACTGGTGGTGTAGCTCTAATGTCTCTCTCACACTTAGTATTGTTACAGAAGATAAGTCTTCTGATCAGTGGCTGCCAGCTCTGAGAAATAATGATATATTTCTAGATAATCGACTGGTACCTATTATCATACTTTTGATGTGGTAGAACAGTCATGTGCCTTATTTTCCACGTCCTCAGGGCATCCTGGTTAAATGTCACATGCATTTTTCTCCCATTTTAAGAAAACAAAACCTGCATATTAATTCTTTCTAAGGGAGGCATAAAATGGAATAAGAAAGGAACATTGATTATTCTATTCATCTATAAACTACTCCAATAGACATATAAATAATACTGGAAAATGTAATGTAGCTTTAATTAACAGCAGTGCTCCCCCCCAAGTTAAAACAGTCTTGATAGATGAAACCTGCTGCAATCAATCTGATTGCTCTGAGAGCAGTTTAAGCTAATTCACAACAAAAGACGTAAAGTTAAAAAGCCAGAATATCACACTATTTTTAAAGTATATTGTCATTTAAATTAAGATCTCTGTGTCACTGACCAGGTTTCTTAGTAGATAAATTATAAGCAACTCTCCCAGTAAATGTAACCGAGAGCTGAGGTGTCCAAGAGCTCCATACACTCCTCCATGGCTGTTCCTAATATCAGAATAAAACCACAAAGAACTGCCCTCTTCTAACTCCAAAATGCTTGTGGTTCAGTTCTGCAAATCTGTAGCTCAGCAAGGCACAATCTTAGAAAGAGCAATGAGTGAATAAACTATTGAAAATGTCCTGGTTCACCCACTCACATACTACAGATCCGGCCTTCATCTGGTGTTCCCTATTCACAGAACTTCACACAGTGTTAGCACTTGAAACAGAAAAAAATACTGTATTTATCTAGAAATTAGTTTATTTTACACGTTAGGACTATTTGTTGAAAAGAGTAAACTAGAATGTAGGATTAACTTGTTTTATTTATTATGACAAATAAAATAGAAACACAGGGCATTGCAAATTCAATGATTTATTGCTAATTTTCTATTCCTACTCACCATTTATTTCTATGTCTATATATAAAGATAAACGGTATTTATAGATTTTACTTTACATACATTACATGACATGAAAGAAATATTTCCTTCTCTCAATTACTTCTCAGCTAAATGCCAAAGGTTCAAACATATAAACTGAGCACGTCTGCCTTGACAGCCAAATAAGACTGAGCTTTCGTACTTTACATTATATTTAGCAGTGAGTCAGGTTTGGTTCATTTTGCTCTATGCAGTACCAAGCTATGCCCTTAAATCTTTGACATTTTTAGAAGCCAAATATATCCAGTGTTACTCAGAAAGATAATTTTTGATCATCCTGTTTGCTTGAACATACATTAGAATTGGTCAAGATTTCCAAGATTACCGCAAAGATATTCTTATCCACGTTGATACATCATACAAAAGGCAGTTAAGTGTTTTTCTCATCCGTTCTGTATTTATGAAAAAATCTATTATGTTGACTGTGATGTTTATATACTTTGTGGGTATAAGGTTTTGTTGGGTTTTTTTTTGTGATCCCCATTACAACCAAAGCTAAATAAGATTGTCCCAACGCACCAGACTTCAGCTGCCCAAGCACCACCACCGCCAGGCATGACAGACTGCCCAGGTGTCCCTGTTCCTAGAACATCTCTCCTGCACACCCACTGCCACTCAGGATTCCTCCAGCGGTGCCTGGCGCAGAAGCAGGGCCATTTATTTCCCATGGCTCTCCTAGAGACTGAGCAGGTTATGCTGTGTGGATAACCAAGCTCCAGTAAATCTTTCTCTCCGTCAGTACTGGTGAAGTTGAGCTGGACACTTGTCCAGAACAGGTTTTGCCCTAATTTTTGTGTAGCCTTGGATGGTGTGGGGCTTTGCAGGAAGTGGTTGGATGAATGGGTGCAAGGAAACACTCCTGTATGGGAACTTGTGTAATTATTGTACTGAAAAAGCTAAAATAGACCCTTTCCCACTCTCCTCACACTATAGCCTTAACACTGATAACAGGAATAGGAAGCAGTAACCAATTTCTGTATTACTCCTGTTATCATTCCCACTAATGCCATATCACACAGGTCTGGTAGTCCAAATGATGATCATAGGGGCTGCAAATCCTGCTCACGTTTAGTGTAAGCTCTTTAAATGCCCTTGAAGAATGCAAGGTACTTTTCATGAAACAAAAGTCAGGCCCATGAAAGAATAGTTTTTAGTAGGTGTTAGGATTCAGTTATCCCTAGCTGTTATACCAAACACACTCGTGCATATAGCCTACAGATATTCCTTCTTCTACTATTCTTTGCACCATTTTTGTTAGCCAGGGAAAGTTTCCCTGACATAGTTTTGACAATTCCACAATTAATTTGTCTTCATTTCATTGTGTCCTTAATAACACTATGTAGGCAACAGATTTCAAGTCTTTCCAAGTGGAATGAAGCAGAAGTGAACTCACATCCCTAATAAATTGTTTATTGAATATTTATTTTTACTTGGATGACATAGCGCTTGTGAATCCGCTGGTGGTAAAGCCTATGCTTACATGCTACAGCACAACATTTATTGAAGCAGCTATTCTTGCCAAATCTATATCGCATTTATAAATCTTCAAAACAAGCCCTGGTAAATGTCACTTCTTCTTAAATGCTTGGCAGAATCAATGACAAGTGATGCTGCCTTTGCCCTTGAAGAATTCATGTGTTTGGATCGGAGTCCAAATTCTGAAAACCTGTTCAAAAACACACGCAACATAAACACACATGCAATGCTTCAGGGGCACCGAGGAAAGAAAGGAAAAGTTACTCTAAATGCAAAAGTTCAAAACAAACAGGAAAGCTTGTCTACGGCTTTTTTAGACTTTCATTGCAAGCTCTGTGCAATACATTACTACAAAGCCCATTAACTTCCTTCCATTCTGCATTGGAATGTTTTGCATTGGTCATCCATATGCTCCCCAAAAGCAATCAGTTGATTTTGATGTGGGTTTAGTACCACATTAGGCACCTTGTGAAATAAGTATAAATATAAAATAAACTAAAAATCAAAATATAGAGTTATAATACCTAATTCTAAAAAAATGTAGAAACTATTCTAGCATAACATCAGGCAATACTATGTGGTGTAATTTGTGTTTCCTAAGTATGTATCCTTCATTTTCTGAATGATAGTTCTGATTTTTTTTTAGCTTTCTCTCCAATTTCCAAGAGAAACAAAATGCAAAAACTGAGCAATACAGTAAAAAAATGTTATACGTCCTCTTAACTTCTTGCATGCTGCCAGTGAATTGTGGAACAGTCTGCTCAGTGTCAGTGGGATGCCCATCTCCAAAGAGTGGAGCTGCTCTGTTAGCAGCACAGGCCAGATTTGCTGTCAAGCCTGACATGGCACAACACAAATGCTTTTCCAAGGAAAGCATTGCAGCGTCCTCGTTTTTCCATCTGGTTTGGTAACAGTCATGGTTTAAAGGAGTATGGGGTAGTCTAGTCAGGGTTCGGAATAAAACAGCAAATAGTATTCTTCCAGAGCATGTCAGCTGGCTTAGGCTAATGACATGTTTCTGTGGCAGAGCTGCAACTATATCATCTTTTTGCCCACGGTGGATTTCTCAGAGTTAGGGGAATTTCCCTGAGGAGAAATGCTGTCAGCACAGGGCAAGGAAAGAGACCAGATAAAGAGAATCCATGGAGATCCAGCAGTGAAAAGTCTCTCTCCTTCGGAGTTCTAATCCCCACAGCACCTTATACCCTCCAGCCACAGAGTCACGGACGCAGCCGCCCTCCCTCCCTCCTTTCATAAGCATCTTTTCTTCTGGGGAGAAACTGGATATGTGGTTCTCCTGACTAGACCCGCAGCTATCTTCAGGGCACCTCCCTCACTAACCAGAACCAGCACCTCTTTTCTTTTTCAAAAAAATCTACATTTGTTTCACTCCCAAATGGTGCTGAACATGTTAATTCAACAGAAAATAACTGGCTGAGCTTGACACAGAAATGACACTGCAATGATAGATGAGATCTTGGGGCAATATTAATTGATAAAATACAAAGTGAAATGGAAAAAAAGATTGATTCAAATCAAGATTTTCTGCTTATTGGTAGAAGAAGTCATCATAGTTTAAAAAAAAAGAAAATTAGTCTCCATTTTTCGGTGGCTGTCAGGCTGCTAATTGCCTCAGAATGGAAAACTGGCTTTGAAATGGCAGTAGTTCAAAAGGAAACAAAAAACCCACAGTCTAAAAGGCAAAGAGGAGCAAAAAATGACTTTTCAAGCACACATCCAGGAAAATGAAGGACAAAAAGACTATGAGATACTTTGCTAGTTTTTATTTCCAAGTTAAGCAAAGCATATTCACATTAAAAAAGAAAAAAAAAAAGGAAAAAAAGAAAATAGGAAAAATTGAAAAAAAAAAAAAGGAAAAAAAAAGAAAAAGAAAGGGAAAAAAAGACAAACAAAAAGAAAAATAACCTGTCAGCAATGTTACCCTATTCAGTAACATCCCTGGGGATGATATGTTGTAGTAGGTATGAAAAGGTTTCTTAGATGCCACAAGTATTTAGAAAATGTGATTATTGCATTAATGTATTGTTTTATTCTAAACAAAAGATAAATCCACTGTTATTACAATTTAGATTTGTGTTTGATGTCTGCTCACAGTGATTTGCAAAGCTTATAAAAAATGCTTAAGCACATACCACTTTTTTTTCTCTAATTCCTGTATGCTTTGTTAAATAGTTATCTTAATGCAACAACAGCAGGATACTTTGGATCTTTACAGGAGAGATGGATTACATGGCAGCCACTAAATATTGGCAAAAACATCACACATTGTACAAAGTTTTCAAACGTGTAATGCAAAGAGTCTTTCATTTCATCCACCAACCCTGAAGATATCTCAACTGATAAAAGGAAATATTCCAGCTCCTGTTTGAAAATTACTGAAAGCCGGGCGTCAAGATGCTGGAAAGCTGCCCTTTCATCAACTCTCTTTGGCTACGTGACAGTGAAGTGAGAACCTGTTGGAAGGAAGAAATGATTCTCTGTAAGTCCCTTCCCAGTCTGTGGTGTTGACTCCATACAACTGTAACTGACAGCCTTGATTTGGAATAATTTGGGGAAATATTTAATGTTCCCTAAGTGCAGTGAATTAAGGGGCTAGAATAAAGCCTGAGGGAAGAAACAAGCTGTTCATGGTATGGATTGCAATGGAATCTAAATCTGATACAATTTCCTATTACATAAGAACGTGTTTAGTCATCTCACAGTCTTCACTGTGCTCCCTGTATCTCCCTAAAAAATGTTTAGGGTAGGGTTGTATGACAGCAATGAAGTATGACAGGTTCCTAATCTGCAAAACAACTGAAAAATGATATTTTTTACAGAGGCAATCCCATATTTGCCTGCTGCCTGATTTAGAGTTTCCATCTGGGCAGTTGGCAGTCATTCCCTACAGTTCAGGCTACCTCGAAAAACAGCACAGAGGCTTTGGGCGAACTCTGAGTTAGATAATAAGGGAAGAACAGTTTCTCACTAAAATCACTTCCATTTTCATATATTTCAATCAAATGAACAGCAGTTTCATTTCCATTCTTCCAAAAACAGAAATGTAGAAAACCACTTGAAAGCTGAAATTATCATCATCAGAAGTTTGTTGTGTCCTAAATCTCTAGATAGAATTTTTAATATACAGGTTTAGTCCATTCATTTCTTCTCTACCCTTTCTTCATCTAGAAATAGATCTTATTAGGAGACTTGAAAAAAAGAAACTAAAAAATCAGTGTAATGAAGAGAAAAAGCCATTATTTCTAGGAACAATATTTCATCAGGGGCATTCTCTGAACATCACCGTTCTCTGCATTACACACACAAAAAAATGGAACTTCAGTCACCTTCTCCTCTTCCTACTTCTGTTACCAGGTTGTTAATTCCAACTGCGAAGCCACTGACCCTTGAAATTATTTTCACATGCCTGGAAAACACATGTGGCTTTCCCTTACCTCTATGTTTCTAGAATTGTTCCTTCAAAATTTAGTGCACCTTCTAGAAAATACTAATTCACACAGGTGAATTAACAAGTGTCAAAACTTGGCCTTAGTTTTAGTCTTAGAGACCTAAAACCTCTAATGCCAGAATTCCGAGTTCAGTTTGCATTATTCCTCACTAGAAACATAAAACCAGGTTCAGCATATGTAATGCTGCTGCAGCTTAAGCACAGCAAGATATACCCTGAACCTTCAAATCCCTGCTTCTTATTTGTACAAGCCAGGCTATGAAAACAGACACCTCTAAGGAATTCACTGAGAAATCCTTAGTAGAAGTAGCAACGGCAGATTTAGAGCTGTAATATTTAAAGCAACTGCAAAATTGTGCTTTCATCAGGAAAGGAACAAAAGCTTTGTTAGTTTTGAAGCTTACATTTATATTCAGCATAATAATTCAAAGTATCATTGCCTGCCACTATTAGGACACAGAGGTCAAATATGGCAAGGAAAAAAAAATTACATTCACAAGCTATACAAAAGAGAAAATAGGCTGAAATTGTATGAAGTGCAGTGACATTATTTAAATGTCTTTGTTAATCAGGGTCCTGACATAAGAGATGGTGCTAAGAAGAATTTGCTCTTCAGACTCTTCTCAGCATGGGTCAAATCTGCTTAATATTCCAAACGCTGAGTCTAGCTGAACTGCGTTACCCCTTTATGATCTCTCATCTACTTTTTTTTTTCCTCCTTTGAATTCAAGATGCACTGGTATTTTCAGTTTTCATCACTGCTAAAGGGCAGGGAAGTTATAGTATAAACAGTGAAGTTCCTTTCATGCCTTGTTTATAATGATTTATACATTATATAGCTGTTAGACCTGCAGAAATTTTTGTAGAAATTCAGAACACACACACACACACACACACACACACAGAAAGAAGTTTGCAAATGTTTACATTGAACGTTATGGGGGGGTTTTTTTCAGTTACTCAGTGAGAGACAAAGAATAGGACTATCTGTTGTTTCATATATGAGACAACAAGATGGTGAAATGCATGCAAAGCAAATAAAAATGGGGTCCACAGAGCATTTAATGTACAGATGTTGCTGTGTACTTATCTACACCAACATCCCATTTGGAGTGCAACACGAGGACTATGGAGGATGTTTCAAGTGGTCAATTATTACTCTTACATGGAAGAATAGAAGATAAATAAAAAGACCAAAGTCAAGCAAGTGGTACATCTTAGCCACTACATTGGTCTCCCCATTCTCCAGCATTGTTTGTGGAGAGCAAAAAGGGATTCTCTAAAACAAAAGTTATCTCTGGCCCTCCAGCTGGCACCATACTGGAGAGGATGTGCTCTGCAATCACAAGATCAAGAACCTGTGTTCCTCTATCACTCCTTTTCCCCCCAGCACTTGTAGCTCCCAGCCATCCACAAGCTTTATCCCTCTCAGCTGCTTTCCCATCACCCAGGCTTGCTACCCGAGGGCTCTGGAGGCTTTTTTTGTTTCATTACCAAAATACTCAATCCATAAAAGACTTTCTCCCATTTCAAGCAAGACATACAGTGCAATGAGGGGACATGAAAGAGCAGCTGGCCAGTTTATTTTGATTTATTGGAAACATTATGGGATTGCCCAAAGGCCTTGGTCAGAGTCCAGTTGTGCTCAGAGCTGTTCCAGCCTGTCTGCAGCAGTGCAGAGCAGGAAGATAGATGAGGTTGCTCGAGACAAGATGAGATCCAGCCCACTGAGGACAACTGTTTTCACAGTGGGGATTTGGGAAGGGCATATTACTATAAAGACCAACTGCACAGTTGTTGAAGATTTTGATAGCCTGATCCAACTGCAAGATTTGAGAATGTGCAATGACACAAATCAAACTGCCTGATATGACCCTTTCAGGCATTTGGATAAATGAACTAAGTTTTAACACTACTGACCAGTATTTGTCAAAAGCTAGTTCCCAAAATGTTCCTGTTCAGAATTGAAACCAATTCAATCCTAACTAATCACTTCACAGAATGCCATATCCTGTATTTACACTTAATGATTATTTTTTTATTGCAGATAGAATAGGGAATGCCACTTAATTCATCTTTCAGACAAGTTTCACCAAACAGCATAGGTCACCACCCACGGTGCTGAAAGAGGGTAGCACACTGATCAGGTGGCTAGGGTTAGGCAATAGAATATTTTCCCCATATTCAATAGGTTTAATATGTTTTTCGTTATTTCTTGTCTGTGGCTCTGATCCCTGCTGCAGACACCCAGTCCCAGCAAGAGCTTAAGGGTCATAATTAGAGCTTTGCAAGTTAGAAGAAGACACCAAAAGTGTTGCAAAGGCTGAAAATGTTTTAATGCCTTCTTCCATGATCAACACAGGTGGCAACAACCAGGTGCTCTAGCTGAGACACTGCTGGGAAGGAGGAGCATGCCCAACATAGTCTATATACAACATTGAGCATAAATGCACTATGTTTTATTGCAGATGAGATACTTGCACTTCATTTATTTGAAAAGCCCTCAGAAGAACAAAGTAAAACATAAAAAACAGATCACAAGGAGAAGTGTGAGACAACAGGAGGAAAGATTTTGAAATAGAAAGAGGGGAAGGAGTTTTAAACATTTCTTTCGTTCCTTCTTACATTTTTCTTCATGGTGGTTTTTACCTTTCTCAGGACCCGCTTCAGAAGGGGAATATTTAAGAATTAAAATAGAACTCTTCCCCTCAGAGAATCAGTTTCACGAAATGTAATGTTGACAGGCACTGCACAGCTACGGTGTGTATTTGGGAAGACATAATAAATACGATCTGAAAAGGTCACATCTCACACAGGCACCTTTGACGACTCATGCAGACTCTCAAAACACAGCTCAGAAGTAGATACAGTAACACATTCCTTCCCTCCAGCGCTCACAGTAAGTAGGGTTTCAAAACCACTTAAATTTCCTATTAAAAATCTCAATTCACGAATATACCTCACTCTGATTTAACACATTCCTAGAAAGGCAGTTTGCTCCTATATTCCATGCAGCAGTCCAAGTTCAACATGGAATTATTTCTTTTTCATCACAAAAACTAAAAACCACAGTTTTCAAAGGAAAAAAAATAGCATTCCATTTATGGCAACATATTACTCCTTCTTGCTCACATCCTACTGCCAAAAAATATTTAAGAGATGAATAAGATTTCAAATTGTAGAAAAACAGTAAAAGAGTGCAATGCTTTTAAATAAAAATCATGTGCGACTTGAGTTCTCTTCTTTTTTCATGGTCAGCTATTTGGATTGAAAGGGTTAATTTATTCTCTGAGATAGAAGACCTTAGATAAGCTTGCTGGTTACGTGGGCATGGGTTGCTAGGAGTTTAAACTATCAGCTTGCAAATGGAGCTATTTCAGATCCCAGGTGATCCAAAGAATAGGTCTCCTCCTGCACTAAACGATGCAGGGATTATGTGGAAAAAAATAGTCTGTGATCCTATAATCAGACACTGCACTGTAACACATAAGCAGAAAGATGCTGAATTAAGGCACTGAAAGGAATGCCAGAATTACATTTGTCTACCTTATGAATGCTTGATTTCGAGTTTTCAGAAGGCTTTTTAAAATATAATTTTTAGTAACATTAACTATTGTATATAACACACACAAAATATGATACAGCACTGGGTGATAACAACACCTCTGGTGTGCAGCTCCAGAGCTTGTTAATTGTCCTGGTATTTTTCTTATTCGGACATGGATATTCCAGTGGTTAATAATATGATACCTTCTGTATGTCAGCTCACTCATGCATATGACCACTTGATTGCCTCACATACACTGTTTAACCTAATTATCATGAACACTGATGTCTCAGGAATTTTCTGTGCCTCCAAGCCCTGCGCTGTGGCAAACAGGCGTTGCTCTCGAAGCAATTCCTGAGCTTGGTCACAGCACAGTAAACCTGCGCCACTTGGCTAAGCCAGATGCATCATTGATAAACACTGCTGAGCCACTGCCAGCAATGTTCTGTGCCCCGTGATATTGTTTGCATTAAAGCAAAGGCTAAAGCATCTAGAGAGTAAGAAGAGCAGGAGCTCTGGGGAAAAGGGAATTGCTGCTGAGGTTTTTTTTTTCCTAATAATTTATATAAGCATGAGAAACACCACAAAGTACTTAGTAAGGGGGGAAAAAATGAAGGCTTGACTTTAGCCAACAATGAAAGTAATCAGAACCTGTCAAACAGTATATAAAATATGTTCAAACACATACTTGACTTTAATTTATTGGTGCTAAAGCTCCCACTGAATTAAAGTGGAGTTCAGGGTGCTAAGCACCCCTGTAAATCAGAAGCTTCATGCACGTGCGATTGCGGTCCCGGGCTGCCTGTTTAACAGGAAATCACTTTTATCATCACAGCGACTCCAGGAGAGAAGCCCATGGCCAGAATGCTTTTTTTTATCTTCCAGATCTGTGACTCTGTGTAAACTATTTCTACAGGAAATAAATCTGTAAAGGTGGCATCAATTATTACAGTTTCAATTAAGGTACTGAATGGCAGGAGATGCCATGCAGAGCAGAAATGACTAATTCGAAAAGGGAATAATGTACATTTTTCAGATAAAGCTGAAGTAATTTTATTTTTTAAAAAATAATTTTCTCAGGATATTTATTCTCTTTTCAACAAAGGAGATGACAGTATCCACATATGATAAAAATCTTCTCTCTTCCTCTTCTAGACAAAGGTAGAGACACATGGCTGGTTTTCATATTCAAGCCTCTCAGTTATTAGTTTTGTTACATTCCCAGCTCTTGCCAAAAGCCTCAGCTTTTCCCATTTCCTTAAAAATTAGTGTAAAAATCCTTAATATGTCATCCTGAACTGAGAAACCACACAGAAATTGAATATATGTGTGCGTGCACACACATGTTTAGATCACCAGAAATTAATAGCTTGTGCACCATCATGCTAAAATATCCTCATGTTTGCCTACATGATATATGATTGTTGGTTTTTACATGAAGCAAAATAACAAGGTATCTGACTTGTAATGTTTTGGGTCCATTCAAGGGTCTGAGGAAAAAAACAATGATGACAAAATTATTTGCAGAAATTGCACAGGAACTGATCCAGTTTCCACCGAATTCATCAAAACTACTCCCTGTGCTACATGCACTCCAATTAACCCACCTCCTAAAATCATCAGCAAAGTGGTTGAGGATGCAGGACATTCTCTGCAAATAAACAGTTCAAGTGATACTGCTGCTAACAACACAGTGTCCTACATTTATATAGTGCCTGCCACCCCCAAGGATGCCAGAACCTCTACACCCCCCGCATAAGAAGTCACACAAACGGGGCTGTCCAACAGTGTCCCTGGCACCGACTTTGGTCCAAGACAGCAGATCATTTCTCTGCAAAACCTGCATGAAATTTTCAACTCAGACAAAAAGGGAATCTCTCTGATCTCTCAAGACATGAAAGAGCAGCCCACATTTAACTTCATACAGCTCAGACTCCTCTCATTCCTGAGTCTCTTCCTTGCCTATATTTCACTGCTTTAACTTCTCTTTCCCTCCAGTCAACTGTGAACATATATATGAAGATTAGATTTTTGGGAAGCACCTTCAAGTCGATTCACTTGAGTTGAATCTTCAAATGCTCAGCCTCTTTGACTATCAGGCCATAAATATAAGAGAAGTAAATATCTGTACCCTGCAAACTCTCCCCTTCTCTCTTTGTGACAGTGCTGCTCATGGCTCCCCCAGGGACTGATTTATGCACAAGACTGGCATTTGAAATTCAACAATATGCAATTCATTTCACAATCCTCAAAGATAACAAATACTCAGTTTTAAATTATTGAATCATTCATTTAACTTAGGATGCCTGAAAAATACCATTTTTATGGAAAGTAATAAATTGTAATTGCAAGTAATAAAAATGTAAGTAAAGAGAATGACTGGATGTGCCACAGAGAAAATACCTCATTCTCTAAGTGAATGCATCTAATTAATGATGGTTTCTAATTGTAACACATTATTTACAGAATTAACACTTTTTGTATCTACCTGTTAACCCCAATTTTAGAAGTTATTTCAGCTTTGAATGATAACACTCGTTTCTCTGAGTTCAGCCTTCCTAGGAGCAGAAGGAAGCTGTGAGAGGCTCTGGCTGCTCGAGCCCCTGCACAGAGCATTTTCAAGTGGGCACGTTAACAGGGTGTCTGGGCTTGTGCAAAGCCGAAACGTTCAGACCTTCAACTGGGAGGGGATGTAGGGACTCCTGAACACGTCACACTAAGAAAATGTGTCCATTAAAGTGGCAGTCCAAGCTACACTGAGGCACTCTTTGGCTCAGCATCTCGCAGGTGCTGCAGTAGCCGTTACTTTCCAGTTTACCTGGACGAAGCTGCAGGGTTGGACGCCAGCTGGAGCACTGGCCTTGTTGTGAGAATACAGACACCTTTAGTGGACAACATAAGCCTTTCCAAACACTCCCAAGAGGTTCCATTCAAAGGCCATATCCTGCTTAAAGAGACCAGCAGAGCTCCAATCGTATGGAGCAAGCTGTTCACTGGTTCTTATTCTACTGCTTGTACAAAACAATGAAGTATCGTATTTATCAATGCTGGTGGCTGCTAGTCTGGTATTATGAATTCCTACTGCAAGATTCAAAATTAGAGTCTATATCTTCTCAAAATTTACTGGTGATAATATTCTGTCAACGTAGAATAATCCTTTGCACTGTTTATTTACCAAGTTTGGCAATAATGATACTGCCTTATTCAAAAAGAACTAGCATCCTGACTTTCATTTTTCATGAAGTATTATTCTGTGATTAAGGCTACTTTTGTTGTTGGCTTATTTGTTTCCACTTTCCCATTTGAATTCATCTGGATTCAGCTTCCAGCCTACTTCAGCCAACTCTTGTCTTTCTCTACTAGATTATAGAGGTAACCAATATTTTCAACACATTTAAGGCCCTTCTGAGCTGTAAACAAATTGTCTCTCTTTCCTTGAGAAAAGCAGAACAGATGGAGCTCTAAATTTCTCACTATAAGCATTCTCTCAAAATTATTTTTCTTGCCCATTTGTTTACCTTCTTCAATTTGTCAACATAATTCAAACAAACGCGGACACAAAACTGAAATAGATACTCCAGTAGTTGCCTGACTAATGCAATATGTATAGACAAAATCATTTCCCTCTCCCTAAATCTCTATTTTTGTCTGTATATCCACGGTCCACATCAGCCTTCTTTGTCCCAGCTCTCACAGAAAGCCCCAGCGAGGTGCTTGCCTGGTATGATCCCGACACCTTCCACAACAGAACAGATCTCCTCGCAGCTGCCAGCCTGCATTCTCCTTACTTTATTTTATTTTTTTTTCATTTTGCATGGCCCAAGTTGGCAATGATTCTAAATTCTCTGGTAGAACTCAATTACTATTCACCATTCCAGTAGCATATTAGTCATCTGGAAGATTTTTTACTGGCAGCTAGTATTTGTGTATCTCCAATTTATTGACAAAATTGTGGATGAGAACTGAGCCAGCATCTATCCCTAAGGAATTTCTTACATCTTACTTAGGTCTCATTATTATTTTGGGAGTGGAAAATATCCTTCTATCCAAATAAAGAGTAAAAAAATTTAAAAATATTAAAAAACATGCAAAGCCAGACTTTGCAAGGCATAGCAAATGATGGGCTTCGTTATGTAGAAATGTATGGGCCATGTATGAAAATAACATTTGTGAATCAAAAATGGTCCTGAAAATCAGTTTATTTTGAGCAAAAAATCCTGAATTTTCCAGTATTCAATGTGCATTAGAAGAATACAAAGTAATTCTGTACAAAAAGAAAAAAAAAAAGAATGTATATGTTTATACACATTTGGACCACAAAGACAAGAATTAACAAAAAATTTCAAGTAACTGCAATACAGTATGGGAGGAATAGTAGATGGAAATACACTAATGCTTCCATAATAGTGACATTTTATTCAATATGGGCTCTTTCAAGTATATAAATCCTTTCTGCCTGTCTCCAGAGTCCTCAGGCACAAAATAGCATAAGATTAATTTTCATAACAGACTTTTTTCTTTGAGGAGGGGAAGAAGGCAGAGGGAAAAATGCTGCGTCAGTGTGACAGAGGAAACATGAAAACAGATATGAGTTCAGAACATTAAAAAAAAAAAATCTTCATTATATTTCAAATTACAAGAACTACAGAATTCAGGAGAGCACTGAAACATGAAGCCTATTCTTTCCCCTGGATGCAGCAAATGCAATTTACAGGCATGTTAAAATATTTCTTGGAGAGGAAGTCTTCTAAAGGATATTCATGTTACTCTCCTGACTCCTCCTCAGTTCCTCCTTCTTTGCTCTCTGCTCACCTAGAGAGGTGGCCAAGGCTGCACAAGTCTGGGTGCAATTTGTAACATAATCAGTAAGATGCCACAAAGCTGAATATTTGATGCTGGCTTATTATTCCCATTGTGCTTCTACAGGTTCAGTCTCCCTCCCCCCACCCTGCTCTCTTCCCTCTCTTCCCCCTCCAGAGGCACAAACAATTTTAGCTCAAAAGCTACATTACCTCTCATTTTATGAAATTTCTGCAAGGAATAACCTTTAACCCGTACTTTGCCTCCTCCCCTTCCCTGCCAAAAGCTTTATTCATTCAATCCTTTTTCAACCTCAATTACTTCCCATTTAACAAATGGTTGGTGTAGCAGTGAAGCACTACAGTAAGAACAAAGGTTGGTGCTCCATTGCAATCTCTTCAGGGTAGAATTAAAGGCAAATTCTCCATCAGAGAAAGCCACCTCTCCTCGATTTTTCTGTCACCACATTATTATTATACAGCTTGTCTCTGAAAAGAAGGCTCTCAGGGTGTCATGAACTCTCAGAGAATTTCTAGTCTACAATGCCTTTCAGTAAAAAAGAGAATGCTCCAGAGAGAAAATAACCTTTGTGTAAGGAAAGGTTTGTTCTGCAATATTGTCTGAGCATTGGCTTTACGGGGAAGAAATGAGTCTTTGCATTTGCATTACCAGAGCATAGGAGCTGGCCCAAAAGGATGTGACTGTGCACAGCCCGAGCTGCACTGCTCACTTCCCTCTGACTGAGGGATGGGGAGGATTCAGAGGGATAATCCCTCCTCTACTGATACATGTCCACAGCAGAACACACACAACTGAATTCAGATAACATGAATCCTGTTCACTTCAAATGGCACTCTTTAATTACACAAAAAAGCCACACCTCTTACATCTCTTTCCTGATCTCATTTGAAGGATAAGGAACAAACATATTCCTAATTCCTTGTCCCTCATTCCTCAAACATTCTCTCATATTTTTACCCTCCCATTTTATATACTTTAAATGCAGGCATAAATTTCTGCCTTTTGCTGGCATGTCTATAGCAGCAGTTTATGTCAGCAACAGGACAGAGGCATCTTCATGGAGACAAATCAGTGATGCTCCAAAAGAATCCTAGGGTGTCTCGTCTAGAAAAAATAAAGACTGCCTATAGCAAGTATCACTCATACAAACATAAACATACACAGCAACACACAGAGGAAAGCATGCAGCACAGACAAAAGTGACAGACACTCTTAAAAAAGGAGGAAATCAGGAGACAGATTCCAAGTTGTGTGAATTCTTAAATGCCCCTTTGAAATAAAAAGAACTCTGATAATTAATTTCAGCCAAGGATCTGCCCCTGAGGAATGAAAAGCACCTCTCAACCTGCTCACATCCTACTTTACTGAGTTATTTTAATTACACAGAAAGTTAGGGGGGTTATTATTTTTATTTTATGTAATTTTATGTATTCCACTGGTCATTTTAAAGAATTTTGTTTTTCTGTTTTGTTTGAAAGTGAAAAGTTTTCTTTACCCAAATGAGAAAAAAAATGTTGAAGTGTAAAAGGAAGGTGAAATAGTTAATGGAGTAAATTACTTATAAATACATAGGAAAATGTAAACAACAGGAAAAGAATATTAAATTTTGTAGTATTCAGATTCAGGTTCAAGACCAACAAGAAGAGTGATCAAAATGTATCCTCCCTTGAGAGCTACAGATTATTGAAGACAGTGGCACTTCATATGCTTTTCTTAATACTGTTTACAAATTACATCCTTCTGGGAGTTGTAGAAAAAAAAAATTGTACTTTAAAGGCATGCAAGTGGGTTATTAGCTGAAGTTAATGGCCACCATTCCCACATATCTGAAAGATTACTCTTTTTCCCCTGAAAGAAAAATAAACCAAAGAAAAATGGTATCATGCTTGATGTTCTGCAAACATTTTAATAATACATAAGTCTGAGTTAGAAAGGAAAACAACTCAAAACCAAATCAATAAAGTCTGCAAAACTAAAAAATTTCAATTTAGCCTCCAGTTACTCTATGTCAGTGTTTACTGCACGTCGTACAGGCTACTTTACGTACCTGCATGCCTAGGATATTCTTAGTGCTGTAAATCCTTTAGATGTATCCCAAATGCTGAGATAACGCTATTTAAATCTCTGGAATAATAAACAATTAAAAAAAACCCCACTACTGCTGTCATTCAGTGATACTTTAAAAATAGCACAGCTAAGCAGGTGGTGAGTAGTGATTACTGCGCTCGCTGTCACCGACTGACTGCAGATTGTGCACACAGCACATCTATGCCAAGATATCCAGTTATTTTTGTTACTCATCCTCTCCCTTCCTACTCATCAACTTTACCTAAATGTGTTTTTCAGCTGTAACATGCTGAGTTCTAAACTGTAGCCTCCGTAAGGCAGGGATTATTACTTTACACTTGGCTGCTACCCCTAGAAGAGGTCTTAGATTGTAAACCAAACTTTGAGCCTACAACATTGGTAATCACTCCATGGCATCTTCAGAGACAGGTTGGCCCTTAAGGGTAAATACGAGCAGTAAAGAGTTAAGCCTTGTGGTTTCTGAAGACAGTCATAAATGCTGAAAAAACAAGGAAACCAGATTTGGTATGCAGTGAAAGGAGCGACCTGCAGGTTGTAAAATTTTAGGTTAACCATTTGTTAAATTACCATCCATTTGTAAAATTATTTCAAGTCCGAATGCTATGAAAGATGAAGACAGACAGAAATTAAGTACACCGCAGTTACCTGCAGCATTTCACAGTTCATTTCCAGAATATTTTGGGTCTTGTACTCTATGGCTTTTTTATAAATGGTTAGCACACTTGGCCAGCTCATCATGACAGTACTTCTCCACTACGATGCAGGAGAAATCATAAAAGGCTTTTAAAAAGGAAGAAGGAAAAAAGAAGAAGAAAAAAAAAAGAAAAAAAAAAGAAAAGGTTTTCAAAACCATTGTCAAAATGAGGGTCCAGAAATCAATTTGTAATTATCTGCCAACACAAATCTAAAGGCTTTTCTGTGATAAGGGTGGTAATACATAGGGCTGTAATGTGAATTATTTCGAAGAATAAAAGACTGATTGTCTTCATGACCTATATAGCTTTTAGTGAGCTTTAAAACAAAATTACATTTTATACTTCTCATGAATGGCTTTCTCCCTCCTCTTTCTCCCTTCAAAAATGCAGGGGTTTTGTCCCATCTAGTAGGCTTTCAGCTTTAAATAGGACTTGGTTTCTTCCAATGTTGATACATTTCATTCCACCGAAAGTGAAGGCTCTGGATTTGCAAAAGAGCTGAAGCATCCCCTGTACAAAGGCAATCCTTTCCAGTGTTTATAAAAGTGAACTACAAACCATATGATCATGTTATTTTTACACAGATGCTCAGCACTAGAATTTTGGTTTTTTCCCTAGAAAACTTTTAGCTTAAAAATATGATAAATAAAATAAATATCTCACAATGTGCAAAAACATCAGGAAATTGCTTATCTACGTAAGAAAGGTCAAATGAATATGAGGAAAAAATATAGGGCTGAGCATTGGCAAAAAATTGAAGAAAAAGTGCAACATTTGCAGAGTGTGAGAGCCATATTCAGATTGCTGTCCTTAACCACCTCTGCTCCTGGGGCCTGGTGTCAACGGGGTGATTCTGGCTGCAGGAGGCTCCAGGCCCAGCTCTGGACCAGCAGGATCCAATGTGCACTGCAGTCCTGCAGAGCCAAACCTGTGAGAGATTCTGCGAGAGACACCAGTTGCAATCTTCTTATGCAAAGTTGCCTCCACACAGTTTTACTTATGGCTATCGCCTGCTTGGAAGCTGCCTTCCAGGAAGTTTCCATGGTAGTTTCAGTGAATCATTAAGTTAAGAACATTAAGCATATTGTACCATTCTTTGGTAGAGGGTATATCTCTATAAAATCATTTAATTTTTTTAAAGAATGCTTGATTTTGTTCCATGGGCTTATCCAGAGATTTTTTTAAAAATCAATTATTACTTAAGTGTAAGTCTGAAAATGTTTTGAATCTTGGTAAGTAAGAGCTCCCTGGGATAAATATGTACATCTCACTCTTACTAACAACAAGTCAGATTCTTAACTCAAGTACCTGCTGTTGTGTATGTCAGGATTCCTTTGCACTAACAGTGAGGTTCTACTTTGGAAATGTGAAGAATTTCTTTACCTGGTTTAGATTCTAAAACAGTGTCAAAATTAATAATTATGGACTTTTGGGACAACGATTCCTAACAAAGTAAAAAAAAAAAAATCCATTGCCTATTTAGTCATTTTTCCTAATAATCAATCAACTTTGTATAGTAACTAGCACGAAATATTACAGAATCTTCTTGCTTTGACTTCAGAAAAGCTTAGACATGGAAGCCTCTCCTTCTAAGTAGTTTTAATATTTAGGAAAGGGTTTTCTAATCTATTAAGATGAGATATTTCCATTACTATGTCCACCAATTTTTTCTCAGAGTATTTTTTGCAATATTGTTCTTGTGCCATTTTGTAATCTCTTCCTGCTCACAACACAACACATAATTTGTGCATTGACCCTGTATGTTCATACACTGCCTCGAACTTTAAGGCCATATTCAGAAGCCCTGCATGAGGCCTTTTAAATAATAAATAAAAACTACAGTGCCAAGGCATCCCTGCCAACCTTTCTACAATTGGCAGCCACAGCTCATTTAATAACTTCACTTTTCACTAGAGAGTAAACCTGTCCCCATAAGCCATGTCTTTTTCCAACATTTTTTTCACTTGAACTTAAATTCTAAAGGGACGGTAAAGTACATAATGTCACACTAACTTGCTGATATATTTGCTAATGCTGCAAGCAAGGTTATCCACTCTGTTCTCAAGCTCCAAATAGTTTCTATCGGGTCAAAAAGTTGAAAAGAAAGCAAGGAGGAGATTAAAACTGCTGGGTTCCTTCTTATTTCCTACCTTAGTAAATTAATGGTGAGTTTAAAAGATACTAAAAGCACAGACTGGACACGTCATTCAAGCTGATGCAAAACTACCTAAGAGGCTCTGACAATTTCTCTTCTTTGTTATGACTCTTCAGGAAATGTTATGTCCTGAATACAAAGAGGGACAGCTCCGAGGCTTTTCTAAGCCACAGCACAGAGAAGGGAAGATGTACACACTCAGCTGGCAGAAACATAAGGACACAGAATAACCTTCAGCTCTTTATTCTTTTCCGTGTTTCTCAATCTGACCACAGCCTCTGGCCTGTCAACCAGCCAAAGGTGGATGAAGAGACAAGTCCACAAAACTTCTCGAACAAACTTTGGAGAGACAGAAGTAAAACTCACTGCACTGTTAATCAACTTTTATCTTTTAGGGGGAAAAATGCAAATGTAACATCATTAAAAAAATGAAAACTTTTAATGAAAACAAGAATTACTCATACTGTTCCACAGAGAATAAAAGATCTCTCTTTGGATTCCACTCTAATCTGGTTTCAGGGTAATTGTTAAAATGTTTGAAATATCTTATCTCTCCCTCCTCCCTGTTTATATTCTCGACTTCTTTAACAGACAGATTGCCTCTAATTCGGTTGGTTGCCACATCGGTTCTGTACAAGGCTCTCATTTAAATTCCAGCTAAATTAATATTTCTCAAGAAATAACCTTCTGTTCCTTCTTCTACCCAAAACCTTCAGCCCAAAATGCCCATCCCAGATCTCATGTCAAACGAAATTTTATTGTCTTCTCCTCTCCTCACCCCATATTGCAGGTTCCTTCCCACAGATGTGTAAGGGAGTGAGTGCTGTTCTCAGACCCTGCGTGATTCTCTGCTCATGGTGTGACTGTTCAAAAGAGCCATCCACCTCCAAATCGTGGAGTTAGATCCTGTTTTATTTCTCCATTTCCCTGATTCTCAATAACATTTCTGTGCTAAGTAACACAGATTTTCTCTTGATAAGCAGTGCTTCCCCTGCAGAGCGAATCGTATGGTCTTTATGTAATTGTCAAGTATGTGCACAGTAAACTGCATATGCTATAAGGACTTATCCCTATGAAATCTACTCTGTAGTCTTGTTCACTTCAGTTAGTTTCCTGAAGTTGTCACCCCTCAGTGCCTTTGAATAGTCCTGAATTTTTGCTTTATTTTTCTGACTGCCTTGAACCAGAGAGATCAGGGGAACTGAAACTTATGTGTCCCAGCAAGAGACCAGTGAAAGTTTCTTATTTCCTCTAAGCAGTCACCTCAGTGCATAGAAGAAACAATAAGGGCAGTGCAAATTAGTTGAAAACATTTGTTCTTTTCTCTGGCTGTATCTACCTCAGTAGGAAATGATCCCAACAATACAGAACAGAAAAACATGTTAGGTCTGAAAAGGTATCTTATGGTTTTGGGGTCGAAGCCTTTTTGGCTTTCTTTTCCTTCAGCAAGGTGATGGGCAGCATGTGGTAGCTCAGCATGTTTGTCACAAACTTCTCACCTCCAACTCTCCAGTTCATAGTAAGATCAGAGCTGAGGAACACTAAGGAAGATTCTATCACATGGATCATGGAGCAAGACTTGTTTTTCATGCCCTCTGTATACAACAACCCTTCTGGTTACTGGCATTATGTTCAGTTTCTCTTCCCTTTATTTCAGACCCTGAAGTATTGATTGGTACAATGGCTACAGAGAAGTTCATTCCAAAATGAAACTGACAACAGAAGAAAAATGCTGATCATCAGAAGAGGAGCTGTAATAATTACCAACATTTGACTGAGACTCAAGTGTGTAGCAATACTTGAAGAATCCATTGATTCCAGAGTGATTGGAAAAGGTAAACTACCTGACCTCAGGTTCAGCAGCATCTGCTGCACACTGACAGTACAAAGCTACCCACATTAGTCACAGAAATGATAAACTCATAGTGATTCAATCCACCATAATCCTAATTTTTTCCACTGAACAATTTAAAAGCCATGTTTCTCTCCAAGTCCCCTTTACAGGTAAGAAGCTTTATCCTCCTATGTTTTTATTAATATTGACCCAAACCCAGTAGTCCCCTCTGTAATTCAGTCTCCCTCAGCAATCCAGCCTGGCTCTCCACTGCACTCCTGCCACCAATAGCACACAGCAGCTGCTGAGAGGAGTTACAAGATCAGAGGTCATTCTGTGCTAAGATGATTCCCAACATCCTTGGAAAAGGGCACAGAGCAAACACCTTTACTCAAGTGTCCTCTCGCTTTTTGCCTGCATCACCTCTCCCTTCTGCACTAAAACAGATGTCTCTATGTATGTACCACTGCCAGCATCACCTAATGATTATTTAAAGCTTTATATTCTTCCTCCAATAATCCTAATAACATGTTTTGACAACTTGAACTCCATGACAATTATCCTTTGGGGAATGAAAAGAATATCCTATTATTAGCTGGGAACATAACCTTGCAGAAAGTACAAAACGAGGATTGTCATCAGCGTTTGGGTTTTTTTACGAAACATCTGATTGAGATCGCAAATAGGAACTAACAGGGGGACACTGCTGTTCACTGAACAACTGCCGGTGACCTGCAGTGTGTCTGATAGCACCACTGAGTAGCTGGGCTTTTGGAATATCACTCTTATGATGTCTACTTTGAGTTTTTATACAGTTTTCTTAGATTCAGTCAGTGGGGGAGAAACAATCTCTCATCATGTATTTGGATTACATTTAACACAAGGGGGGTCCCACCTTCATGCTAAAATTAACACTATTTACATTAGCGGCTAAACCACTGACAGAAGAGGAGCTACTGCTTCCTTCATCATCTAGTAAGGTTTTGTTGGTTTTGTTTTTGCTTTTTTGCAGAGCTATTTTATCCACCTCACTAGGAAAATTGATAAGATGGCAAACCAACAGCCGATTTTTCAATTTTTTCATTCTAAGTATCTTAGATTCTGAAACAAAATTCTGGAATCAGTGTTGATTTTATAAGGATTATAAAATCTTTTTACTGGTGAAAAGTATTACCAGAAGATCATAGAATCATGGAATGGTTTGTGTTGGAAGGGACCTTAAAGATCACCTAGTTCCAACCCCCTGCTGTGAGCAGGGAGACCTTCCAGGTTGCCCAAAGCCCCATCCAACCTGACCTAGAACACTTTCAAAAAAGGGGTGAAAATGCTCAATTTCAGGTAGATATCTGAAAATTGTCACAGGAAGACATTCCTCCTGCTAATCGAGTGGAGAGTAACTAACCACGGTGGTTCACAGCACTAATGCTACTGTCGTCAGATACTGCCATGTAAGAGTAACTCTGATTATGCAAATAACCCCAGGGACATGACCCACACTCAGGTCACTGGAAATTTAACTGCACTGCATCAAATTTACCAGAAAATCACAAGGGCAATCACCAGATGATCAGTGGCCATTACTAGAGCATGATCATTCTTTCTAATGACATCCCCAAGCCATACAGGATGTTATCTCTTTTGGTCAATTGCCAGACAAAATAGTTTAACCAATATTAATGCAATTTAGAGTATAATGCTCCCTCACCCAAATGCTTTCTCTCTCCACTCCAACAATCAACAATCTCTTCTTTCCATCTCATTTGAAGCAGTGATTTTCTATCAAAGAGGTCTAACATACCCGGGGTGATTCCTCAGCTCTGTTGGAGAATATTTCAGCTTTAGGTCTGTAAGATGCCTAATGAGACAATTCCACATACTGAGAAAAAAAATGTTGGAAAAGCAAAGCCCATAGCTTTATTGTACTGCTGTTAGCTTTGACCAGAAAACAGTGACTGCTCAAACGGAAGCATGATTTGAATGTTATATCAGCTTAAAAGTTTACAAAGGTTCTGTTTAGAAAACATTCTGGAAAGTGTTTCACAGTAACCTGCTTTCCTACCCTTTCACCTCAGAAGAAAAGCTGTACAAGAAGTCCTGGGAGCTCCAAACTGTGAGAGCAGAGGCCAGAAATCCTGGGAATTCTTCAACCCACAGGAGCTGAAACTCTGAGGACTTCAAATAGATGGTGCTTCTCAAGCCTCTGGGAGTTCTAAAATAATGACTTATATACAATTTATTTGGGAATTATCAAAGTTTCCCCCCCAAGCATCAATCCATATCCCCCAAGACAATGTCTTTCAGATGTTAGAATTTCTCACAGATGAAAATTTCCAATATTTGATTAGTTCTACTCTAAATCCATTGTCCTGCAATTTGCTCTGGCTCAATACTGTTACTTTGACATTTCTTATTTCATTTATTCCAAGTTAGGACAGAAAAGTGGCACATTTTTCCACATTACTCAAAATTTAAGAAAACAGCCAAACATTAATGGAATTGTAACTTCCTTTCCAGTGCATCACACTGTAAATGCACAGGTTACTTAAATATGACAGTTGCACAATCCATTTCAGGGAAATACTTTCAAAGACAATTTTAAAAAATGACCAATGTGAAGCTTAAATCCCTATCAGACTCACATTTCTCTGGATTTCTTCCCTTCTATCCCACAGCCCTCAAAAATTTGTCTCATTTTAAAAAGTCAGCAGGAAACAGAACCACATACACTCATTTCTCTTAGATAATAATTTCTATTCTGGGCTTTTACCCTATTCCCATTTCACAGGATATCAATTACTTTTCGAATAATGTGTTCTAGGGGTTCTAAGATTACTCCCTTTTTCTTTCTTTAAAAGAATTTCAGTACCCTAATTGACATTTCAAGAGAAAGCCAAAATCCCACCATTCCTTTTATATGCATGCTTCACTCTTTGGAATGGCACTAAACCTGAAAGAACGAGGTCTGAAAATAGAAAATAAGCCAAAAAATGATCCATCGTGCTATTTTGCACTGAAAGCAATTTGGTTTTGGATTTGATCTTGCTAGTAATTCTTTGAAAAAAACCCTGGCATTGAGCAGTTCTTTCATCTAACAATGTATCATCTTGCAGAAAAGTCTGTGGAATGTTTCAAAGAACTAGTTTAGATATATTTACTTTATTGCCATGCCCATGGGAGAAGAGAGACTTTTTTCCTGACACAGATTTCTATAATTCAGTTTAAGACATTGAGGCTCCCTTGTGCAAAATGACAAGCTGCTTCTGCTGGGAATTGGTGTTTGCTCTGACTGGAGTTATCCTGCGCCTTTCAGAAACAAGGTCTTGCTCTGTCCCAGCCGTCTCAATCAACCATAACTTCTCAGGTGAAGAAATAAATGTCTAGTTCTGAATTAAGACTGTGAAATAGTAAAAGTGTATATGTGTTCATGCCATTAGAGACATTACTATGCATGCATTTGAACGTGACATCCACGCAGGCAGTGCCTGGTTCAATGAATGTAGAGTTTTGCAGCCAATGTGATGCTGTGGTGATGTGTTCCCTCCCCTTCCTTTCCTGCTTCAACAACAGCCATCAGTGGTGGCCACGATGGCTGCAGCTGGCTTGAGCCGGACTCTGGAAAGACAGAAGACAAGAAAACAGCTAAAGGCCAAAAACCTTGCTCAGCAGCTGAGCGCTAGTTGAGCACGCGCCAGCTGAAATCCGTCCGGAATGCAAATATGACTATAAATCAATCATCTGATTCCACAAGGAGTGGAGAGCCCAGGGCCCACAGAGCTCTGCACAGCAGTGGGCTGCCTGCCAGGATTTGCCCTTGAGTAGGGACACCTCTCAAGGCTACACATCGAAATTGAGAGAAGGCTTATCATGTCAGGTACTCAGTGGGGGAATTGGAAATAAGAGTGCTGAGACTTTGAAGTCTGAGCTAAGTGATATAAAGAATTAATGTACACATATAATCTTTTAGACATAAAGCATTGACCAAGTCTGGGACTAAGTCTTGAACCAGCCACACCTAAACTCCCCTCAGAAAGGAGTTTAGAACACAAGTGTATCCTTTATAAGCTTCATGACTCAATGGTAAGGTCTTCCTGACAGTTTTGTTAGATCACGTCCTTTATGCAGTAAATAATCAAGTGTACTTTGCCATTGAATCTTGTTAAACTGCTGTCACATCTACTATCAAACTTCGTTAAATCACTATTTTATATCAATAAACATAATGCTATTTATCCTATAAGTGAAGTGTGTCACTCCATCCGTGCCAATGTTCATTTGTTACTTTTTTTGTGAGTCAAATCATTTTTCCCAAAACATTTTTTTTTCCTTAAAATATATTTATAAATAACTGTGGAGAAATAATATATATTGTACAATCATTTATCTGAGACTACTTTGACAAAATTCACTTGTGTCCCTTAAGGCAGATTAGATGAACTACCTTTTAGTGGTATTGGTGATGGATGCAGTAAACAGCTTTAGGCCTGGGAATATAATCTATGACTCCTAGAAACTGTTAGTGTAGCAAGGAGCTCATTTGCAGCATTTAGACAGCACTGACTATCAGTCTATGCCATGTAAATAGGAGGAAAAAGGTTGTGTTTTGGGATGCAGAACATTCTGTGAAAAGTACAAGGGCCATGACTTTAATTACAGCATCTCCCTGGTGAGCACTTTTGAACCACTATGGGCAGTGCAAAGGCTTGGATCAATTAGAGAGCAATAACATTATAATCCTTGGAGATATGGACAGAAGAGCACTTATCACTGGCAAAACTTCTTTTTCATCACTCTTAAAAAAAAGAAATCATCTTTATCTTTTCCTCTCAGTTTAATTCCTCTCAAATCTACCAGGAAAAATTCCTGCTTGTGCACAGGGTGATAAAAGGCCACCCCTCATTTCCCATTTAAAGGGCATCCATGGGGAAGCACTCAATGATAGCCCATTCATTTATAGCTGAGAATGGCAAAAAGAGTTGTTTTAAAGGGCATCTAAGCCTTGAATTCTCTATGCACCAGAAACGGAGGAAGAGGATTATGTACTTCAACCAAAGCATTGATTCACTGATTTGGAATTCAACTGATTGAATTCAACTGTTAAACTGTTCATGCACTGGCTTCTCTACCAAAACCCACTGCAAAGACTTAGGTAGGCAGGTTTTTGTAAAGTGGACAGTCCATATAAGACTGGATGACAAATTTTAAAGCCTGCAAAATTGTTAATAAATAAAAGGCAAATAAAACTCTTGTGTGCAAGCTGACTACTACACTAAAAAAAAAAAATCCTCAGAGAAGTACCAGACAAATTATGCATATGGAACATTTGAAGATACTGGCATTGTAAGGGTTCATTGCATACAGACTAAATTTTATCATAAGAGGTTAGATTCCCATGGTAAATTATCAATTATCTCAAAATATTTCCTTTGTGAAAAGAGAAGAAAACCAGCAAACTTGGTAAAACTTTCACATTGTAAGGTAGTTTTTAACAGGAAGTCCATACATGTAGGACTTGTTTAGAAATATTTTTAGCAGTAGTATATAATCCACTCTACTTCTAATTATCAATATGATGAAATCACTAAAAATAAGCAAAGCTTAAGTAAATTAAATAAACATGGTAAGCACAAAGCTGATAACCTGAAAAATCTGGTAAAAATTTAAGGTAAAGACTTAACATTTTTAATGCCAAAAAAAGAGTCTAAAATTGACCATAAATAGTATATCTACACAACAAATGGACTAACATGAAGAGATCCTTAAATTAGCACTGGCAAAGCTATAATGTGTACAGAACACTAGATCTTAGCAGGGCTAATTAACCCAGGAAGAACACTATGCTGACACAGGTATATTGAATCCCATCCAAGCTATCTTGTTCAGTGGCTAACCAGGAAGCAAAGACATAAAAGCAGACCCAACTTCTCTAACAAAGAGAAAAACATATTGGAAATTTTAACTAATTATTTTAACATTACAATTTCTACATGGATTTACTAACTTGAAGTGGCTGGGTATGTTGGAAGATGAACTTGTTAACCTGTTAATAAAAATATTTGTGTACTCCTCTCTGTGGCAGTAAGGGGAAGGAAAATCAGGGAGGAGATGGAGAAGGAGAAGAGAGACTTCATTTAGAGTGTTCTGAGTCAGGTTTTTGCTTAAATCACATTTATATTTTATATCAAGCACAAGCAGGTACTGGATTTCTCTTTCCTGCACTTTTCAAAACCCAGATAAACTACAGAAGGGAAAAGAAATAGAATAAAACTTTGAAGTGAGTCTTTCTTCAATAGGAACAATGAAAAAGGGAAGGTAAATTAGAATATTTTAATGACAGCTATTTACTTTACTGTACTACTTTATTTGCTATTCATGCTATTAGGCAATTTCTTACTAGGCTGTTTCTACTTGCTATAGCATGGTTTGATTTCTGACAGACTCTGATTGGAGGCCGTCATGAAGGGTAGTCTGCCAAGTTAAAGCAAGGACCCTAACCCACTTTGAGCAGGATAAATAGAAGTTAATTAAAATTCATCCCAGAATCAATCCATCCATCCACCCATGCATCCATCCCTCCCTCCCACGAATTGAGCAGAACTCATCCCACAAACCTTGCAGCCCAATTGCCCTCTGCAATCTCGGTGAGATTTCCGACTCCCCACCCCTGTCACTTCTCACCTGGCTCTTCAAGACCTTGTGCAAGTGAGCCTGCCAGTTAAACCCAAACTGAGGTTTAACTGAGAAGGGGATCAGTTTATCATATTTCCCTTTCCTGGTTAAAAGCAGAGTTTGTCAATCTCTCCCCTTTAAATATCTCTGCTTCCACTCAGCCACTACCAAACTTCGACTTGTTTCTTCTCAAAGAACACAACCTTTGCTAGAACAGCAACAGGATTTTGTTGTAAAAGCAGCCAGGATGCCAACGAGGGCTTGGAAAGAATCCTTGTGCATTACCTCCACTAACAATTATGACTTCTTTGTGGAGCTCCATGATTGCCTCTTTGCCTGCAGTAACCAGGTTGGTGCCCTCGGTGCCGAGTCCCTGCGCCTCACCTAAACCAGCAGCTGACGTGCCTGGAGAACGCAGGCATCTCTCCTTACACAAGGTTTTGTTCTTTGCTTAATATCTGGTGTCTGGAACACAGTGTGGGAGGACTTTTAAAAGCAGAATCCAAGTTGGGAGCGTTCTGTAGCAAACACGGTCATAGTATTAATTTTATTTCTAAAAATCACTTTATATTCAAAATGAAATTCACAGTTGCATTTAAAAATTTTATAGGCATGTGTTTTCCTCCCCCAATTTTTCCATACAGGAACTCTTACAGACTTGAGCACAGATAGGTTTCTTTCAAAGCAGCACAATGTTCTTTACCACTTCCCTTTGGCAATGACAGGTCATTTTCATTGCCCATCCCTGCCTGTATCTGATGCTCTTGACACCAGACATACACATTTTAACAGAATTTCTAAAAGGGCTGCTTGAAAGACAGGGCAACCTGACAGTAAAAAAAAAAAGTTACTAAAAATCTTTCACAGTACTTTTCACATGAAAATCTGTTGTGTAGTCACATTGAAGCTATGCATACTGCTATAGCTTCAGTAAAAATGAAAAATGGAAGAGAGAAAAAAGAAAAATCACTTGGGGGAAAGTTTACAGAAGCCTGGAGGATAATATAACATTTATCTAAGAAAGCAATCACATTCTTTGTTATTAAATATGTTATTGCACATAATGGAAAATAGTTTTCAGTGAAAATATTTTGAAATAACAAATATGCTATTTGGTTTCACTTCAGATATATTTTAGTGTAAAGAAAATGAAAGGAATAAAGCAATTTCTATGGATAATGTGGGAATGAAAAATAAGCTGTTAGCTGGACCTTCAAAATATTACTAAATCAAACAGTATTAAGCATAAAATAATTTTTATTACTGTTACCAACAACTTTTAGTGTGAAAGCACTGGAAAATTATAGCACGCATTTTTTTTTCAGCTGAGATTAATATGCTGCCCTCTGAGGACTGGAACACAGTGCCTGTCTGATAGCATAAAACAAACCTGAACAGCTGATAAGGACAACGATTAAATAAATATAATGGATTTTATACGGGTGTGGGAGGAATTCAGTAAAGAAAATTGTCCAAATTAAGTTTGTGTCAGTCACTGAAATTTATATGCTACTTCTTCCAAAAGGTGTCTATCATCTTTAAAATCCTGACGGGATCAAGGCATTATACTCTGCAGTGGCATCTGTGCCTGAAACAGCTCACTCCTCTTTAGAGCCATGCTGGATTATTGGTTTAATATTAAATAGACTCAGAAAGAAGGAAAAAGATAAAAAGGAGCAGCAGCAAGACAACTGCTTTGTGTATCATCTTCAGTTTATCACTGGTGCTCTCCTATTCAAGAGTTGACTGAACTTGGCTCCAATAATTAACTCTTGCATTTTGATTGGTCTGACCTTCAGAGTTATATCAAAACCCCAAACCACCAGAAAAATTAAATTTCCTTTTCCAAATTGGAAAAAAAAAAATAACCAGAGCCATTGAATCTCTTCCTATCAGTACAGGCAGTTTTTAATATTCCATACCATTTGGGGATTTCTTCTTTTTCCCCCTTTAAGAAATCATGACACTTTTTGGTTTTGACATATTGCTCAATACTTAACAAGGATCTCACCAGAAAATAAATCCATAGTTGTTTTCATGACAGCAAATTACATGCCATAGTGTGACATTTAAATGTTGAATTTTAATAGCTTGTCAGCAGAAGTGAAATGCATTTAAAAAATTAATATGTGAGAGAACAATGTGTCTGTCTATAAAATAATTCTGTTCATAGTAGACACGAATCGTAAATACAGTGTCAAATGTATTCTGTTTCTCAAAGAACATCTTCATTTAGTAAGAAAAGAGCTATATGAAGAGGGGTTAAATTCTCCTCTCCTGGTGCTGCAGTGGATCTCTGCCGCAGTCGTACAGGACGGGAAACCCCTACCAATATCCATTTCCAGGAGGTTTCCACGTGCAGGATAATTCTAGTAGAGGCAGTAAACAGTGAACTGGGCAGCTCTGGAGAGGGAGGGGTGCCCCTCTCAGCTGTGACTGCCACAGGCTTGCTGCCTCTCTTTCTCTTCGGACTGAAAGTAGTGACAGCACAGATTTTCTGAGAGTAAAATTCAGGAAATGATTGACCAAAAATATTCTAATCACATTTAGTCACATGCAAGCATTTCTTCCCTGCTATTTATTTTAAACATTTCCATCAATAATTTTTTTATTTGCTACCAATAAACACTTGTGTTATAGAAAACATTGATATTTAACTTAAAAATAGCAGTAAGGAGAATTCTGTTTTCATCCTGCATTTACAATTATATAAATATTGATCCCATTTCAGTGCTCTTGCTTACATATTAGGTCCTTTAGGATCTTTGGATTATTTAATAACGGTCTATAAAGGAGGTGTGACAGGTGGTATGGCCATCTTCTCAGGCTAGTATATATCCTCAAATTAAGGAAAATCTGACAAAATCGTGAAAAATCAGGTTGTTAATGACATTTGGGAATCTGAGAAAACAAAGTTAACTGCTGAAAAATAGAAATTTGTAAACATTGGACAAAATTATCTATAGCTATACTTTGCAGGAAACTAATTATCTTCTTTTAGGGGGATATAAATGGAAAGCTTCACTATGCACAACTGTGGGCACTAAAAAATGGTTAGAAGCATAGGAAGGCTGTTAGTAGTCCTAAAATATTAAAACATCTGAATGCCCTCACTAAAATACTCTGAGCAGTGTTGCCCTGCTCATCTCAAACCCAACAAGGATCAGGTTTGACACCAGACAGTGAGGATGTTAAAGAAATAAAAGACATGTTTATGAAGAAGGATTGGAATGGCTCCCTTTTATTCCTTTATACCTGAAGCGTTTATTCCTTAAGGTTCATGTCCCACCTCACAGAAATACCAGCGCCCTCCAAGTATTCTGTTGCTTTCTCCTGCAATTCTGTCCCATTCTCCTTATGTCACCACAGGTCCTGCACCAGTATCTGTATTTCTCACCTTTATTTACTCTTCTCATTCTTCTAAAATGTTCTTTGTCTTTCAAGTGCCTTCCTGTACTGGTGAACCAGTACATTTATCTGAACCATTTGCAACTTGCATTTTCATTCCTTGTATAGAATTCCATGTACAGAAAGTCTTTTTTCCTGACACCTAGACAGACCCATTCCTTCTTCCCCAGGAAGATTCACATGACTTTTACCAGACTGTCAACATTAGAGGCTTAAACCTCACCCACAAAACAATCAGTGCAGGGGAAATAGCAAAGCGTAGTTCCTTAAATGCCTTGACAATATGTCCTGCCTAGGGGCACATCAGTTCAGCTCCTGTGCCTGTTCTCCTGCCCTTTATACTTTAGAAGAAAGGCTGACATGTCAGAAACTTTTCCAGTTTTTTCCAAGTATCTCAGCTACTACAATAATCATATTACCCTTTACTCCAAAGCACACCTCACTCAAAGAGTTATTAACTATAACTTCCTTCATACTGCCCAAATTATATGACAATAAGTACATTCAGATAACCTGCAGTAAATCTAAGCTGGTTAGTCGAAGATGAAAGAGTTACATTCCTGCTGTCATCACCCCAACACATTTGGTCTTCTGATAGATGTTGTCATTCACACTTTCTGACGATGACAACTTCTATTTAGTTATTTCCAAGGTGTATTTTTAAAGGAGACGAGCACTAACCTGCTGTATTCTTTAACTTTTACCTCTGCTACTTGTGGGTAATACACTGAAGTTTTGTACTCAGACTCTATAACTCTGTCTCCCTACAGGCTTCACTTGCACCGCTGGCGTTGAAAAGCCAGTTAAAAAAAGGTGACACTAAGATCATATCTATTGCATGGCAGTGAAATTAAATGCCTTTAATCAGTCAAGCTTCTTTAGAACAGATGAAATGAGATTTAAATTAGATTTAGGATTTGCAGTTAAAAATATTTTGATCTGTCAATCAAGCCTCATCCAATTAGCAACTTACACATTTTATGTCTAGAAAACATGTGCAAATATGTTTCAAAACTGGGCAAACCAAAACTCTATTAATGCCAGTTTTCTAACTGAAAGGGAGACTTTTAAAATCATTCTGAGTATCTATACACTGAATTTTCAGAAATACTCAGACTGGAGACCATGTTACACAAGTCACACTGTACAGAGGTCCCTGGTGAAGCCTGGTATTTTAAGAGCACCACTGTTGAGCAGGATTGCTGAAAGCAACATTGTCTAATTAAGCAGCAGCAATCTGACAGAAACGTCTTCACTGGGGCTTCAGCCTCCAATGTTTAGAGAACCTCCCGTGGAATGGTAACATAAATACAGGCAGCTCCACAGCAAGGATGAAGGGTTGTCAATACAGTGACATTAGCATGCACTTTTGATTTTCTCCAACTAAACACTTAGTTTAATAAATTGAAACCATTTTACTACTCTAAGTGGTAATATCAAGATATCGGATGAAGGGAATCCATAACAGAACGGTAATGAGGCTGCAGTATTGAATCTTCACCATTAAAATCCCCAGATAAGTTCTCAGTTTTCTGGACTTTTGATGGAAGGAAAAATCAGCCAGAAACCCCAGGTATAGCCTACTGATTTCCTTTCACCAATCACTTGGAAAGTACAGAAGTGATTGAACTGAGAAAAATGCCTTTGTATGGAACAGACTGGAGGTATCTAATATTCTTCCCTAAAGCTGTATGTTCATGTCTTGACAGAGTGAATTGTTCATGCAAAGACATATCACCCTTTTCTCATCCCTGTAGGGCTCCTGCCATAGCAAAATTACTGTCCCTACACCGGCCCATGTTGTTCCACAGCTCCTGTGTGCTTCACTGATGCTCTTTAAGGTCTGTCTGTTGTGTCTGAACTCAGGTTCACCAGAATCTGTCTGTACTGAGCCAATTCTGTGGTAATCAACACAAAGTCTGCAACAAGAGCCCCTAACACTATGATAATACTGTAGAGTTTGCTTTAAAGAATTAAAATTCTATTATTTGGAATGTATTAATTTAATTTTTCACTCATCATTTTTTATTTTAAAAAATAAAGAGAATCTGCCTAATTGAAATTTTAAAGTCTGCTTTGCTTTTCACAGTTGTGTTCACCACAGAAATCAAAGTACTACAAAGATATAGATATCACATAAATAATTATAACCTTATCCTTCAAGATGAAAAGGACTAAAAAAATGCTGTTCTCAGGAGCAATTCAACTTCAATTTAAATCAGTTAGCCTGCATCATGTACTACCTTCTTGAACTCAAAGGTCTTACATTTGATGGCAGGCAGCCTTTTCTATATTTTTTCATCACTGTTTTTTCTACATTGTTTTTTAAACAGTCTTTCCTTTACTCTTTCTTTGTATATTTACCACAGAAAAGACTATTTTTTTTCATGCAGGAAAAAAAGATACCCTTATTGTAACAATCAATATAATTATCCTGTTATCCTACACTTTGGTATTTACATTCCCCTCCAGAATTAATTCAAGTAACCTTTGTTGCCGTATCAACAGCTCTTACATCAAAGTGGAAGAAGGAGACCTTATTTATTTATTTTAAAATCAGATCCGCGTTCCCAGGTGGTGAAACTGAAGAAGAGAGTAAGTTCTTCATCACATTTTGGAAGGTGTTTTGACCTGCACGTTATTGCCGATGCTGTGGGTGTCAGTGCACAAATGACGAAAATAGCAGCAATAACTTTTTATTGATACTGTATTCACTTTATCCCCCGATGTTAAATGTATAGCTCTCCCTAGAGAACTGATATCACATTCACATCCCCGTCATTCCAGCTGTATGAGGACTGCTCTCTAGAGCCAATATCAATCACACCATATGTTGTCCTGAAAAGCAGAGAGTGCAAACAGGTCACCTTACCTCTGACCTGGAGAATTAGAGTTTAATTATGAACGCAGGCTCCACCTCCTTTGTTTTCAATTGTGTGACAGTACAAAAGAGGTTATAAATATTCAGAAATTACCACCATTACCTACTCTGCTTCCCCCTCACTGCCCCCCTCTCCAATTCTTCTGATACTGATTCTTTTAGCAGTTCAGAGAGATTTTAGTTCTGTCCCGAAGCTGTATCTCCTCTAGCTTTTGATCCAACAGCAGTGGCCATCTCCCAGAAAGCACTAGGTCACTTGTAAATGCCTTTTTAAAGTCAATTCTGTTTTATAATGCCCAAGGCAAACAGCTATCAAAGCAGCTTTCTCTACCTCTGTCCCATTATGCTAAAACCAGCCTGGTAAGAATGGAAGGCTTAGACTTCACATAATCTCAGCAAGCACATGGCAAAAAAAGATGAACTCAAAGAACACTAAAGGGTTCAGATCCCTGTGTCACTACTGATTTCCTGTAAAATGTCAGCTAATCACCAAGGTCTGTGACCAAAAACATATTTAAGCATCTTGCATAGTTAGGAGACTTGCTACTTAAATCAGTGGAAATATAAATATTTACATATCTCTGTGAACCTGACCCTTTAGTCCCTCCATGTCCCATCTGTGAAATGAGGATAACATTAATTCTTTATCTGCCAGAGATAGAGAACACAAATACTGAAAATTAAAAGGTGTTCAGATTTTACCTTAATTAAAAAAAAAACCCCAAACAAACAAAAAACATTTTAAATGGTGGAAAGCCTTAAAATTGGAGGAGAGGGGGGATAGATATGCTCAGTGATTTGTTAGTTTTAAGTGCAAACTTTCTCAGATACAAAGGAAAGATTCTAACCTCACTTGTGCTTTCATCTTATTGCTGCTTTTCTGGAATTGCTGCCCTGATTCCCCCGCAGAGGCTGGCAGTATATGATACAGCAGATGCTAAACCTTTTAAGTCTTTGACAGTTAAGGTTTTTTTCATGAATTGTAACATTAAGCACAAACACTCTGCTTCATGTTTATGCTGCCTCATTTAGATGAACCTGCTTCTTCAACAGGAACACAGAAGCAAAATAGTCAAACTAATTCAGTTCTGCATTATTTGCCTGGCAACATGTTTTTAGGAGATCCTGGAGCATTCTTGACATCTCTGAGAATAAGGGAGAGAGACCCTTAACACTCCTCAGCACAAAGCATCTCCCATCCACATGTGAGTGCTCTGCTGTGGACAGCATCAAACGAATGGATGCCACCTTCTCTATCACTTCTCCCAGCAGAGGGGAGGCAGAGCATGCCAGCAGCAAGTCCTGCTCATCTGTGGGTTCTTCTTCAAAAATTCATAGGGCAAAAATCTGCTGAAGATACTTCTAGAAGAGCACCTGTTAACAACTTATGCTTACTACAGGTAGCCAGCTTTCTAGAGTTAGCAAGCAACCAAAAGGTGTCTTAAAAAGGCATCTTGTCCAAAATAAGACCCCTTAGCAATGACCACAAAGGGAATATAGGTACGGAAGGCGGTTAGCCCATATCCTGCCAAACAGTTATGGGACAACATCTGGAGTACACTGGCACACTTTTTCTGGAAGGACCACAGCACTGCTTTTCTACTACTATTAAGCTTCCAAAAAAATCACCCTAAACATCAGCCTTGACACTACTTCCTTAAAGAAAGGAAAAAATATAGAAAAAGGAAAACAATCCAATTTTTTTGATGTAGCAAAAAATACATTTTTTTTCCTAAAGTAATGAAATTCACTACAGAGCATTAAAAATGAAGCTCAATCCCAGAGACAGCAATGGGAAATGGGGCCAACAGCAGTGTTTCAATGCAGCCAGAATTTGATACTAATTAACAGCAATGTAAGAAATTAAAGGGTAAATGGACCTATTAGATTATCTGCTAAGTATACTGTTCATAAAGAAACAGCTTTTCTAACACTCAAATGATGTATCATATGGCGTAGTCACTCTGAATCCCAAAGCTGTCCATCCTTAGAGGCTGTAGTGTTTCTTAGTGAAAAATAAGCCAAGACACAGATTTCAAGGCAGATGGAAAGCAGCTTCCAGGAACTTAGTTTGCAAAAGATTAAGGGGCAAATAATTGGGTCCTTTCCACAGCTGGATCACAGTTAATCTTGGGCTGCCAAAACAGGATTTGGAATGAATCAACAGCAGATTCAGTTTTGCTCTTAACTTTCCGGTACTTTTCCACATCACCATCATTTCAGTGAAATCAGTTCATCTGTTTCCCTGCCCAATCCAGGGTGCTGGTGTTTTCCTTTTCCATTAAAAGCACAAACATATGATGTATGAAAAATTCATAATGACAATCAGTGGTGATGCAGCCAAAGTAAGGATACAGAAGATACTGTGGATATACCTATGTAATACCCCAAAAAGTGATGGTGGGACAGTGGCCCAATGATGGGTTACTGTGAAAACCTAAAGGAAGTCTCCCAAAGCGCATAGCATCACTTACTAACCTGACTTCAGGAAACCAGTTAGCTTAATTTGTTAAGAAAACCAGCCTTTACTCCTGATAGGCAACAAAACCCCCATCAGGATAAAAATACCAAATCCAGGTTTCATTTACGTCACACTGCAGTAATTACAATTAAGGAGAGAGTGTCCTCTGGTGCAGCAGGCGGAGGAGTAGCTGTCCCTGGGCTCTGGCAACAGTGCAATGCTTGTCCTTGGAAATGCAGAACTTTTTCCAGCTGTGACTCTACTTTAGAATAATTCAGGCTCCTTTGAGGGTTGCCAAGGGGTGCTCGCAATGAGCTTTGGAAGCCCTGCCCAAAAGAGGAAACTATTAACTATTGTAGAAGTTATTTTAATGAAGAACAGGACAGCCATCCCAGAAATGTGCTGTATCATTTTCTTGAGAGGACTCAAGAATCACTATGAATAATAATGATTTTTTGCTTGAGGAAAGACAATATTAAAAAAAAAAGTTTCTAATACTCAGAGACTGAATTTCAGAGACTATCACTGCTCTGTAAAGTACTTTTAAGGGAACCCTGTGCTGACAAGCTGTAACTATTGCTCATCTTTCATCCTGTTTCATCACATCATGGTTTCTTTGCTTTAACACCAGTTTTCAGTTGCTTCTAAGTATTACAAGTAGCTTTTCCTTAGTAAAATACAAGAATTGGGAAGTCCCTAAAAAATCTGAGTGTCAGATGTGATACAAGGGAAAAGATTATTCTATACTTGCTTGGTATCTTACAGTGCTTCACTCTGCCCCTAAATACCTGCTACCAATCACTGTCAGAGGAGAATGTTCAGCTAGATGAATCACCTGAATGAGCTAACACTGCACTTCATCATTTACCAGCCCAGAGCAATGGGTTTTTACACCTATCCAGACTTGTTAGCTGGCTAAACCAGACAATTGCTTCTGGACCTTTTATTTCAGTTGGCAGAAATATGTTAGCACACCTAATGGCTTAACAGGGGAGGGAAGAACAAATGTAAAAATTCAAAATGGTGTTTTGTTGCCATGGGGTAATGTCAATAAAAGCTTATTTCAGACAGGGCTCATTTGGAAGCAAAGAAAAGGCCAGCTACAGGATGGGACTTTGCTTTTTGGATCTTCCAGGTATCTCCTGACAAAGTCTTCCCCCACTTTGACAGCACATAAAAACAAATTGGAGTCTGTTCTGAACCCCGTGTGAAGTAGGGGAGCCAAACAGAAATGGGTCACTCAAGCAGCTCAAAGACTCCCTTTGAAGAACCCTACTGCAGGTCAAGTTCACGATGCTTGATAGCAGAAACATTGGATGCAATGGTGGACAACTGAAGAAAATAGCCAAAGTTTCAAAGACGCTTCATCTTCAACGTGTAAACAACACAAATAGATACAGAGTTAATGAAAATGATTACTGAGGTTGAGAATGTAATTTTCACAGTCCTGAAGTTACTACTTGCAAACTAAATACTGGCACAAAGAGCCATATAACCTTAACTGGTGTTGTATTTAGACCTATCTTGCTGGCACAGGATGTAACTCACAAGTAACTCTCTCACTATGCCCAGCCACAGTAAACCCACTGATAAAATGTAGCTTCCTTCCAACATACAGCAGCCTAGAAACATACACACACTCTGCAATGACTGACTTTTTATTGCCTAAGTAATTAAATAAAATAAAGCTGAGCAATTCTGTAGCCTGGAAATGAAGGATGTACTGTAATTTGAGCTAAAGTTCCTTAAATCTCGCATTTATAGGAGCTGCAGTAGGCATTTCACAAGTCTTAAAGAATGTAAATATCACTTGTGCAAGAACAGACTGCAACAATGAGAACTAAATCTAGAAATACTGAACTTAAATCCATTAATTGGCACCCTAGCAAAGCAGATAGGGAAACTGATTGTTGATTATTTTCTATATATCTGTGATTCAGTCCCAGATCAGTAATTTTTCTTTCAAAAATTGACACAGACACCTGATGAATCCTCCATAAATTGAAAGAGTACATGTAAAATATAAGATTCATTATTCAGAGTATAGAGTAACACAGCAAGCACCACCAGGAAGAAAATGCTAAGTCCACACTACCCTTTAAAACAGGGATAATAGCCTCGGGATGTTTTTTCCTATCTCAGAACTGGTGACACTGCTCTCAGGGCTCCTGCATTTTGTTTAAATTCTGCTTTGTGGGAGTCAAAGTCCTGCAGTGACAAAATCAATACGCATGCTCCACCTGCTGCTCGCTCCTCATCACACCACTAAAGTTGTAGCAGCTGTGAGAGTGATGGATGTTTTGGAAACCTACAAAAGGTTATCAATGCTCTGACTCGTGTAAGAGGTTTCACCTGGTTTCTGATATCATACCTGAATGTCACATCTAGAATTACCTGTAAAAGAACTTAGCAACTTGCCTAAGTACATTATCAGAGGACACAGAGTCAGCTAGCCAGATCTTTATGTAGATGCATTTGGGAAATTATTTAAGGAAGGTGAAAATTATAGAAGATAAATTCGTTTTTAAAAAAAAATCTTAGCAAATAGATAAAATAATATCAGTGAAAAATAAATAAAGAAAAGCTATGGCACTTGTACCTTGTTCTTAATGTAAACAGTGTCTATGCCACCAGTCAGTGGAAGCAAAATAGAAAAAATTCATATTGAGTTAATAATATGCTGCTTTCCAGAAAAAACATTGTTACACTTCTTCAAGAAGTTCCACATAAAATGAAGATTTTGTTGGCCCGTTGCCCAGTCATCCAGAAAGGAATAAAAGAGGCTCTTAATTCTTGCCTTTTGATTTCAAGCATTAGGTGGTCGTACCATCACAAAACTCAGTCTGGAACAGGCAGTTCACCCAAGCCTTCCCATGTCTTAGACCCTCCAAAAAATAAGTACATTTTTTTCAGGCACACCTTGATTCCACCAACCTAGACTTGAACTTCTGAGTATTTTTCATCTGTTTTTTTTTTTAATCCTTGAAAAAGAAATATTAAAATAAAGAGGAACATCTCAAAATACTTCTGCATGAGAAAAGTAGAAAGCCAATGTCATTTCCTTCTCAGCATCACCCACCCTCAGCTGCAACTTGCTCAGTAAGACAGCAGGGAGGTGAAAGTGTCTAAAATGGCAGGTTTTATTATAAAAATTGATGCTTTCAGTAGCCTTAACGAAGAATGACTAACATGCAGAGATAGGTGTTGTATTTTGAAATTTATGAAACAGTACTGAATAAAGACATTTCAGACCCATTTCTTCTTAAGAGGTAAAATATTGCAGTTTGACTATTTCAGTTTGTGAAATTTATAAAGATACCATAGATTTTTCTCCCCACAAAAAACAATACTACACAACAGTCACTAAAAAATAAAAGACATGTAAACAGGTTTATCTTGTCCCTAGTTCGAACAATGGTGAAGTACAAAAAGTACAGAGGAACTATAAGATCACAAGACAGTTCTCAAGGCTAAAGGCTGGACTATCTTCTAGTGAAGATAAGTTCATACCATCAGTTGTCAGGCAAGGACCTGTACCGTGATGTGTTCAACTGAAGTTCAAGATAAAACCAGGATCTATTCCAGCATAAATTGAACAAAGATATTTATGCCAAAATAACACAGCAGGATTAGAAATTGCCTCAGCCTCTACTATTCCACAAAGGTCAGAATCTGAGCATTGATTAGTTTATGCTGCTACATGGATAACTAATGAGTGTCCAGAGAACTTCAGAAAAGTAATTAAAATGTTGCAAGAGTAAAGGCCAGGGCAAACTGCAGCAAAGTTGATCGTTTTTTTCATTGACCCTGGCACTGGGAATTTGAAATTGTTTCTCAGGTTCTGTTCAGTCTGGATAAGACTACTAGAGCTGTACCAGAAGCTACTTACCCTTAGAGTACAAGGGAATTCCTCAGAACACATCTCCACAGGGCCTGGAACGTGGCTGAACTTAAATACTGCATTCAGTGAGACACAAAGGCCCAAATTTACATGACTAAATGGAAGACAGGTAATCAGCCACGGACTTCCCAGGCAATGGAGAGCTTAGCAATATGGTCGGTGAAATCAAGAATGAGTTGCTTCATCCTACACTTGTCTGACTTTACACCCTAAAACCACCTGTTTCTCTACTGTTTATAAACAGCCCCAGTAGAGATAGGCTGCTGAGGCCTCCCTGTGAGAGCTGGGACCGACCACACCATCGGAGCTCAGAGTTTGGGTTCAGCAACTGCAGAGCCAACCAGGGTGGCAAAGTGCTTGAAGAACTGTCTTGGAAGTCGCTGTCATTAGTAACTGGAAGGGATGTGGTAGGGAAAATGGAATGGGATGTGGCAGGGGAGTGGGATGGGAAGTGAAGGGGCGGAAGATCAACAGTTTTGCAAATTTGCAACCCCTTAAGTATTTACATGGAGTCCAGAAGGCCCCCATAGAGCAAACTAAACTTGCTTTTGCTGCTAAGAAGTAACAACCCCACCCACTAACACCTACTGGAATAAATCCCCATCCACTAACATCTGCTGGAATCACCAGGATGGGGAGCACCTGCACACACATTAAGCAAGCTGGCATAAGGAAAAAGATCTACTTTCTTAACTGGAAACAGCAGGTTTGTGCCACAGCTTTCTGTGATGATCAGCTGCTGACCTAAGAATAAAAGATGAATGTCATGCCTTCCCGAAGTTCAAAGGAAAACAATTAGTTACAAGGAACCTGGGATGAGGTGAAGGACTAGAGAAGAAAAGTAAACAGGCCAACAGAGAGAAGGGCAAAGTCATGTGCAAGAAATAACAAAGAGATATCTGCACATCTTGTTCAGTCACCATACCTTTGGGAGAATCATAGAGTGAATTTTACAATGAACCACTAGCCTTGGAACCAATGTCTGCATGATCACATATTTTTATATACTAATTTTGATACTGAAGGAATGTCTTTAAGACACCCCAGTACGATGTCAGTAATGCTTTACTGTCAAAGGTAGGATGAGCTTTCATATATTTTTTTTTGCATAATGCAGGAAGGAAATCTGTTGGTTCCTAAAGGAGATGAATGCAGTAGTAAAGACAAAACAATAAAATTATTTAGAAATAGTTCAGCAGAACAAGTGACTAATTTTATCTAAAATCTTATCAAAACATGAAGTGGGATTTCTTACATACTAAGTGCTGAAGTTGAGCACTTAATTAGACTGTCAAATCTGGAAGGACCAGAATCAGATTAAACTTTGGATACTTATACACAGTGATCAGACACTGCAGTGCCAAGGAAAGATCAGATGATCATAACTAATCTAAGTTTTAATTAAAATTTAAAAGCAGACAGGTTTTGCACTCCCACAAGGGAGAAAGAGCTGAGTTACGACAAGATGAGTTCAAGAGTATTTTTCTCATTTCTGAATTGAATTTGGTATCCAGTCTTTCTAAGGTTATTCTCAGCTTAAAGAAAATTCTCCCAGTTTAAGTAACTACCTCTGAGGGACACACTGCATTTTTATTTATTGACTGGAGGAATTACCTCACAGGTTAATAAGATAGGTAGTAAGAAGATTTCCGTGTTGATAAACATTTTAATTTTAAACTTAAATTTAGTGCCTTTGTTTCTGAGCATTGACTGCCCTCTGCTCAAGTCTGCAGACAATGTACAAACAAAGTTGACTTTGATGGAAGAAAGAGGAAGAATACTTTTTCATTGTCTCTCCCATATATATGCAAACACATGCTAATAACAGTCTTGCAGTATTCAATGCAACTTGTTCGTAAAGTCAGAGCCATCATAACCCAAAACATAAGATAATGTACTTTCCTTCCTATATAGGGTTGATTGACTTATTTATTATGATTTCATTAGGTGGAGAGTTTAAATCTCCTATTTAGAAATTGTTTGCAATTCATTTATGAGTTCTGTGAAAGTATTTACTATTCATAAATATTTTATGGAGTGTTAAGGTGAATGATTTTTTAACTTAATGGTCTGTTTCTTTTCTACTGGGAGTGCCTGGCCCAAGTCACATAGAACTGACCTTACCAAATACTTTCAGTACATGATGATACTCATTACAATTAGGATATGTAAAGCTTTTTCTGAATTGAGGATAGATATAATCAGTCTATCAGGTCAGAAATTTGTGGATGATGAGCATCAAATATGAAGGCTCTAAATATTATTCTTTAAAGAGGAATTTAAAACTTGCCTTTTACACTGCTGATCAAATGGGAAACCTGGAGTTTTGCAGAGAACAGACCTTTATCATGGAGAGTTGCAAAGAGAAAAGTGAACAAAATAACTGATCTTTTGACCATGTAGCATTTTGAATTAGGAGAGAGAGTTTTACACTGTTTTGCGGTATTGGCTGGTATTAAATCCTTCCAACATCTTGAATGTGACTATGAGCTGGATGCCTGCTAAAACCTAATAACTATCAAAAAAATCTAAAGTTCAATGTTTAACAAAATATTGAATGTAATTAACTATAACATTATCAGAAACAAACATAGTTCAGATAGAATTTACCTGGAAAGACTTGAAACTTACCAAACTACTAGAAAAAGCTGAGCTGGAATGCTGAAGTCTTTTCATTTCATTACTCTCTCTACTAAAAAAGGATGAAGGAACATTTAAAGACTCAGCTTTCTAAGTATATATCAGACAGCTAGAGGATACTCAGGCAGGAATTTTAGCTCTTCAGAAGAGCTACATAAAAATAAAAGGAACAAAAAAGGCAAGTTTCTAAAGCATTGTAAACTCAGCAGCCTTACACTGTCTCTCCGAGTCAGAGATTTTGTGTTGTTGGGTAGCTCACAGGTAAAATAAGGAATAGAAAATCAATTATCTGACCATGCTAAGAGAAATGTGAGAATATAGCATTCAGAAAACCCCCACAAACCTCAAACTGGGGTAAAGAAACAAAAGTAGTTTAGTATCTGTATGCATGACACATGCTAAGTCAAGCAGGAACAGTCAATGCCTTCCTAAAATATCGGAGATACTTTAGGTAAAAAATGCAGTGCAGATCTGTGCAAGGTTTAGTTAGAAACCAGACAACAACAGGAATAATGACTAAAAATGGGGGGAAAGACTTTTTTAGCCATTTTAAGATTGGGAGAAGCTGCAAAACTAAAACTGAGCAATGGAAAGTGTTGGAGGGATACTACAATTTCTTTATATCAAGAACTGCTCTTTCTATCCATGACCATACACATATGTACAGGCAAAACAACACAGAAGGAGAAGCTTGAAATACACTGAGCACACGTGAAGAATCAGCATGAAAAAAAGCACAAGCGGAATTAAAAAAAAGGTTGAACATCACTCAGCCTTTTCAGGAATGTGTTATGTTTGTCACAGAAGCATTCTGCCACAGCTGTGAGGTAAACAACGAAAACATCTGAAGGAGAAAATAAAAACCCACCAATATATATATACCAAAATTTTTAAATTTTTTTTTTACAGAAAAGGGATAAAAGAACTTTTGTGGGAACTCACACTTGTTACTAAAACAAAGTAAAGCTTCAGTCTTACCATGACTGTGTGAGGAACACAACCTACCCATTTTGTATTAAGATTAAAGTCATGATTTTGAGAAATAAGCCCAGATGATTCAGATTTTAGAGTACCTATTAAAAAACTAAAAAATATGTCAAACACTGGGTGTCATTAAGAGTTGATATCTCAAAAGAACATGAGGTCTTGAACATAGATACAAAAGCTGTAGATAAGGAAATACAATGAATATAGAAATATAAAAGGAAAATATTCCCCAGTAATAAACAAATCAGAAAGAAAGTACTGGTAGTGCAATGATTAAAAAACAGTCTTATGTTGAATATGTAAATGGGCTATAATTACAGATTAATGGCACAAAATGGCATAATTAGTTTGGATACGCTATATTGTTATTCACAGTTTTCAGAAGTGGTGTTGTTAGAGAATATAGCAGCTAAAGAAGTAAACTCATGCTTGAATTGATACTTGCTGACATTTGGAGTGTGGGAACAACTGGTAATGAACTGCAATTTGATTGATGCATTTTCAAGTGTGTTTTAAAAACATATTATGTACCGATATCACTTCAAGCCTGGTGTTTGCCTGGCCCAATGGTCCTGTGGAAGGGGTTAACTTTTCACAATTACCTAAGAGGATAAGAAAGAAGTTCAGAACCACTTGTGACATCATGAACAGGGGAATGAATATCCCTACAACAAAGACTTTCAGCAGCTGAGCTGATGCTCCATCTAATACTGAGAACAAGGCCATCCAGAGGATGCCTCTTGAGCTTGCTCAGTGAAGTCCAACAGGAAAAAGAAGAGGCATCTGCGCCTTCTTCCACAGGAGGACGAAACAGAGACAGTCCCCAAATTTCAAAGACGAGAATGAGAACAAATGGCGAAAGAGCCAGCACAGAGAGCTTCATGGGAAAGACAAAACATTAATGCTGAGGTTAAAATCCATGAGGTGCCACACAGACCTTCAAAACAAAGGAAGCAAGGCAGGAATTGATCGGCAGCCTTTGATATTGGCATCATATTATCACTAATTTCTATGTTTCCTTCGGAAGAAGAGCTGTAAAATTATCTGGGCCACAAAGAATTACACACATCCTGATCCCAGTTGTCACTGCTAGTTGATAGAAACAAGGCACAAAGGAGACATACAGACCTTTTCTCCTTTCTATCAAACATTTTAGTTAAAGTATTATTTTATCAAAAACACAAGTAAAAACTCTGATTGATCATTCTTTTTAAACAAAAGGAATGTGATGCTATTGAGATGGCATATATATCTTCCAAAAAAAAGATGCAAAATCAAAAAGCTTTACACAATAGTGTAATGGATGCAGGTAAAACTATATATATACGCATATATTTAAAAAAGCTTTCCTCTATTATTTTTGATATCTTTCCCAGCATACATGGAATCTGTTTCAATAATAATAATAAAAAAAATAATATTTTTTGTAATTCCAATGCACTTTTCATAAACACCAATTTCCTGAAAAGAATATTTTTCACAAATATATTATATTGCAAAGAACTAGTTAATGCCATGTCAGATTATTACTGGTAAGCAGAGCAGTCATACAAGGAACCAGATAGAAAAAAAAAATCAATTTTTTAGTTCTGTGCAACATACAGGTGTTCAAAACAGGTTCTACTTCTTTATAAATAAGTCTTTTTGCTTTTTCTGAAACCCATTCTTAGTTTTCTGAAGTTCTATTTAGGTCTTTGAAGACCAAAAAATATCAGTGTTGCTTCAGCACTTAACAAAGGCAGGAATTTTTAGCAACCTTTTCAGCACATTTTTGACCATTGAGCCAAAAAGTTAAGGCAGTGTGACAGCGATACCAGGAGAAGGTAAATATGTCCAGTCCCAGCTGAGTTGCTCTGGTGTAGCTCATCATGGGACTTATACTTCAATTTCTGGCTTCAGCAGCCATCTAGGAGAAGAATTTGCCCCACAGACAGATGTCTGGATCGTGCTGATGCCCAGGAAATTAGATGTAAACACACTGCTCTCTGCCAAAAGGACAGTTTGCCTTCATTTATATCAATATTTCCATTTAAAGAAAAACCTGCTTTCACCTGCCTCTCCAGGTTTCATCTTTCTGTATGCCTCCATAATGATGCGATAACCACCTCACAAATGCGCGCAAGAACTGCATTATTCCCTTTAAGTTTATTCCAAAACTGAGCTTATGAAAGCTTACTTTCAAGTCTTACTTTTGTTGCAGTAACAAATTATACTTTTTCTTGAAAAATAGTCCTAACTGAAAGAAATATTTAACAACCCTTTCGTAATTCAAAAGCTGTATGTGACAAGTCACATTCATTTCAATTTTCAAGTTAACTGATTGTAAATCATTTCAGTTTTTTAAGCAAGTTTGCTGTAAGAGTATAAAATTATTTCTAGCAAAGTTATATTAATCACCTTATACTTAACTGGTTAGAATTAATTTAAGACAGATAATTTTTTCTCCCTGTCAAAAGCTTCCTGGGTTGCAAAGAAAGCAAGAGGAAAAACATGCTATTTTTTTTAATAGTCTGTAAATATGTTACTTATTTCCACAGCCCATGAGTCTCTCCAGAATTTCTTGCTGATTTGAGCTACATGAATTTAAAAGCATATCCTACTCCTTTTAGTTCTCTTAATAACACTGTTGATATCTGAATATCTTATGCAGGACTTTATTTTTAATAGAGTGAAATAAACTGCTTTCTTTGAAAGTATCATTTTGAACAAGGCGTTATCGCAAAAATTAAGTAGCAGCAAGCATCCTGAGGAATTATTTAGGAATGACTCCAACTCACATAAAAAAACCCAACCCAAAATATATTTAACAGATCTGTTTTTCAAACAGTCACATTGCATGGTTCCTGCAGTAAAGTGAAAATACCTGTAGTTCAGTAACATTTGAAGTAAAACAGAAGACAGAAGCTGAACTACTGATTATTAGTCTAACACACATTCTTTCTAATACACAGTGTCCTGTCAAACTGTGCTAGAAGCAGTGTCCACAGAGCATTCAGCAAACACAAAAACATGACTTCTAGCTCAGAAGAACCACATGACATCAAGGACATAATGCTGAGAAGGTACAAATGCTGCAAAATGCTTCTGTGTGCTACTGTGTACTTTTATTACAATTTTTTCCCTTGACATGCAGTGCCCTCTCCCAGAGGCAGAATCCTAAGCCAGATGGGCATTTGTTGTGACCCTGAGCAGATACCCTTGTTCTGACGTTTTTAGGGAAGTGCCTCCTGCAGCCTCCATCTCTGAGCTGCTCTGTCAAGGAATGCTCATTGCTGTGGCAGCTGCACATTCACAGAGGTGGTACCAGGGTATCACGGTACTACTTCTAACCACTGGTATGCAAGTTGAAAAACACTGTTCTCCTTTATTATTGCTTATGGTGGTATTTCAAGTACTTTTTATGCTTCCTGCTTAAGTTATAATATCCCATGGTTAGCTCTCCTATCTCATTTTTCGTGGCTCTAGTTTATAGGTCAATAATCAATCAATAATCATGATTTCCACAATCTTGCTAAGAATCCTATTGCAGTGAATACTTTGTCTTTACAATGTAAATGTGACTATGGTTGGGACAAGAAGAAAACAAAAAACTTTATAAGCAATTTAATGCATTTAAGTTAAAAAAAAAAAGAAAAGAGAAAAGTATTTTCTGCATTTTAGCTCAAACCAGGAAATGCATAGATGATTTCTCATTCTTGTATATCCCAAAAAGCATCTTCTTCCAATTTGGACAAGAGGATGCACCAGACCAACCACAGGGATGAGTATTTCCCTTTCCTTCAGGCACCACTTGTTCACCCCTCTATGCTGATACTTCCTTCACTTCCCTTTTCAAATGATTCTGTCCCATCTATACAGCATTCTTTTGAATGTTTATCAGACAATGAGAAATGTTTCAGTTCCTCATAAATTGTTATAAATTACAATATATGGCACCAAATTATTATAAATTATAATATATAGCACCATCAGCTTCAGAAAGTGATTCACCATATTTCAGCATGTGTGAGAGGGGTTTTTCCCATATAGACAGTCACATTTATAAACACTGAACCTTCAGAAAATCCTCATGGAGGTTTGGCTGACTCAAGGGCAGTGCAAGTGCAAATGACATGAGCAAGGGTATTTGAATGCTAAGAGATCATTTCTTCGTAGGGAACTATCTAATATTCCAAGGCATTCATTTCTATCATCAATCTACTAGTAGATAGTGTAGACAGAGATAGAGTCAATGTGTAAAGAAGACATAAAAACTGTATCATTATGAAACCTGAATTCAATTTTAGTCAAAGTCCTTTATTAAACAGATTATCATCAGGTGTGTCACTCATCTAAGCTTCAGTCCTATGCTTCCCTATTGTAGTAAACATTTCAAGTTGGCAGAGTCACAAATTCTATTTTCTATTCACATCACATTGTCCTTTGTTTTACAGCATCTCACCACACATTCTTCCATTTGGGCCATGATTCAAATACAGGCATCACTTAGAAGTAATCAGCAAACAGGGAAGAAAGAAGATGTACCTTTTACAAGGTTTTCTACTAAGGTAGTTTGCTTTTTTTTTAATTCTATGGAAATAGATGTCAAGAGACTATTGCCAGGGGAAAAAAAACCCAAGCCAAGTCACTTTAGAATAAATAAATAAATAATAACCTAGAAGATCATTCAAGTTAATAACCCTCAGAATATCTGGTCCTTAACTGTATCTACATCTAATGAAAATAGAGTTCAATACAGACTTTACTAAAATTTTTGCTAACCATGAGACCTACTACATAATCTGTCAAGGGAAAATTGTCCTGCTGTTTCCAAAAAGGAGAGAATAGATGCTTTCCAGGGAAGGTGGACATCACCAAGTTCAGCTAGACAGTAGTCTTTTGGAGATGAAAAGAAGAATGGGATATCACATAAATAAAGGAAATAAGACCTCTGAAAAAATGAAGCCCTTTCTGGTTGTTACCTGAAACATCAGTGCAGTCTTGACAATGTCTTGCTTATCTATACTGCAGAAATGGTCACCTCATTTTGCACAGCACCTGCAGAACAGCATTAACTGTGCAAGTGACCATCACAGCCAGAAAACATGACCTGAGGGCTGGATGTGTCACATCTGACAGCACCCGCAAGCAGCAGGGTCTTGTCTGAGCAACCTTATGTCAATAATCCATTAATCTGATAGCCCATATTGATTATACTCCTTCCATATTTCTGTCCCAACTAAACAAATTTTGCAAGATACTAAGAGTGAAAACAAAAAAAAAAAAGGTGATTTTATCACATCAATCATTTGAGCAAGAGCATTCCAGCATTCTGTTATCTTTCATAGATATATTTAAGATTCACTTCACTGGGATACCCACAGGCCACGAAAACTGCTTGCAAAAGTTTTGTATCAGTTCAAAGCATATACACATTTGTGGATGCACCTCTAAATGTCGCAAGTACAAAAAGATAAAAGCAAAAGTCCCTTATTCTCCACCACGGTTTCAATCTGTGTGTTCCTTGTCATTTTCTTACTATGAAAAAGTATGAGACAAGACCAAATGTCAATGTCCAAGTTTCCTTAAAAGAAGCACACGGCAGTTTCCTGCAACAGTTAGATCCAGGGAGGTGGGCAGTGGATAACAAGGATCCTAGGAAGGGTCGGTTTATTAATCAAAGAACTCAGCAGGGGAAGGTCACATCAATTCCGTTGAACTAACCAAAATCTTCTGGCAAGCAGGGAGATGGAGGCAGGTAAGAATCCTTTGAGATGGCCTGGGGTATCCCATCCCTCTCTGCACGTGTCCCTTCAGAGGGACATCAGTCTCCTGCAGGTCTCTTACCTCTGACATCCTCACGGAGGAAGCTTTACATAGGACACATGACCTATATTCAGATTATGTCAATGACTGCTGCTTGTCCATGTGTGCATGATCACTTTAGAGATCAATTTAGGTGACTTAATGAGATAAATAAGTCCCCCCATACACCTTCCTCACTATATTCAGAGACCAGATACTAGTTTTTCCACTCATACAATGTTGCCCTGACAACAGAGTATTTTCATAACTTTGCTTGCATTACTTAGCCTTTAGAAAATGACAAGTGAACGAGACACAAGTACTATTCACATGTAACTGTTAATCAGCCAGGAGCTACTACAATCAAGTTTTGCTGGGTTTATCTCATTTGGATGGGCTGTTGGACTGCAAATAAATTCCTGGAAAATTTTTAAATGCTCTGAATCAGTGGTGTCCAAACTAGAAGTCCAGACTCTGAGTATAGTCCCAAACTTCTGAGTTTTTTGTCATGAATAAACAAGCATCATGCTGACAAAGTATTACTAGTTTGCCATTGAGATTGTGACTGGAAAATATTCAGGTACAAACATCCACACAGATGATGCAAGTGCAAAAATAACCATTGCAACAATATTCTTGGAACAATTCAGATTGCAAAGATATCATGGTCCTGTGACTGTCTATGAGAGATGTTTACTTCATGTATTAGTATCTAAAAGGTTTGTTCACCTTACTGGATTTCACTTTATCCAAGTTTTGATTTGCTAGTTCAAGTTATGCCATTCATAAGCTACAACATCCTTTCTGGCTTTGGAAAGAACACAGAGATTAACATTGGAAAGGTGAACAAAAACTAAAAGAAACAGACTAGCTGCAGCTTGTAATGAAATCAGAGCAGTTTTACTTATCTGAATTCATCAGAAAGTTAAGAACTGTTTCCAGCTAACTGAAAGTTGTGTGTTTACTGCCCATGCACCCTGAAATATGCTGTGGTGCAACAGTATACTTGGCAAACTTTATTTCTGTCCTGCTGATTTATTTATGTGACACCAGCATTCACAGATGCTAAAATTTTCTTGTATAGTGTCAGTCACCGGCATGTGGGAGGGAGGAAGCACCTCTCCTGGAATTGCTTCCCCAGGTCCTTCCGGCAGATTCAGTGAGTTCAAAGGCTTTTCACTTGTATAAAGTCTGCACTACGAGGCCTGAAAAACCACTGTGTTCAAAAACTTCTGGAGACATCACCTCAGAGGGAGCACAAATAATTGTAACCCCCAGTGCATCCAACCCCACCCCAGTGTTTTGACTGTACCTCTGTGTGAGAGCTGCTCCAGGATGATCCTCAGGTGCTGCAGAACAGCGGCTGAAATGTCATATTTATAGACGTCTGTTACTGGCACTCGCTGACATCTCCCAAATATTCCATCTGCAGGAAAGAGAAAAAAGAAAAAGAAAAATAGGTTTCGTTTTCTGAGAGGAAGAACGGCGTGATGAGATGCGCATTTCCAATGTATCCTAATTATATACTGAAGGGACCTTTTAAAAGACACTTTAAAAAGCTATCAAAGGACCACTGAAGTCATGAGACAGGATATTTTCTATCAAAATAAATAAATACTGGAAAGAATATTAGTTGGAGGAATATTCTATTGTATAAGTTAGGCATAGAGTTTATTTTATAAAGTATTTTCAGACTTCTGCTTCCCAAATCTTTAGATGTAAGACTTTACTGACAATTAAGTGAGAGAAAACCTTAATGTTCAATGCCTACTGTGTTGCAGATGAAAAGTGCAGCACCCAGAAATATAAATATTAATTCGCAGAAACTGTGGATTTGCTGAAACGTTTTTAATGCAGGAGCTGTGTGGTAGGCATTGGTAAATGAGAACTGAATCCATAATGGCTAGTAAAGGCTCATTTCAAGAAGGACCCTCTAATGAATGCAATAAAAGAAAGCTCCTCACAGAACAATGAGATATTAATGTGGCCTAATTTATTTAGCTCCATTCCATTTGTCTGAAATGACAGACTCTTCTCATCAATGCCTTTTCAAATCACACCTTCTAATTAATTTAGCTTCTTATTAGTCTTTATTTAGAGAATTGTTCATTTTGAGGCGAGCTTCCTGTGTATGTGTGGGAGGGACAGGGAGTTCAAACATTCAAATTACCTTTCTCCCTTTCATACAAAAGCCTAATTCAGAGTCTAGGTGCTTCACATACAATCTGACCATCTGCAATTCTGGGTCTCTGAGAAAGAAAGTGGTTTCATTTATTGTTCAAAATAGTTCTCTTCTATATAGTGATCCAAAGGAAGCAATTTACATGCAACAAGTTTAATTAGCAAAATATTCTACTGCAATCCTAGTTTTAACATAGTAATTACTTCTGCTCTGATATTACATCTATGCTCCAAAAGGAGAACTACATCAGATGGACAGAAAATAAGGGTAAGCATTAATTTGCAAACGTCCATTACTTTCTGTGCTACTTCACAGAGCTAAAAGACTACAAATGGGAACTACTGGCCCAGCTGTTCACCAAACACAAATAACGGCATAGAAGAAAATAAACCAAACCAGGATGCAGAAAGAGGGCATTATTAGCCCTCACTGTTAAACACAAATACCTCATTGAAATTAGCCAACTTTTTCTTTCTTCGCCTTTCCAATCCCCCTGTCACTTACAACTGCCAAATTAAGTTAATCCAAATTAAAAACCTACATCTGAATCTAATTTTGCTATTGGAAACTAGGTTTAATTTGGAAACCACATAGACAGATATGGTTTGGTTTTCTGACATGTAATGTAAAAAGCAGCCTAACAGCACACTAAAATATTCATCTCTGTTTAAAAACCTGTTGCAGTTGAAAATAAGCAAAGTATATAAATATCAGTCAACTTGTAAATGGATGGATAACGGGAATAAGGTTCTTATTCAGCAAGGAACACAAGAACATTTCAGCGTTTAGGAACAAGATTGTTCAAAATGAAACATAACCTGAAACAGCCAGCTCTAGTTTGGAATACCACCATTACTGGCTACAAACAATTAGGGCAAAATCCATGTTTATATGAACAACTAATATTCCATTGTAGAGATATATACCTTAAAACCAATTGTAATATTAATTTAGAGTTCAGAAAAGCATACACATACAATAGAAATTACAGTTTTTTGTATTAAGTATCATTTAAGGATATCTCCATGGATGCAAAAGCTAATACAGTCACAAACTCTAAAAAAGACTGAACCATTTTCCTAAACTCAAGACTTTTCAGAAACCTTTAGCCTACTTCCTTTGAATAGAACAAAACACATTTAAATTCTAAAATTAACAATTAGCACATGAGTCTGAGCTGCATTATACAATCCATCCAAAAACACTGGGACTGCTTAGAGAGCAACTGCAAGTTACTTTGGCTTTTGTACTTGAAATATGGGCATAATAAGCTTTGGAGAGGCTGCAACCACAAATAGCGCTGGGCTCTGCTAAATGCAGCACGAGGAGAGCGGAGCGAGAGCAGAATGCCCCAAGGAGTGGTTGGCAAATACCAGCTCTAAAACACAGAGGATCTTTGTGCCAGGGATTACAGTTGGACTGGAGTCGTGCAAATAATACATTTCATAGTTCAGCTGCTTTTTCTAAAAAAGCAGGAATTTCCCCAGATTTTTCTACTTGTTTGGGGCTATTTTGGGGGGTATGTGGCAGGGGGGGGGGGTTGGCTTGTTAAGTTTTGTGTGTGTTTTGGGTTTTTTTTTAATTTTTTAATCAACAAGGTTTCTGTGGCAAGATTGAAGACCTAAAAAATTAAATAATGTTGGGCGTTCAATTTTCAGGGTATCTTTTAAATAAACTTTCTTACGATTACACACATTGCAGGGGGAAGAAGGCAAGGAGAGCCATTTCAACAAGAAAAAATTGTAAAATGGACACCTCTTTTTCTTTCAAGAAATCTATTTAGTAGCTGTAGCGTCAGAAATGACTTAGGTCCAGCACAAACATCATTTTTACGTAAATTACAGCTAATGTTTATAATGTCCAGCTTAGTCTGCCATGAACTATCCCAGGCACTGTGGTGTTCACAGGGAGTCAGTGCGTGGTGCATCTTTCTGCACCCACCTCAGGAGGAGGCACGCTCGTGTCCGAGCACCGTCCTGCACCCACTCGGCCCCGAACAGTGAGAGAAATGCCCAAGGCTGTCATGAAGTGAAAGGAAAGTGGAAAAGCTCCCAGATTTTACAGTAAATGCATCAGGGCAGAGGAAGTTCAGAGCGTGAGTGATGTTTTAATAACACCACACTCTGTATGCCTATGGCTGCTGAGAGTGTGTTCATACTGAACTTTCATTAAAGTTGTGTTATGAGAAGGAACATAATATGCAAAGGACATCTGCACTTTACACGTGCCCAGAATGCAGGAAGGTTGAGACTGATCAATACGGTTGCTATTAAAGTGTTATCATTTGCTGTCAGCAAAAGTAGAAATTTCCATAATAATATCTTAAAAGTTATACTTAGACCTGGAAAAATCTGCGTTAACAGCATGCTAATGTTGACTTTTAGAGAGCGTGTACATTTGTTTCCAAAGAAGTGACTAAAACAGAAGAATCATATGCCCACATACACAAGGAAGCAGCAAAATGCTTCTTTATCTATTTGGCTATTTTGCTGATGGTTTTAGTATTTGAGAAGAAATGCAAGCATAAACTTTTACAAGCTTTTTTTTTTAAATCTTGAATTTTGACAAATATTTCTATATTACAAAGTTAGATGCCAGGAATAAAAACACAAACTTACCGTAACTCAGGTGCCCAATAAGATCTCAAATAGTGTCAGATGTCTTTTATCAAAAACAACACCCTGGAGCAGGGTATATGTATTTACACTGAATATTTATCAATGTCTAGTGAAAATATTACAACTGATAGATTAAACCATGAGCAAGTCAAAACACAAGTTCCAGAGAGCTGATTGTTGAGAGAGCTCTAGAAGAAAACTGAAAACACCCACCATTATTCATTATTATTGCCCATTTGTCATGAATTAGTGCATATTTATGATCTCTATTACCTACTGAGGAAGTACCACATTACATTCATGATTGACATCCAGGTACTGAATTATGCAAAAGGAGAGCACAAAAACCTACAGTTTGAAACAGTTTTGAAGAGCTGATAGTGCCAGCCTGTTCACTTGGTAAAGACAGGCATCAAGTGCTGAAGAGGTGCTAAAAAATCTTTGGAAACTTGTACTGAGTAACAACCTTCACCTTGAAGGCAACGCTATTTGTGGGCAGCTGATTCATTAAGTTCTTTTTAGGCAATGTTTCTTCAAAAAAAAAATCTGCGTATAATAAGCTATTCTTGGCAAGAGAAACATATTCCGTCCTGGAAATACTAAGTATGGCTAATCTTATGATTGAAACTAAGGTGTATCCAAGACATGGCACAATTTTGAATAATATCAGCAAAAAAAAGAATGAGTTCTTGTTGAGCACCTTTTGCTGCTGAGCAAAGCTATGAAGACTGGTAGAGATACTGGAGTTTGCAGGCTGCTGAAAAGCATGATATATGTAAATTAAAGGATTGTGCTGTGCAATAATTAATTATTTAGATCTACAAGCAGTGAAATTTTCACGTGGTGCTGACAAGTGACCTTTGCAAAGGAGCCTTCATGCAGATGCTTTGAAGCACCTGGTTCCTCTGCTCTTCAAACTTCCTGCAACAGAGAGAAAGGAAGCAGCTCTGCAGACAGAGACAGTACCCACAAGCATGGGTACTTCAGTTTCCTTGCCCTAAATACCTGACAACTGTTACAAAGTAGAGCTTGTATAAAACATTAGTTTTATCCATCCTGTGTCATTGTGCTTTGTTCGTGCATCATGATGTAAAAAAGAAAGTCCACAGACCCAGTGATGTGTCAAATGGCAACTTCTGCCACCCTGGATTACATCATTTGTGCTCTTGCAGTTGACAAAAGAACCTCCTCTAATGTTTCTGCAGAGTTTTCAATAGGCATCATTCTTCAGCAACTTAACCTTCTGTAAGAAAAGAATCCTTTCTTTTCACTGAATATGGACATCACTTCACACTCCCTCCCCCAGCTAGTGGTTTAAGGTGCTGCAAGGTCCAGGACTAATAAAAAGGTCAGTGCTTGATGTGTTATAACCCACAGTTAGAGCCTGACTTGCCTACTGGAGAGATTAAATCCTTTTCCAATGGGAAGCATAGTATTTGCATCTCAAAAGTCTCATGATACTGAACTTCAAGGTCACAGAAGTTAAATGTTTTAGGAAGTATGAAGGAGATTGTTACCATATTTTACTCTTCTCTCCCTGCTGTTTCTCATTGTATGGAGTTTTTTTCAAAATCCCTTTTAAAAAATTAAAAAATTAAAAATTATATTACTGTTCCTTGAAGAGGACGTTAAGTTGTATGCCAAGAAGTTTATTTCAAAAGATACAGTCCACACATCCACATTCAACATTTGCAAGTAAGCTCTTCAGCTAACAACGCATTTTTAATATTCCATTTATTAAATAAACTTTGTTCATAATTTATACCTCTAATTTTATATTCACTTTACAAGTCAGGTAGAGATACAGAGAGAGCAACAGTGGCTTTTACAGTGTTATTTAAAGGTTTTGAAAATGTGGGTCCAGTGCTTCTGAACAGCAAATCCTCCCCAGTCTCCCTGCAGTGGTGGAGCAGAAAAGCTGCTGTTTGCAATCAGGGGGAGCAGCACTGCAGCCCCGCAGTGCTCTGCAGAGAGCGGCCTTCCGAGGGGCAACCTCCCCCTGCTCAACTTTTAAAACCTTTTCACCATTTTATTTTGCCTATCTCTTCAGTCCTTGGTTATTTTCCTCAGTGGCCCTTGGTTATTTCCATTTCGGAGCAGTAATAGTGGCATCTAGTGGACAGGGATCGGTCCTGGAGCACACACTGCTCACCTTCTGAATTTACTGCTTTCAGATCCATCTGACTTCATCTGAATACAGAGCTATGCAGTTCCAGCCACCCTCAGTCCTCCCTGTCCTAATGGCTAATAGGCATGTGGAAGCTTTTAAGGCAGTTACTTAAAATTAAGAAATACGATTTTAAAATAAAAGGCTACGATATTTGTTTCTAGAAGTAAGTAATTTTAAAGACAAGTAAGGAAAGTGCAAAATAGACTGCTTTTGCAAGTATTTGAGGCACAAAACATTATGCAATAAAAGTAAATTCTCAACGGTATGTAAAACACAAAGCATATTTTTGTAGATTTATTTTGTAAATTTAATAGAAACACCGTAACAACCGGAACAAAACAAAGTAAGATACTCTGAAAGTGAATTTTTTTAATCCAACAAAACAAAATTGCCATGCAGTGGATAACTAACAGTCCAGTAAAACCAGTCTTCTTCAGCTGCTAAATGAACTGCTGCCCGGAAGGCAAAGGTAACTTTGTAAATTCTGCTGAAATCCAGATCACTTACTAGTCCTATAAAAGAACACTTAACAAGATTTAATGCCTCTTCTCACCTCTCTGGACACAGATATTTAAGGAAAAAGGTGGATAGCTGGTCTACTTTCAAAAAATCCCCGAACCTAAAACCCTAATAATTCCTGCTGATTGAATGAGTTGGGTAGGATGTTAGTGGTTATGAAAGTGCTCATATTAAAAGACAAAAGCTAACATTAACAGCAGCATTACTTAGCTGTTGTGCAAATACAGTGATAGGGCTGGGATTTGCAAAGCTCCAAATCAGTCTGAGGCACGAATAGCTCCTCTGGGCATTACAGTCCCCTTGTCTCAAGGAGTAATTCTGAGAGCAAGTTCTGGAGGACTCAGTCCTTCTTTCAATTAAAAAAAAAGTTATAACCTTCAACAGAAGGGGAATATAATTCAGTAACTATTTCTGTGCTAACCTGCTAATTTGAGTGTTGGATTGTAAAGTCCCAAAGCATTTGCACACTTTCACTTAGAGATTTTTTTTTTAAGTTACAGCAGAAATATGTAAATTTTAGAGAAAGCAACTAAAAAATCCTCAGTACAGCAAAAGAAGGGAAGGAAAGGACTGTGAAAAATTGAACTACAGTTCAACAAAGCAAGAGAAGAGCAGACTCGCTATGAAAGAAGTGCTGCCTGCTTCCAAAAAGCCCCTAAGCTATTCAGCTAACAGAATGAGAGGTCCAGATTTCAATGCCTACTTTATGTGATTCAGAGCACAGAAATGAAGCTCAGCCTTAACAGGTCATATTTAGGCTTTGCAAACATCAGAATAATGCCCATGCCTTGGGAGGAGAGGGCAGGAAGGACTTTAGGGGAAGGAAAATGTAGCGATGAAAAGAAAACAAGCCTTAACATTTCACAGCTAGAGAGAATGTTCAAGTTGAATAATGTTTCAATAACATGGAACTTCTTAGAGAACCAAACTTGAACTTTCCACAGCTTAGGTAACTACGTGGCATGAAAGTTATGTTTTTGGCTCCATGATGAGGATAATAAAGGATCAGAAAACAGTGACTGAATCAACATCTTCACCATCCAGATGACTACTACAGTCTGTAAGCCACAGGAACTCTCTGGCTCTAATTTTGACCACAGAGACCAATTCAGAAAATCTTTGAGAAAAAAACCCCAAAACTTCTAATTGTAATATGTTGAGAGGGCTTTTCCAAGCAAAAGTATGCATTCAGTATTAGCTGTGAGGCTTCTAAGAAAAAAAGTCTGTGATCACAATCCCCTGGACAGCAACTCCCTTTCTTATTGATACTGTACTAAAGAAAAAAGGGAGGAAAGATTTAAACATATAAATCCTCCTCCAAGAGGATAAATGCTTTAAATTCAAGCATAAACCAAGTATTAGCAGGCTTACAATAAAGTTATCTCTTTTTCTAACATATTTAGCCACTGGACTGCAAGGTTAACAAGCAGGTTTATACCATACATTGCTATCTCAATACTGAGATATCTGAGCCATGCACCAGCCCCCACTTAGAAAAGCTATTTTTTCCTAGAAAAAAAAGGCAGAATACTGCACCAAATCCTGACCATGTCATTACTGGAAATATACGAATAAACTAGAGCAGTTCAGAGAAAAATGAAAGAAAGGAGGCAGTCACACGGAGCCTTAAGCATTGAACTACCTGATTCTTTATGAGAAACACTAAACGTTTATGCAACCTGGTTGATTAATTATTTATGACATTATTGGGAGAAATGGAGTGAAAAGACAAAAGTGAACATTCTGAATCAGAACAAGTTTCAAGCAGTGAGAAACTATTCTGGAGCTGTTCAGCTCCCTTCTGGAAGAGTAATGGAGCTCCTATTGCTTGCACTGTTTAAAATTAAGCCAGAACAACCAGGAATGATGAAACATGAACAATTCTCTCTTTTTACTCAATATGCATTTATGAACAGAGGTTACTGGAGGGACTAAGAATTTATTTATGGAATCAATGAGATGCAAATATACTAATGCTTATTTATGTACACTAATTTTCCAAGTATCACTGAGATGTACTTCAGTCACTTCAAGGATCCCCATTACATTTTCGGTTGGTGCCAAGAACCACTTTGGTGCTGGCAATGTCCTCACTGTGTGATCAGCCTGTAGCTGCTCTTGCATCTGTACTCCCAAGGCAAAAATAACTCTGGAAGGAAACATGTTCAGCAAAATGGATTTCTGCATTAATTTTAATTTTGTATTAAAAACAAAGTAGTGGAAGTTTTAACTTGTGCTGTCTAAGTGCCAAGAGTATATATTTCAAGAGTGAGCTATTACGTGTTTGCAGGGGACACTGTTCCTGTGAAAACATGGCTAATGACCATTCCATTCATATTCACCAGCTGCAGTATCTAGTAGAGCAAACTGGGTTTATTCTGTCCTTTGCCAAACTAGAAACTTTCTAGATCTTTGCAGGACAGTATTTACTGAGACAGCAGGTTTTTGTAATCTGAGTTACTGAATTTTTTCCTAAATGGAACTGAATTCAGACGTGCATGGAATTTTAAAGATCTCCATCTTTCCCTAGCTATGAAGTATTTAAAAAATTATGGAAAATTATGTTATGGAAACCTGAAAACATCAGGAGAAAATTTAAATGCAATCCTTTATGGAGGGGAGGGGAAATTCTTATAAACTAGGATAACTTCAGAGTGCTGCACCCTGTGGTCTGATTAAAACTGTTTGCAGCTTTCAGAAATCTCTGCACCTTGCTCGAGTCTGAAATGTGCCTACAGGAGCCACAGCACATCAAGCTGCCTCTGGAAGCTTAGGCATGGGCACTGGAAGAGCCAAGAACCTCACTCAAACTTTGACATCAGGATGCCAACAATTTCGGTTGAATAGTCTGAAGAACATGAAAAATCTGACAGTTTTCAAGCAAACTGTGTTTAGAAATAGCTAAATATGATGTTACACACCTCAGACCACCTATCAGAAGCTGCATCCAGAGAAGTTATTTCTATTACAACTAGTTAGAGGCCCTGACACAGCTTTCCCCCCACCGTGTGGCAGACCTGGAGCACCGCCTGCAGCTTTGCCAATGGCAACAGGTGAAGGGCAGGAGATTTGGATCCTTGCCTGATTCAAACCCCACTGTTCAGTTGGAGACAATACGAGGCAAAAGCACTAATAAGGTTTGAGGATATATGAACATAACAGCAATAAGTGGGAATAAGGAGGTGACATCATCCAGCATGCAGCACTGGGAAGGTCAGCATAGGCATACAGAGTTCTGGAGTCCAAACTTGAAGATGAATGATAAATTTTGGAAAGGGCATTGAGAGAAGCATTTCCCTCAGTTTTGTGTACTACAATTCATAACAACTCTTAAAACTTGAAATGTCTGAAATTCTGATAAGAACAGATCTGAGAAGCAAGATTTCTTTTGCTTTTGCAACAGGTACAGAGACACCTCAATGTATGCAATACATGCAACCCCAAATTGCTTCCTATTTTACTCACAGAATACATACGCACATAAAATACTTAACATTTGTACATACTTATAAGTTGTAATGGGCTTTTTAAAATACTGTATACAATTAAAAGCCATTCTTTAACAGGATTTTGGGGGCTGGATTTAAGGTGCTCATACCCTTAGAATATGGTGCAATTGGAGTGGTTAAGTACACAAGTTGTATACTCAGCACATATACTTAAAAGAAGACAGAATAAATAAGAATCATTTTGAACAAAATATTCATGCTACAAAAGGAGGAAATAACCATTCATCAAAGATGCAAAATAGAAAACTTGAAAGCCAGGACTACAGAATCAGCAAAAGAACTCACTGACATAATATTTTACTAATGAGCATCATACTGTATCTTTCTAAATTTCTCCTTGATACTATATTGCTTATGAAGTGCCAGATTCTTGATTGGAATAAAAAAACCACACAGAAAATATGATCTCTGTTTATTGTGTCTTCCTATACTCCATCAGAATGCTCTTCCAGCAGAAACCATCACTTCTTTTAGTATGTTTTGATAGATCTAACAGAAAGGGGTTAAAATCCTAAGTGAAGGAAAGTGCCTCTGCCCAAAATCTAGTATTCTGAAGTTTCTGCTGCATTATTGACAATAACCACACACGTTTAAATAATACTGCTGAACTTATGCCACTTATTAGATGGAAAACTGTTCACTCGGATCTCTGCACACAGACTACTTTTCTTAGGTATGTCACCTCGGTGTTTCACTCTTTTGCCAGTGCTTTGCCATTCCCCAGTTATCCAATAACCAGCCCAGCCCACACTCTCATTCTGGCCAACAGAGAGGTTTGCAAAGGGCCATCAGATCCAGGGTGGTGGTGTGGACACCACCAGAGACTTCCCAAGGTCAAAAACATAAACAGAAAGGCAGACTCACTTCTGAAAGCAAAGGGATAAGACAAAGTTTTTAAAATGGGAGAGGAAACCAGAAATGTAAATCTTGACAAACAAAAATTCACTAGCTTCTCTCCCTAGACATATTTCAGTGCTAATTTTCCAGTCAATAAAAATGCTTCTGTCATGAACTGTAATTTGGATATACTGAAACTAGAAAAATTTCCAAGCCATGTACAGATAGAAACCGATTTAGATGCACCCAGATGTTTTTGTTTAATTCACAATTGCATTTTCTCCCAAAGACATCAACAAAAACAGTCAATTTTTGTCTTTTAATACAATTTCTGCATACCTAGTACTGCAGTGATTTTACTTTGTAGCTTATGTATTTCTGCAACGTCACTGAGAACAGGAGCCAGAGACAACTGTTATAAATATTTGCTACTATTTTCAGTATTTATGAACGGACAATGTAGCAACAGTACATCCCATTTCTCTCACATCTGGAGAGCCACCCATTCCAATAAAAACGTTCACCCCTAAGACAAGAAACTAAAGTCCATAAAACAACCTGCAAAATTTTAATAAATTCAAGATTTTAATGCCAACACCCGAAGTGTATTGCACAAATTTCATCTGCTGCAAAGTTCATATTCTGCCTAAACCACTGACTGCTGTCATATTTGGTGCAACTTGTTATGGGTGGAAAGATAAGCAGCAGGGCAGCAAAAAGAGGAGGTTTATCTCTGGCAGCTAATCTCCTCAATCAACAGCACTCAGCTCTGCTTAACAGCCGTTGCCAAGGAACAGGGACCAGCTTTTCTTATCGGCTTCATAATGTTTCATTGACTATTCAGACTAGAATAGAAAGCTGTGACACTCAGGGTTATAAGCAGCACAAAATGAAAATGGCATATTATGTGGTATGAAGAAGATAAATCTTTTAGCCCTCACCTTATCTGGACAGTGACTGTTACTCAGGAAAAAAAAAATCCAAAAAAATCATCTATCATTTTCTGCTCTGCTTATTTTAATATCACAAAACAAACATAAAAATATATCTACATAAATAAGATTACTTTTTTAACATCGTTGGCAGGTCCTTGGCAATTCACTGACATTACTGATACCTCTTATACAGAAAGACAAGGGTTGTGTAGATCCCTATTACATTACTGAAAAGCAAGTGCTTGCTGCTTATTCTAAAGCTATTGCAGCAGCTTCAGTGCTTTGAGGGATGTCTTCTCACAGCAGCAGGGATGTTCCTCAGACCTTGATGGCCATGACTAGAACAAGACAATCTATGCAAAACCAACAACACTACATTTCTTTAGCAGTATTACTGTTCTTCTCTCCTCCCTTCATCTCTGCACAGATTTTGATTTTCAGGCTGAGTATTGATACCCTTCATGCACTTGAACAAGAATGAAAAGGCCTTATTGCATCTCTTCTGATTATGAATTTTGAGTACAATAACCTTTTACTGAATATTCAGTTACTAAAATTTAAATCTGGGGCCATCCAGAATCACGATGAATTGTTACTGTCATTGTATTTGCATGTTAAGTATATACAGAATTATATCATTATCCACCATAGGAAAAGGAGATTAATAGGTAAAAGAACATGCTTAGACATATTCACTGCATCAGAGTGAATCACTTAATGATATACAGCCAAAATTAGAAAATAAATTTGTTTACCTTTTCTCCATCCCAACAAATGGCTAATCATCCTCAAGTCTACATACCCAGTGATCTGTGAACCCTCATATTTACAGATGTCCAGAAAATTGAAGGAATATCCTGGAACAAATTTTACAGTCATGGAATTCTTTGCTTTTCACAGAAAGTTTAGGTACGGATTGAAGACAAATACTCATAAGCATTTGAGGGTGCAGGTACTTCTGAAGGATGTCATGTTACCCAGTCTCTTTTTGTACAAGCTCCAATGCATTCAGTTACTATTAAAGATATGCCTAAATTTCCATTCAAGCCTTCCAGATGCTACTGGGAATATTTCCACGCTTAAAAATAGCTATTTGCTTAAGCAACTGGTTTTACTGAAACCTCAGAGTTCCATGGCTGGCTGGCTTTTCCACAGTTTCTGAAAAAAATTGCAAAAATTAAAATCATCTGCAAAATGCTGTTAGTATCATACCATACCCTTCAGGAAACACTGAAGCTTTGCTGGAATATGGAGCCTGTAGGATGGAGAGGTTCTGAGGCAGAAACACACTTTTCTTTGGCACTGACGCTTCCTCTGCAGACGTGATTTCAGAGTACTGACTGTGCTTAGGCTGAAGGGTTATATATGGTTATGGTTCAGTGGGGTAGGGCTGTGGGCTCTTACATTTAGACTGGGATTGACAAATTCACTTCACAAAGGCATAATTGTTGTCCTTTCAGTGCCAAATAACTTCTGAAATATGCTCCCAAAGCTCACCGTGCTCGTACCAGTAAACCACAGCTCTATCTAGACAATGTGTTTAGATTACCTAGTGCAGGGTTATCAACTTCTCTACTTCATCTCCTTCTATTTTTAACCCTTAATGAGAAGAGCAAAATTTCAAATAAGAGAAAGCATTCTTTCTAATAACAAATAAAGGCAATGTTTCTTTTCATAGTAAATGACCTGATTTTTAGGAAAAAGTGTTTTTAAGCCTGACACAGTTTACCAAACCTTGCATGTGAGTTGGGACAGGTAATTTAGGGGTGTGTTTGTGACAGATTTACTCCAAAGATACCAAAGAGAAAGAGGCACGTGCTGTAGGTGATTTGGCTAAATTAAAATCTCAATCACTAAATTGAAGAGATACATACCTTGATGTGAATAAAACCAGGAGCCTGAGATGACTGGATTAACCATAACAAAAGAACAAACTCAAAAAATTCCATGGATTCAACCTTAGCTGAGGTGCTTCTATCAGTACAGTTTGGCTTTTCCGCTAATGAACACTAAGAGGTGTTACACCTCTTTCAACTTTCTTGGTTAAAATAATAAAGTAAGAGAAGGTTCCAATAGAGAGATACTGGGCTTCCTTCTATCACTCAAATAAGAAAATGTATAAATAAATTTATTATTAATTTGAATCTATTGCATTATAATTTATTGAATTTATTTCCAATTATTACTACTTTATTTTAACCAGAGTGTGAAAACACCAAAATATATTTCCAAATATTTTTCCTTCACTGCACTTGCATAAAGATATATAAATTGTAGAAAAGAAATGGGCACATCATTAATTTTGGTTCTTCAGCCTTTTGCTTTTTGCACTGAGCCAGGGAGAGACTGTTAAGATCTTGGTCATGGAGAGCTGACAAGCTTCACTGGACACAAATGATGGCACAGACTGAAAGAAGCAGGACGTGTTTCATCCCTTCAGCTCAGACTCAAGCGCAGCGTGATAGAGCAGAGAGGCCTCTTCAGCCGCAACCACACGGTGCCACGCAAAAGCGCTGCAGGCGATTGCCACACTCAGGGTTCAAGTCCCATCAAGAAGAGAGCACCAACTCTTGGGGCCGAGTACTGTCACGTTAGGATGTATCCATCCCCTGAAGTTGCTTTTTAAAATATTAGTACCATAAATACAACTAATTCTCTGGCAGTTCATAAAGAGTATCATACCTCAAAAATCCATTTAAATTTCTTTGAATAATGTATAATTGTTCCCTTAGTACTGTGCCATATCAGTAGTGACATTCCATTTGAACATTCACATCAGGATCCCTAAGGGCCAGGTCTTAAAAGCTGAGCACAGACACCCAAGGAGCAAAGGAATAAAAAATATCAGATAAGCACAGACATGGAGATCCACAATTTTGTGCATGCATAAAATCATTCATACAGATTGTGTCACAGGCAAGCAAATACTAACTGCAAAGGCAGATGCAGGAAGCATTTCCATATTATGATGTATAACCTGTGGAAGATGGCTAGCTAAAACCAGGGCAGAGGTTACTGCTATTGTTTTGACTTCTGTCCCATAGGGATTCTGTTCCAAAACTGTAATTCTAAAATCCCTGTCATGTTCTTTCAGTCCCTTCATGGTTTTGCTAAGGAAGAAAAAAGGGGGAAGGAATGGGCCGAATAGAAACTAATAGTACTAACAAGACAGTGGAATAAAAATTTTGCAAAGCAATAAGAAAATATCTTACTTTATATTGAATATAAAATATTATACTCAAAACCAACACTAATTACAGAGACATACAGTTTTCACACAGATCCATCATTAGACGTCATTCAAGCAGAAGCATCAGAAGTGCCCTCTTTTTATCCACAGGCAATGCCTAATGCTAAGCTGCTTCCATACATTTAAGGAATTGATTTTAACCGCACTCTGGGTTTGTGCTTCTTTTTTTCCTTCTTCTTCTTTTTTTTTCTTTTTTCTTTTTTTTTCTTCTTTTTTTTTTTCTTCTTTTTTTTTTTCTTCTTTTTTTTTTTCTTCTTTTTTTTTTTCTTCTTTTTTTTTTTCTTTTTTGTATAAGAAGGCTTCAGAATAATTTCTACAAAACCAACATGGATCATCTTTAATTACTGCATTGCAACCGTGGCTATTTAAAAACCCAGTCTCAGCAAAGTAGATGACAAACATTAATGAGCAGTAATGCACACATGGTATTGTAAATGAAAGGATAATGAAAGCAATTTATTTGAAAATTAAAATATGATTAAGAATGGCAGTCTGTACTAGGACCCAGATGCCAACAGAAAGTAACCAATGTGCAAGCAGACTGTCATTAATTTGGGAACCATTCGAAATTGCTTTCATTTCTTTGACAGTTTTTAATATAAAATATCTAAACTAATAGACAGCACATATACACTAGAAGCAACAAGACCTATGGAGATGATTAGAAGAAATTAAGGACACTACAGGGAAAGTCTCCAAGAGGAGACTCTCCAAGAGAGAAAGAGAGAGGAGTACATTTGGAAGATATTTCCACTTTTAAGTAGGATGAAATACACTCTGCAAAAGTGCCTCTCTACATTAGCTGTGGAGAGCCTGTCAGTTCTCAACTCATGCTCAGCAGAGTGCCTAAAGTGAGGTCGGCTGAACTGGAGCATAGAGCAGGTGCTCACATCAGCACCTAAATAGGAACAGGACAGAGGTAAAAAAACAGGGGCACTGACTTAACTAAATGCATGCAGAGAAGGTCTAGGGGCAACATAACCACAATTCTTTTCTTCTTCACGTGTCGACAAGCCTTTCTGAGACCATGCATGCATGTTCAGGATCTAAACCAGTTCCACCTGCATGGCGTGGGATGCTAGTTCAAGTGTCCATCACTTCAAGGACCTCTGAACTTTTCTCCAAATCAGAGTATAGAATACCTTGTAAACCTGAATCATTGTTAAGTACTAAAGTAAAAATGCTCTTTTCTTTTTTGAAGTGTCTGCTTACTCCAAGTTGCCATTGACACAACAGCAGACCATACTCAGCAGATTACTATTAAGTTGTCACATATACTTAAGCATTCAAGTTAGAAAATTTCAACTTTAATAACTTCTTCAGAGACAATATGTCAGAGGGGCTTGAGTTCCACAGCCAAGTACTAGACTGTATGTCTCCAAAATCTACAAATATATCAGGATTCATGGAAAAAGTAATTCAGAATGCCTTCTCTTTTTAAAGAAGTCTGATTAAAACACAAATGGGAGCTCTGCTGAACAATGGCAATGGACTGCTCTGTCTTGAGGGTACTGATCTCACTGGTTTGTTCCAGTTGCAGCAGGTCAGGTATCAAACATTTATCAGTCCAATTTCAGAAATTAAACATAGTTGTTTGGATAGCTGTTCTCAGGAAGATCAAGCTCCTGGGAAGACACATCTCCTGTTACAAAAATCCACTTCATAAATGTATTAACCTGGACCTAACACGGCACAACCAGATGCTCAAAACAGATGATTATCCCACTGTGTTCAGTGCTGTTGCAGTCTCACCTGGAGTGCTGAGGGCACTTCTGGGCCACACAACGTAAGGAGGATGCGAAGGTCCTTGAATGCATCCAAAGGAAGGCAACAAAGCTGGTAAGGGGCATGGAAGGTGTTTCTTATGAGGAGCAGGTAAGGACTTTGAGTTTGTCTGGTTTGGAGCAAAGGAGCCTGAGGGGTGATCTTCTTGTTCTCTACAGCTTCCTCAGGAGGGGAATTGGAAACAAAGATGCTGAGCTCTTCTCCCTGGGATCCAGTGATGGGATGCATGGGAATGGTTCAAGGTTATGCTGGGGAGGGTTAGAGTGGACATTAGAAAGTATTTCTCTAACTGAGAGGGTGGCCAAGCACTGGAGCAGGAGCCCTAAAGAGGTGGTTGATGCTTCAGGCCTTTTGGTGTTCAAGGAGCATTTGGACACTGCCCTTAACAACATGGTTTTACTTGTGATCCGCCCTGAAGGGCTCAGAGAGTTGGACTGGATGATCCCTGTAGGTCCCTTCCAACTGAAATATCCTGTTGTAGACTCAAAAGCAGAACAGAATACTATGCTACTATGAAGAGAATTTTGTCTTATATTTACTGAAATGCTTGTGTAGTGTTTACAAGATGTGTAGACTAAGGAAAACCAAGGTAACCAACCAATAGCTTCTTTCATCGCACTTTCTTGAATAAGATTGTATTTTACTCACATAAATCATTTATTCCCCTAACAAAAGACACACCAGAAAAAACCAAATTTCATCAATATGGCTCCTAAGAAAAGGTATTTTCCATTGTCTCTAAGGCTGAGGAGAACTTCTTATGAACACTGGACACAAATCCTCGTATCAAGGATGTACACTATTGAACACTGCCATATTCCATCCATTTTTGTCCTGGCTATCACATCATGTATGCACTTATTACAACCGTGGAAGTAAATATTTAATTGTCGAAAACAAAACTGGCAAGATTTTAGGGGTAACAGCTGTACCTCAGCTGAGCTGCACTGGTATCTTTTCACCACTAAAGCACGGGAAAGACAAAGAAAACAGTTTTATCTGCAGAACTACATGTATTAACAAAAGGCTACTCCCTGCCCAGAAAAGATTTTCCCCCACAACCCTTTTTTAATTCTTTCTCTACTACCGCATTGCCTTAGATATTACTAAATTTTACAAAGATGCTTAGATTTTTCAGCTTCTAATTATTTCTTTTCTGTCAGTCTAGCCAATCACTCAACATATCTTCTTAAAAACTGCTTCGATCTCTGTTTGAACAATGCCACTTTTGGGTAGGTGACAAGGGCTAATCATCAATGAAAAAATATAAATAGAACCAATGGCTGCTTAAAACTATATTTTAATCCTTAGGAAATCCACTGGGATATTAACAAAAGGTGGTTTTGTCTGCAAAAAGGCATTAACATAGCCATTTATAAAACTAATAGGAAAGCGAGCAGTGCTCCAGTAATAATGAAAGTACACTGCAGAATAACATTATGGAAATAGGATACCAAATTGAAGAATTGACCTTGGGGCCCTGCCTTATCCTGGATGAAGATGACTTGTGAAATGAAAATTTGGCTGTAATTTGCTCTTGCTTTCCCTAAAAGGTTGAAGGCATTTCTATTCCAAATGAATAAAATGACTGTTAATTTCCTAGCATTAAGCAGGATATTCTTAAATATAGTTATTTAAGAGGTTTGAAATATATTTTCAACTCTTATTCTTAGAAAACTAGAACTGGTTTTCTGTCATTTCTGTCATAGTCAATTTCTAACAGTTAATTTTTAAATCACTTCAGAGAGAAAAAAAATGCTACAGCTGAATCAGGTGGATGCACTAACGTATCAAGTGTTTATTCTTGATTTAACAGGATACATTGGTCTGAGCATTTGATACTATAAGCGAATGTGAAATACAGAACATGAGGATATTTCTTCAAATAATCATATCACTTTCAAATAATGGTAAAAAATTATTATCTGTTATAGATAAAACCAGCAGCTAAAAATATGAGCTTGACAGTTTTGTTTAACATGAAACTTATTAAAAATTGGGCACGCCATTTCAGGGAACGGACAAATGTCGTCATATAGTGGTTAAAGTCAGAACTGAAATAACTCAAAACAAAGCAGAAGTTACAGGTGGATAATACTGTATGCAAAGTGAAAAATGTGCACACAGTACTGTTTGTGAGCAAAGGCAGCAGGCATATATCAAATAGCACCAAGAACCAAAGGAGAGGAGCACGTGCTATCAGATCCACAAGTCCTCAGGCATGCTTTTTACATCAGTAGTTTTGATTATTGATATCATTGTAGTGCCTAGCATCCTCAGTAATAGTTCAGGGAGCACTTTTAAAGTACAAACATACAAAAACAAAAAAACACCATCTCTTCATATTTACACATAACCGTATCTTATCTGTGCGGAGATTTATTTACATATTACATAAACATATAAAATAAAATAACAATCTAAAAACCCTCCGCCACAGATATTTATGGCATTCATACACAGATACATGAAGTGAGAGCTTGGCAACACCAGGCAGAATGCAAGCGATGCTAAGCACAGTCCTGTTCCCAGAGCATACTTTGTATGCTCCACAGAGGAGAATTTCAAGAAGGAATCTGAAGGACAGCTTTAAGTCGGCTTATGAATGGTTACAAACAGCGTCTGTCAAACACGGGGAATAGAAGGGAGAAGGGCAAAGGTGCTTATTTGAAAATGAATTCAAAGAAGATGAATCCTGAGGTAACTGGTAAAACAGAAAAAGGAATTAAAACCTGTATTATTTATTTTAAAAATAAACCTAATACATTCAGAGTCTGTATTCAATATAAGAAGAAATTCTCGCATTATGTGTCTGAACACAAAGATTCTAAATTTGCTATGTATTTTACCAAATCTCAAATTAAAAAAAAAAATCATATTTTTCAAATTAGCAACCTCTTACAAGATCTTGCTATTCTGTGTTATTTTCATTTGTTCACTAAAGTGGAATCAAGCACAAACAGTGAAAACCTTTCAGAAATCCATGACAATATTATTCAGTAGCAGCTTACCAAGCTCTTAAAAAAAATTATTTTTCCTGTTTCATTCTACAGTAGATTAATATTTGATCTACTGCTTTACACCAGAGATAACATAAAGTAATACAATTTATATTTCATGACTTTATCAAGCCACAGTCCCAGTTTAAGGGAGAGCCCTACAGCTCCTTTTGCTGGTAAACAAAACTGTGCTACAGAACCTCCCTGGGCACTGTGTCAGCAACTTGTGAGAAAGGTCTTTGCCATGGTTTTTTCCCCACTAATACTCTTCCACAGTAACCACATGGGCAGTTCATGATCTGCAACAGCAGCCAGTGCACATCTGGTTGGCTTTGACTGGAGATGGATCACTCTCTGCTGCCCAGATGCAGGGCCAGACAGTGGGTCCCAGTCATTTCTGTTGCCCCCATGGCCACGTATCTTCAAGAAGACAGAATAAACAGCAGTGGATATTGATTCTCTCTGGAATTTTTTCCTTGAAACACGTAAGCATCTCACATCTGACACCATTAACTGAAGTGCAATTTTGTGTAAAAGGCAGCATAGCAACTGAGTTTAAAGCCAAGCATAGAACAAGAAAAATGAATTTCCTCTAATATGTGTTGCAAATAACACATTTCCTCTGATATAAGTACATCAAACTTCACCATCTCACTGTTTTGTTCAAAGTTCCCATGTGGAAGGTGGCTCCAGAGCCCAAAGTCTTGGAAGAATCCTCTAAGTCTGATTCTGAACCTATTCATGAGTCATTAGTACCTCTCTGATCTCATGCTAATGATGGCCTTTAGTTTAAACAGACTTTTCTCTCCATGGTCTTTTATCAACAACATACTGACAGATACCAACTACATCATCCTGTGTTCTCTGCATATCAGGTATCACCTCTCAAGGCGTCATGTGTAAGGCTAACTAGGATGTTCTCCTCTAGCTTCCTCACTGATGAGAGGCTTTATTCTCTAATCTTATTATCCCTTCTTTTCCCATTCTCCAGCTTCAACTAAACTTTCTTCAATACAATTAAAAGAAAATGTCCATCTGGCTATTACAGGCAAGGTTTTGTTAATGTTATGTACTTTGCTACTTGTTTCTCTCTTCCTCCATGTCCTGGATAGATGCATACTAAAATTGTTCATGGTTTTTCATAGTAACAGTATGGTAAGGATGAAAAATACATACGAGCCCTTCTCCAACATTTCCAACGGGGAATGTTCTAATAATAAAGTTTTTAGTCCCTGGCTGTATCAACTTTTGCTCTGTACTATTCATATGAGTTTATCATTCTAATTCTCAGAGCTGAACATTCTTTTCATTGTAATATTCTTCTTCTTTTTTCATAAAGAAAGTAGCTCAGTTTTCTGTCAGTACTATCTTATTATTTGTCCTAAAGCCAATAGAAAGAATATAAAGAGAGATCTTTTACAAAATCAATTCTTCAGAAATTCTTTTACAAAGCTCAGTCCAAGTACTTCTCTCATTAACACTTCCCATATTCTATTAAGACATTGTATTCATTTTACAATTCTCCCAATAGTCTTCGTACTCTGAAATTTAAATAAAAGTTCTTGTATAGACCAACCAATGCTTTACTGACATCCAGTTGATGCTATTGCCTCCATTTCCCATCTAGGAAGTTAGTTCTCCTTCAAAAATAAAAGAGGATAAACAAAGCAAAGCTTCTCAGGTCATTGGTATGATTCATCTTGGGTAGATTTATATCATTGCCTTCCCTTTAGCTCAGATCAGATTCACAAGCTTGTGTTTGCCTGCCTTAAACATAAACACTACTAACTCTTCTCCAATCTGCTGCTGTGTTTATAATATTTGCTGCCAGAACCACTGTTCTGGGAAGTGGAATGGAGATTATCCAGTGTCAAGTTCCTTAAATGAGTTTTTCTTTAGTTAGAGTAATTTCTGATTTTGCCAGTGTTTATTCACCTCAGTTAACATCGGTCTTACGAAAAAAAAAGGCAAAGTATTAACAGAGCTGTAGTATTGTCTCCTTTGAAAAATCTTCATTTGCATGACAGTAGTTCAGCTGACAAATCTGTTGCTGTTTTATCACCTGGAATATTAACTGATGAGGGATAACTGCAGGAACTGTAGCTTTGTATATCTCCTGTCCATTTACAAGGCCTTGTTTGGAATAACTACTTCCAGATGGATATTTTAGTGGCATGTGGTCCAAGAAAATGCAGCCATTAATTAGACAGAAGAAAATATATATAAAAGTATAAATACATATTTATTCTGATAATACATTTCTTGATATTATTTAGAGGATTAATCAGGAAAGCACTAAGACAGAAGAATCAGAAGAGGTCTGATACACTACCAAGTGTGTCTTTCAACAAACTTTACATACTAAAAGAAAAGCCTAATACATAGATGCCCTGAGGAGATTCTCTGCTTCAAACACAGGCTCTTTCTTACTCACTCAGCAACAACCTCTGGTTCTTTTCCAAAATACAGCAACTGAGCTGATGTCAGGACACACAGGAGCTCAGAGCTCTGCACACTCACAAGTTGGTACTTTCTATTACTTGCACACCTACTCGTTTTTCTGGAATAGCAAAGGTTACTACAATAGTTGACATGATTTCTGTGCCTCTTCTATAAGGCTGCACTTATCAACATGTTAATAATTTCTTTAGAAAACAGATGTAACTATCACAAAACAAGGACATGCTTGTAGAGAGACATAAATACAGGTATTTCGTGTATCAGTTTATATAATTCTCTACCAAATAATGGTATTATGTCAAAGAGTTCTTAAAGAAACACTTCAGATTTGATTCATGCAACTACAGAACATGCAAATGCCTAAATAGGATTAAAGTATATGAAGTCGATCTATCATGTTTCATGATAAAGACCAGCAATGTGGTTAGGAAGAAATTTCTGCACTGAAATTAGCATCTGGACTGACAATTGTATTATTTGTTGAACCTCAAAGTACTCCCATTTTATTCTGGCAGGAAGATAATTGTTAAAGATAAAAGAATTCATCCATTTTTTTGCTGGCTCGCAAGTTGAAAGATAACAAACAAATAAAGAAAAAATCCTGCAGTTTGTTAAAAGTCCAAGATATAGAATATTTTCTTTGTACTTCAATGTAATAGCATTTTTATTACTAGACATAAGCTGGAAGACTAACTAAAACAAAAAAAAACCAACAAAAAAAATAGTACTGACAAAAATAAATGACACAAAAAGCTCTCAACTCTCTTCAGTGTTCAGAAAAGTGAATTAACATATTTATTGAATTACATTGGCAATGAAGACAGCAATATATTGAAATTCATTGATTTTTTTTTTCTTGACTTAAAAGCAACACAGATGCTTATTACAAAACAGCGGTTCCTCTTCTCATTTTTATCAACCCTTTTTTAACAGCCACTGACATTGACAGTTTCAAGCTTAATTGTACATTCAGCATGTACTGTTAATGACATTAGATAAATGGATCACATCAGAATGCAGTATCGTCAAAAGAGACCACGTGCCAATCTTACAAATTTAAAATCAAACAAGCTACTCTGTAGACCCTGACTCTTCAAGTTGTTTATCAACTGAGTACTAGAGAATATTTTGAATGTCATTATACATCAAAAGATGAAAGATGTGCGTACCATAGCCCATGTTCCATTTATACAATGAAATTTAATTACATGTTATAACTATGCTGTCTTAGAACTATGGTAATTAAAGGGGTACAGTACATTGGTGTTTTATTCATTGTAAGCTCTTATTTGAGGGCTTAACTCAGCCATGCAAATTTACTCCCTTATCAAAGGGAGGAGTCTGTCACAAACACAGCAATGCTTGCTGCGACTGTGCTAAAATGGAGTTGAAACTTATTTGCAGCATCATTCAGGATGTTGTGGGAATGAGCCTTAAAAATCTTTTCCATTGCAATGTATAAGGCCTCAGAATAATATCTGTTTAAAATATTGGTGCGTGTTGAGACGAAAGTTTTGTTTTTAGACACGTCTAACCAAATCTCTGAGCAAAATATCCTTAGCCTCATGCAAAATGTTTCTGCAAGCCCATTATAAGCACAAGTAGTGAGCTTCCCAACCTTTCTGGATGCAAGAAATCTATGTCCTTAAGCAGCAGGATGTTTGGATAAAATTTTCACCTGTATAGGCAGTTGCAAATTACAATCCTCTGCATCCACATGGGCATCTGAGCAAGACAGGGTGGCTGAGTGGAGGCAGCTTAATTGGCTGGCCGTGCTCCACAGGAGAAGTGGAGACTGCCTTGGAGAGGTGCCGAATTAACACATCTCACATCTCCCAGTCCTCATTCACTGCTTTATAAAACCAGCCTGGCCACCACAAGTCTTCCAGACACCCTAGATTATGCTGGCTGCCTTCGCATAGGTGTGGTGGCGTGGAATATCCGGATCTATCTTCCGTAGTGTGTACGGATATACCGTGAAATAAGCACTGTTTCCTTCCCAGACAAATTCCCTGTTCATGGTCTCGTGTGTTCTTGGATTTCCAGTGAAATGAAACAAATCCATAATATCAATTCCTCATAAACTATTCAAGACTCATGTTACCTTCATTAGCCCAATCTAATATTTCAGCTGTTCCTAATGCAAAGATACTCGAAATGTGTGGGTGAGAAGTTTTCAGGGCGTATAATCTCTCTAGGTTTATTGCTTCCACTCCAGTTTTGCAGTGTAAGGTGTGTGGCATTTCTTTGTGAATATTGGGCAAATACTTCTTTCTCCAAACATACATATAAAATATAGAAGCACGAAGCATCAATAAAAATCCCTTTATCCTCAATCCACTGAAGGAGGCATATGATTTCCAATAAGCAGTCATCCAGTGTAGCAAAATCCTGTGACAACCAACAAAAGGAGCAATTTAAGGATGGGGCATTGCCTTGCTTCTACAGATCTAAGACTTATTTTAAGCTTTTTTTTGTGTGCGATCAAATCAGCATCAACCCAATTATGCCTAAGGTCTATCTTCTTGTTAGATGGCAGGGTCAGTCACAAATGAGCAGCCTCTTGCAATTTTCCATCAAATCAGCTCTGTAATTTGAGAGCTAATGCAGACATCTCATGAAAACAAATCATCAGACAGTGTCGGTTCTCCCCCTCCTTCCCAAAATGAAGCGTTTGGAGGGATTTGGGTTTCTGTTTAAAAGCCAATTCTCATCTCCGTGAAAGCCAATGCAATCTATAGTAAACAAAAGTCAGTAGTCATTTTTAGACTTTCATGAATATTTCAAACCTCTGTGCACCTCTTCTCCAAAAGCTTTCTCACTTTGTTCAGTAAAAGACATATTATCAACTTTAAGTACAAAATACACCCTGGAAGTAAAGGTATTTTGCAAGAAATGAGACATTTGCATGAAACTGCAAAATGCAAATCCGTTGCAATAAACTTACTTGCTGAGAGCTCAACACCATTTCAATAAAAACATTCAGAGAAAAAACAAAAACCCTTTAAGTGGTCCTCATAATTCATAAATACCTACAATCTTCAGTAAACCCTGGTTTTTCCCAACCAGGGGAAAAAAAGGCTGCGCATAATGAACTGCAGACAAACCCAAACTTGAGCTGTTCCATTCACCCAACCTCTGACTTCTTTTTGACAAACTGAGCCACTGACTGCACATTTAAACTGTCAAGGTAAACAGTAGGATGATAAGGAAGATCCCTAAATTATTCAAAGTGGTTTCTGGGCTTCAAAAGGCTCCTTCACTTTGTTCCTTTATATATCTACAGCTATTTAAGTTTGCCTCTGGCTCTGACACAGACAGCACTGTGCCTGTGATGTTGAAAGAGAGGAGTGATTCTCTAAGTTTGGGCAGACACTTCTCCGGCTGCAGCTCAGGAAGAACAAGATGGCCACTTTGGCAGGCCTTGGGATACAAGGGCTGTAACTCTAAAGAAGTTGTTCCCTTCTGTCTGCTTTTTTATTTCCAGTATCTTGCATGCTATAGTATAGAACTTCTATGTATGCCAGCCAGAGCTTGCTAATCTCCAAGGATTAAAAAGGTAGAATCATAGAATTGTTTAGGTTGGAAAAGACCTCTATGACCAGAGTCCATCCAGTAACCCAGCACTGTCAGACCCAAGGTGTGGCCTCACCAGTGCCAAATACAGAGGGACAATCACACCCTGGTCCTGCTGGCCACACCATTTCTGATTCCAGCCAGGTGCCTTTGGCCTTCTCAGCCACCTGGGCACATCTGGTTCCTGTTCAGCCAGTGTCAACCAGCACCCCTAGGTCCCTTCTCACAGGACCACTTCCCAGACACTCTTCCCCCAGCCTGTAGCACTGCCTGGGGTTGTTGTGACCCAAGTGCAGGATCTGTCACTTCTTGGCCCATCCATCCAGCCCGTCCAGATCCCTCTGCAGAGCCCTCCTGCCCTGCAGCACATCAACACTTGTGCCCAACTTAGTCTCATCTGCAAATTGACTGAAGGTGCACTCAATCCCCTCATCCAGATCATTGATAAAGATACCAAGCAGAACTGGCCCCAGTACTGAGCCCTGGGGAACACATTTGTCACCGGCCACCAGCTGGATTAACTCCATTCCCCTCCACTCTCTGGGCCCGGTCCTCCAGCCAGTTTTTGTCCAGTGAACAGCTCATCTGTTCAAGCCATGAGCAGCCAGTTTCTGCAGGAGAATGCTGTGGAAAATGTTGTCAAAGGCTTTATTAAAGTCTGAGTAGACACATCCACAGCCTTTCCCTCATCCACTCAGTGGTCACATTGTCATAGAAGGAGATTAGGTTGGTCAAGCAGGACCTGCCTTTCACAAACACACATTGGTTGGGCCCGGTTGTCTTGTATGTGCCACATGTTGGCACTCAAATCAGCTCCATGATCTTCTCTGGCACCAAGGTGAGGCTGACAGGCCTATAGTTTCCTGGATCTTCCTTCTGGCCCTTCCTGTAAATGGATGTCACATTTGCCAACCTTCAGTCACCTGGGTTAGCCAGGACCGCTGGTGAATGATGGAAAGTGGCTCGGTGAGCACTTCCGCCATCTCTCTCAGTACCCTTGGGTGGATCCCATTCAGCCCTGGGTACTTGTGCCTTTGTAAGTGGTGTAGCAGGTTGCTGACCACTTCCTCCTGGATTACTGGTGCTTCATTCTGTTCCCAGTCCTCGTCTTTCAGCTCAGGTGGCTGCGTACCGAGAGAACAGCTGGTCTTACTACTAAAGATGGAGGCAAAGAAGACATTAAGTACTTCAGCCTTTTCCTCATCTTCTGTCACTACATTTCTGCAGCCAATAAAGGATGGAGAGTCTCCTCAGCCCTCCTTTTGCTGCCAATTTATAGAAGCATTTTTATTGCCTTTTATGGCAGCTGCCAGATTAGGTTCTACTTGGATTTTGGCCCTTCTAACTTTCTCCTTGCATAACCTCATGACATCCTTGTAGTCCTGAACTGCTTGCCCCTTCTCCCAAAGGTCATAAACTCTCCTTTTTTCCCTGAGTTCCAGTAAAAAGTCTCTGTTCATCCAGGCTGATCTTCCTTACCAGTGACTCATCTTATGGCACACTGGGATGGCCCACTCCTACTACTTTAGGATTTTCTTCCTGGAGCCCTTTGCACTTCAGGACAGTCTTCCAAGGGACACTGTAAACTCCTCTCCCAAATAGGACAAAATCAGCCCTCCAGCAATCCAAAAGGAAGCCGTTGTGCTGACCCCTGCTCCCTACTTTCTGAGAATCAAAAACTAATCAATGCTATTAACATATGCTTTTACTGCTTAACAGCATAGAGACTGCACTTCCAAAGGGGGCCTGAGGCTTCTAAGGAGGGAAAAAAAATGATATCAGAGTCAACATCCTGCCCTAATTCACAGGTCTACTGCTGGTAGAGCCCACAAGTGTTATGCTGCTTTTCTGTGCTTCTCTAATGTCAGCAGCCCCATTCTTAACAGCAGAACAATAGGCTGACACAGAGCTTAGGAAGGTTTCTAGCGCGTTGCCTCTTGGATAAAGATATCTTTTTATTCTCATATCTGCAGAAAAGACTGAAGGAAATACCCTTCTAAGTCCTGCCAGCTGCTGGTAAAAGGCTTCAGAGCGTACAGCCTTTCATACAGACTCCCACTGAAGTCAATGGGATCACTCACATGAATGCAAAGTTGCTAAACCAGGCACTCCAGAGAAATTGAAAAGCCATCTGCTAATTAACTTAAAAATCTATTTTCATGAGATATGTGAATATACTTTATGCAATTCTCTGTGCGTTCCTCAGATTTAGATCCCAAAATGCAGAAAAAGACCAGGACCTGAAAACTGGCAGTCAGGGTAAGGATTGGGACCTCATATCAAGAAAGTAAAATGTTAATGCAGAAGCTCATAAAAACTTTATCTTCCAGCTAACTACTCACAATGCCATGCCACCAGTGTAGGTTAGTTTAATAAGAAGTTTCCAATTTGACCCTAAATTCATTATGTGAACAGTATTGCTGACACAGGGATAGCAAAAGTGGAACTGCAGCACTGTGGAGAATTTTGACGTCACTGCCCTTGGAAAGGTCTTGGAAAATCAGCCACGGCTCAAGGTCAAATCAGAAGGACAGTCAAGCCAAGGATATGGTTCCTTGCATAGCATCACACACACACTCACCCCAACTACCATCTATTCCCAATTTCCATATCTACAAACAAAATGGCAAGGGACAACAAGAAAAAGAAAAATCCTCCCTCAGCCCTCTGGAGGATAAGCATTTTATTTTCTTCCAGTTAGAGCCCTTTTAATCTGTTTTTCAACAGTGGTCCAGCTTCCACTAGCAGTAACATCAGTGAGCTAAGACTCATAAGAAGTAAAGGTTGCTTTCTCGGATAAAAGGGATTTTCTAACGTCTGGCCTTCTGGATGTTTCTTGTGTAGTTGTTTGGCATTCAGAAATACTGCCTGGTTATTTCTATTCCAGAAATCTTTTATACTTTAGCAAAGACACTGCCATGCTCCACACACTCATTGGATCCCTGGATGCTCTCCCTATAACACTGTGATATATTCAGAATCGAAATACTTCTCTGTAAGCCTTATAAGCAGGTTTAACCTTTCCAACACATCTGCCACAGTAAAGTTCACATGCAATATCTTAGGTATGTATTAATATGATATGTTATTGTCTAAACAAACATACATTATGTACTGCATAATACCATAGCAAGAAATACTGTGTACCTTTACCATAATGCAGGCTAACACTCAAATACAGAAGTTCTGGAAATATCAGTTCAGCATCAGCAACTCTTATCTATATGTTAAATTCAAAAGCTTTTAAAAATCAGTTTCTTGGTGGGTCTGCTAAGCTGGACATTGCAGATATCCACCATCCAAGGAGTTACTCACATGCAGAGATGACAGATGTCAAAATTTCATGTTATATATTTTTAAATATTGATTTGAGGTGCTTTTGTAGATTTTAAAGATTCTGAGTCTGTGACTGCAAAAAGTATTTATCATTATTTCCTAATAACTTCAAGGCCCACAATGATAGCGAATTCTCTCGTAACATTTTACAACACACATTTTTCTGAGTTTATGGTGTTACACATAGGTTAGCAACATCCATTCGCGATGATCTTTCTGTCTGCATCCCAGAATTACTCAGTAGCAGCCAAAAGAGGACAAATCACCCAAGTGAAGATATAGCTGTGGCGTAATTTCCATCATGACTTTATTCATGGGAAAGAGGGGCAGGAGGAGGAAAAAAAGCAGCAGGAGATGATATAGCATTTATGGCCAGGGCTGTGCCTGTGCCTGCATTAAAAGTCATGTCTCTATTTCTAGTGTCCTGGATTAAAGCAGATACAGTCTGACTTGCCATTTATTTATTCACACTGGGTTTCAATCTACAAGGTGCAGCAGGAGCAGAGTACTGGAGGGTTACTTAACACGGGAGCGGACAAGGCTTCCAGGAAAAAACAAGAGTTTTCTTTTCAGTAACTAAACCAGTAAGAAGTGTGCTTAAAATTACCCCAAACATACTTCCTTTTCTTGGGTATTTCCTTTCCATGTCAAACACCTGCCTTTTCTTCTTACACCCTAAATCTTCGAATCAGATTGTGCTGATAAACTCCTGCATTTCTGCAAAGGCCCTTTAAAACCAACAAAGGATCACAGAGATCCCCACTTGCAACGGCTGAATCGAGGCTTTCAGTGAGGCCCTGACTAATTCCAAATCAGCGAGCAGCAAACCGTAACCAAGGGCTGACAATAAGGAATATTGCTACGTGTGGCAGGAAATGCCAAGGTCCTGCCACAAAATCCATTTATTGCACACTCTCGCAGCAATAGCGGCACCTCAGGAAAACACATACTTTGACCACACTGCTCTAATACTGCAAACCACCACGTAATTACCACTCAAACAACCTGTGCATTTTATTACACAAATGTATGAGTTCTCAGCACACAAAGATTTAGAATGAGAAATTATCTGTATTGACCAAATGACAAAGGCGCAGGACTGAAGCCTTTTGATATAATGTTTGAAATGGGGAGAAATATTCTCATGAAGATTCAAAGTTCTCACCTAATGAAATGTAAAGTAAATTATTCTTCTCTTGCATGTTCTGTTTCTATCTTCTAGGAATATGGTAAGGACAAATCTCTAAATATAAGAAATATTCATACATGGGATGTAGAATATTCTCAAGTTATAGGGTAAGGAAATCCAAAATAACAGCAATTACTTGCACTATAAAAATATATTTTCAGTTGCTCTGAAAGCACCTTAGAGAAAATTTGCAAAGATATGCACTGTATAGCCTACAATGACAACTGAAAGAAAAATAACATTAATCTAGGAAAAAACCCCAACCCTGCCATTGTCAGAGCCATGATACAACCGTAATTCCAGCAGGTTAAGATGAAGCTATAATACAAAGCAAAGCACTAATATTATTTGCTTTTTCTCAGATCCCTTTTTCTTCTCAGTGGCTTATGCCACTACAGTTGCAATATCAGTTATTTTCCAATCTTTTGTAAATGGAGAAGGGAGAAAGGGAAATAAAACATCTCTTATTCACTCATGTTTGGATTTTCAATATTTTTTTCCCTTGATAGCTTCTCCTTTGAGCAGTAGCAGTGTCAATTCCCCAAGGGCAGGATTCAGGTCTCAGAAATATGTACACAGCATACAAATCTTCCATAATGCTCTTTCTAATAGTTTGTTAAACTCTGAGAAATGTTATCTATGGAAATACATATATGCATTTCATAAGCCCAAAGCCAGGTACTGACGCCATCTGCATTGAGCCATAACAACCATTTATTTGCTTTATAGAAAATGCTCATAGTTTATACAAACACCTAAGTTTGAATGGCTCCTGCCAAGATGAATACAACATCTATCAGCACGCAGACGTCTTTGTGCAGTCCCAGAAACTCTCTTCCAAGTCCACATGGCAGTGTGTGCAGGCTGCAACTCTGTGAAATGTTTCGGAAATTATTGGGCAGGCCTGACTTCAAACTTCCAGTGTTCTACTGAGCTGAAGAAAGCCGTTTTTGTACAGCTACCCACCACCCTGACTCGAGCCTGAATCTATTCCCAGTGTCACTGAAGGGCAATTCTGCTTCCATAACCTGTGAATCTCCAGATCGTTTTGCCAATTAGGTTAAAAGGTTGTGCTGAATTTGTGATGTGGGGTATAAGAACAGAGTAGTCACCACAGTGGTCACAAAACACCCAATAACAGAAAGAACTTGCAAGTACTCCTGATTACAGATTAATCTGCTGATGCACCAGCAATAGATTACTGAGGTCATGAAATTTAACATGGCAGTCTTTTTCTTAGTGCATGTCAATGTTACACTGTCCAGAGTGAAGATGATTTACTGGGCAGACTGCTATTAAATCAAGTCTGAAGGCTTGCAGTAACAAAAGCACCCTACTGACAAGAATTTCACCTGTGTGCATTGTTCTCAATTTTCAAGATCACCTGCAGATAGCTACCATGAGCTAAAATGCAAACATTAAGCAAAATGACAGCATCCACACTGGTACAATTCCAGCTTACCTCTGAATCATATTTCAGCTCTAAACGTTTTGTTCTATAAAACTGTCTCAACAGCCATCCCAAGGTCTGAATATCTTCTTTTTCCTCCACATATACTTCTAACAAGCATTGAACTCTGCTGCTTCTTCTAAATCTTGCCCCTCTAGTTTATTAGTTTAGTTTGAATTCACAGCCTGCTGATGAGCAACATGAGTCTTTTAGCAACCAAATATTATTCTGATATTTTCTGAGAGAGGTTTAACAAAGTTGAAACACTTTATTGAAATTATTTAATGGGTGTCATTTATCACTAGCAATGAATTTTAGAATTTCCATATTCTCATCCTTTACAAGTCATTAGCTAGAGACAGCAACACACGTGTCAGTGCCTTTAGCTTCCCTCACCTGCAGAAGCAGTCCTTATGAACTACATCTTTAAAAGCATTTTCTTATTGTAGAGTGGAATTCATTTTCAAGGCGCTCATTTAGAGCCAGAAGTGACAAATTTAATGAAGCAGTTCTCTATGCAGCACTGTCTCAGAGGGATCTCTGAACACCACCTCACCGCAGAAGCAAAGTTCACAGCATGGATTAGTGTTACGTGGCTGAAACACAAAGCACAATGCCACCAACAGCAGTAAAAGTTCAAAGTAGCCATTAATTCTGTAATTGTAAGCCTGGGTATCTGAAAATAGCATATATACTAAGAAAGTGAATGCCTTCCTCATTCTTTGGCCTTTTTATATAACCCTGATTGACAAAACACTTCTTAATTTTATTAACACATGATTTGCAAACTAGATACAGAGATAGATACGATGGGTGTGGAGCACAAGAAATCATCTGACAAAAGTGCAAAGTCTATCACCAGTTACTCTAAATACCCTTAGGATTATTTTAATTTTTTTAACTGGCCACTTTCAGACAAAGCATAGAGAGTGATTGCCAGAGCTATGGCTTAGACCGAGGTATGGAAGAAAGTGATTATGGCTACAAACAGAGAGTGAGCAGAATAGCACGTTCCCAGATGTGCTTTCCAATTCAAAGAGCCACTTGAAGTTTTCACGAAAATTCGGTTCAAGCACGAGAGAACAAATGCTAAAATACTTTAAAAGATTATACTGTTGATTAAAGATGAAAATTTCCAAACAATAAAAAGATTATAGCTATTTTATACTGGGTTTATTAAAGCAGTCACAGTGAAGGAGTTGTTGGATCCAGCCACACATACCATAACAACAGGATCAGTTGAGGAACAAAGCCTATGCTGCTGTCAAAGCGTGCTAGCCTGAGCAATCATGCTAAAAACACATGATCTAAACTGATGTTTTAAATAAAGCAGGCATTCATTATATATTTTCTAGATATATTATCTTCCCTTGCCTCAATTTTACATACAGTGCTGTCACAAGAAAAAATTGGCCAAGTCACATGGTTTAAATGAAATCAGAGTTGAAGCGGTTTATTGATTTATTAATGGTACGTAATTAACTGGCAATCAGTGAGCTATACATTCAGAATCGATGTCAACAAAAGAACAGACAAACCACAACATCAGGCACTTACAAAGTGCTAGCAAAAGCTCACCGTTTTCTATACAGTCTTCTACTGCTAGCTCCCAAAAATTTCCAGTCCCCATGGGCACACTGACACAGTTGCCTGCACACAACCTACTCACAGGCAGTGCACAAGGATCTCCCTCTTCTGGGGTACAGATTCCCATTTATAAGCACCTCCTTCAGCATGTGGGGGCTCCAGCTCTGCACAAACCTGCCCTGCTTTCTTCACTGAATAATTTGCAGGCAGTGAACAGAATCTCCCAGAGCCAGGTGTGAATGCCCTAGGTATGTCCCAGCAGTGCTGGACACCTACAGCCTCCAGCAGGGAGGAAGCACCATGCTGGACACCGGCTATAATGCTGGTGGGGCAGCCTCCAGCACTGGCAAACATCATTTTGATGCTGCTCTGTTCCCACTTCTCCCTCCCTGCTGTAGCAGGTTTTCACGTTTCTTTTACACTTCTTTTCAAGATACCCCTTTTTCTTTATGTTTGTTTTGAAGCTCCCAAAAGTCTCTAGGTAACTCCCTAGTTACCATTTAAACCAGCTAATATTCCTGTTAAGCAAACTTTGTTCTTTTTAATTTCTGCTTTAGTACTAGCAGGTTTTGTGCAAACATCCTCTGAAGCAGTTTTGGGTGTTCCATTCACACACGCTGTTTACTCTCGCATTCCTCTGTGCAATTATGCAGGCCATGTTACTAAGAGGAGGAGCCATGCTGATGGTTCGGTGTTACCAACAGGTGATTATACATTATAAAACTATTTTTGCTGGCCACAGGGCAGGAGATGTGATAAATGATACAAGAGTTTAATGGTTGAGTTCAGCCATACTGCAGCAATGTTTATGGATAGACCTGTTAGCTCTCAAAAACAAATTAGTAAGAATCAATATGAGAGCAGCCCCGAGGAGAAGGACCTGAGGGTGTTGGTGGATGAGAAGCTCAGCGTAACCTGGCAATGTGCACTCACAGCCCAGAAAGTCAAATGTGTGCTGGGCTGCATCAACAGCAGCGTGGGCAGCAGGTGAGGCAGGGAATTCTGCCCCTCTGCTCTGCTTTTGTGAGACTCCACCTGCACTGCTGTGTCCAGCTCTGGGGCCACCAACATAAGGAGTCCATAGAACTGCTGGAGTAAGCCCAGAGCAGGCCACAAAGATGCTCAGAGGACTGGAGCACATCTCCTACGAGGCCAGCCTGAGGGGGTTGGGGTTGTCTGGAGAAGGAAAGGCTCTGGGGAGACCTTGTAACACCTTCTAATATGTAAAGGGGGCTTAGAGGAAAGCTGGAGAGGGACATTTTTCAATGGCATGTAGTGAGAGAACAAGGGGAAGTGGCTTCAAACTGACAGAGGGCAGGTTTAGATCAGATATTAGGAATAAATTCTTTCCTGTGAAGAAAGTGAGGCACTGAAGCAGGTTGCCAAGACAAGTTGTGGATGTGCCATCCCTGGAAGTGTTCAAGGCCAGGTTGGATGGCGTTTGGAGCAACCTACTCTAACGGAAGGTGCCTCTGCCCATGGCAGGGGCATTGGAACTGGATGATCTTTAAGGTCTCTTCCATCCTATTATATGATTTTATTAATTCTCAACTCCAAGGGACATCTTTGTGGAAACCCACTCTCATGTAATGTACCCATAATCCTCAGGGATCAAAAAAAAATTGTGTGCACATGCTCAGTATTGACAGTTTCAGCCTTATTGTCCTTAGTCCCCATTGCCCAACTAGTGAAATATCACTTTTCCCCATTGAGTAAACTAATTAATTATGTCAAAAAATGTAAATAGTACTGCAGTGATTGATATTGAAACATGTAAAAGTAAAATAATAATTATGTATTGCACACAGGGTTTGGATATGGTGTGCAGCATACACAGACTGAAGAAATTAAAAATAAATACAGCTGTGAAATCAGGAATAGGTACTATTTACTGAGCACAAAGAGGTACCCTCAGATGCTTACATTCAGATAGCTTCTTAAATGTGGACTTGTATAAGCACAGGTCTGGTTCCACAAATGAGTGCTTCTGGGGACCTGGTCCACTGATTCTCAGCCTCGGGACAAGTGTGAAGTCACAGGACAGAAAACTGCAATTCTCTCTCCCATTTATGCCCAAAATAAGTCAATTCTGAATGTTAGATAAAAAATATCACTTGTGACATCATCCTAAAGGGTAAGAAGCGATTTAGATTTATATGAATAGACATGGAGGACAAATATGACCTATGGGAATATGTTAAATGTCTTCATGTGAAAACCAGAACTCTAATATTAACAGAAAAATTGTCTCTCTGAAAGATATTTTCTTGCATCCCAACCAATATCAACATACACATCTGCTAACATTTGTATTGAGTAACCAGATTCACACACCTGATCATCTTTCAAAAGGGCAAATGCCTTGGTTTGATCGACAATATATGAATACTTGAAAGGAAAAAAAAATAAAGATTATAGATCTGCTAGACTGATTTGGAAGCCAGCAATATAAAAATTCAATTTCTAAAATTCTCTGTGGTTTCGAGACAAAGAAATATCATTGCTGTTACCTATTTAATTTAAATACACTTTGCAGTTTTATTCATGTTGGCAGGGAAATGGATTTGAACCATGGTGTATGCCTAGTACGTAAACATCTCCAAGGAAAAAAGCAGGGCACCAGTGCATAAAGTAGATTTGGGAACTGTTTAACTACGTTTCTTCTCAATACTCATTACAGCAAAGCACCCAGGGCATCTATTTGACTTTACACTGTTTATTGCAATTTCCTCTCCTGAGAGTTTTAGACCCTGACAACTGGAAGTTACAAGACCAGCCCTCAAACCAAACTCCCTCACAAACGAGCAGTGTCCACATCCGATGTGACTGTGGGATCCCAGTGAGTCTCACAATACTCAGTCCTGAAATGCATCTGGGTTTTGGTCTTGACACTGGGCAGTCACAGTAGCACAGAAATCTCTTTGACAGAGACTGACTTTTCAGCTAGTTTAATAAAGAAATGGTTCTGCTCTTCCCAAACTATATCATGTGACATGTGATTGACTTTCATGACATTGTTTATGAGTTTGAAATAGAATAATTTTGGTAATTCTAAATTTTGGAGTTAACAGCAGAATATTCACTTGCTTTTTTTGTTATTGTTGTTTTGTTTTGTTAATGAGTTTGACCTTAATTATCAGAATAAAGCTCTGTTAATTAGGAGACCTCTCTGATGAATAATGATTCTCCTAAATTTAACCCCTCCTAATGAAAGGCATGGTAGCTAGGAAAAAAAATGTCATTATTGTAGCTCAACAAAAACAAAACATCAAAACACTACTGAAGCACTTTTTTTCCTGTGATATTCTTCACCTCCTTCAGAAAAGATTTGCTACATTGTCAGAAAACAAATTGTTTCACTTTCCAACAGGCAATCTTGGGAAACTGTTAATTTCCAATGATTAAATAGTTTCATAAGTTAGAAAACAACAAAAAAATCCATGTGGTTTCGTAATTGCTCTTTTTCCCCAGAGCAGAGAAGGTAAGAAAAAGGAATAGGAAGACTAACAGAAAAAAAATTAAAGAGTAAGGAATGGTATACACAGAATACTGTAAGATTAATATGCACAAAAGAATTTAAATATTTCCAGCCAGAAGCAGCGCTTCTCATCACTCCGGCATAACTACCTGGCAAAATGCCAACTCAGGAATTACAAAAAAGATGAAAAAAAAGAGTTCTCAGTGATCTAAAAAACTTTTCTAAAATAGGAAAGAAAATTAAACCAGTAAGAGAAAAGATCTGAGTATAAGTTTTATATTTTGACCTTGGCTCTTCTTGCCCATGAAGTTACACCATGCTTTTGACTTTACTGATAGTAAACTGGTGTCATACTACTGAGATTTCAGTCCCCCCCCACACACTTGAAAATAATCCTGTATTTTCTGCAGTCGTAGATATGAATGTTCACCTGAATTAATCCTCCTGATGCCCTCTGACTATTCTTTAAATTGCTTTTTGGAGAGTGTATTCAGGCTGGGGGCTTCTAAGCTATTAATGGTTTCATGGAGCACCTGGGATAACACATCTGGAATTTCTCCAGCCAGTCAGAGCAGATAACATGAGGAAGGCAACCCTATGCAGCATTTTACTTGCAGAGCATTTCCACAGAGGGATGACAGAGGAAATGTGAGTAGAACAGAGAAGGATATGTTCCCAAATCTCTAAATCTGTATTAAGATTCAGGATGAAAATCAGGATACTGTAACTCGTTCCTCTATAGACACTTAATAAAATATTCAGGAAAAATCCTAGTTTTTTGAAAACAAATACATCTGTACAGCCATGGACTTCCACCATTAAGAATTTACCAAGAAATTAGCATACACCTAAACACTGTTGCTGAATATTTAATAGATTTCCATTATTTTCCTTTCATTCTCCTCTATCCCAAATAAAATACTACGCTCAGAGTAACTGTATTCATTTCACATAATGGCACAAAAATACTCTACTCTGAGGACACAAGCGCAAAATTTAAAATGTATACTTTCTTCCTTGCAGAAATTAAATTTGCCATTCCACAACTCAAATTCAAGCAGGGACATATCTTCCAGCAGATCTGAAGGCATCAGCAGTGGAACAACATGGTTTTTGAATGATAAATGGAATTTTTAGACTGTTGGCATTAGAAGGACTTTGGCATAAAAGTGCCATATTTTATATTCAAAAAGCAGTAATTAATTCCACAAAAAGCCAACAGCTCACTAGTGATACAGTTCTCTTTCTCTATTTTCATCAAAATCTTTATGGTAAGAAAATAAGCTGGTTTCATTCAGTAGCGGCAAACATTTTCATATAACTCCACAGTGTTAGTCAAACTGACAAAGCTGACTCAAGTATGGCCAGCAATTTGTGACATCTGCTAGTCACAGAAAATTAAAAAAAAACCCAAACCACTGATCGTGTCTGCCTGGGATTCTTATTTCTAAACATGTCTAAGCTTTACAGGTAAAAGAATCTTCTGAGAGAGAGAAAAAAAGAAAGAAAGAAACCCCCAAGTTTGCATATTTGTTGTGAATGCATATTAAATATCATTAGCAGAAAGAAGGAAATTGATTATTGCTGAAATTTTACCAGCCAATCATTCTGCTAAAGATTTTCTCTACCACCTTGCATGTGCTGTACAAAGAGCAAAGTTTGGCATGGCAAAGGTATCCTTGTGATCAACTCATATAGAAGAAGCTGTACAAAAAAGATGGACTTCAAAAGAAGTGGCTGCAGCAGAATATGAGTGAATGCATTGCCCAGATAAAGACAAACCCAACTCATACTAAAAGTCCCTATAGCTTTTGGTCTAAGTTTCAGACATGTAGGTTCATTAGAAAGTGACTTATAATGCTTTCCTCATACCTTGTCAGTTCAATTAATTCCTTGGCTGAAAAATTGAGAACACCAGACTGTAGAACTTTTTAAATTTTTTAAGATATTGAGTAATGCGACAAGTCACAAACTTGAGCTGACTTATGAGACATTCCTTCATCCCACCATTAGGCCATCCTTCTAGCTATGTATTTTATAAAATTATCTATTTCATGTGTATGTAATACATATATTATTTATGAAATTATTCCTGCTGATCAAATTAAAATACAACACTAAAAGTGCTCCTGAAAGAACCTGTGCTAGGTTTCTTCCATTTCTTTAGCTGAGTCTTAAGACTAGATACCAAAACTATTGAAGATCTGAAAGACTGACTTAGATCATCATTTGGAATTTCATTATTTTAAAAATTGCAATTTACCCTGACTGGCATGAAGAATGGGCTTTCTCCATATGATTACCCTTTTGTGTTTACCACTTTTTTACAAAAATTTCCTGTGTAAAAAGGAGATTAGTCATTAACTCAGTTCAAAAAGCACAGGGTAACCAATGGGAAAGACGCAAAAGATGTGGCTGAAGTTTTACTATGTCCAGAACAGCTGACATTTACAATATTTAGCAAGATGCAAGTTCTGGTAAACTGCTTCCCTTCATCTGGCTGGGATACCAGCATTGCCATGAATTTCACATTTCCTCTGAGACTGCTCTAAGAGCAAAAAGCACAAGTGAAATGAGAAAAGACAAAGGCTACAGAAGGGAAGATCAAATTATGATTCATTCCAACTACCACATTCATAGGTGATCTTTTAAGTAGAGCTTTTATTCTAGAGCTAACTTCAAAGCTACATCCAATTTAGTCTTAGCTTGATCCAAGAATCCACAATGCACATCTACCTCAGTCATTTCCACTGCAGTTCTGTCCCAACTGGCTAAAATGCAAAGGTTTCCATGTATTATTCCGAGACTACTGGCACCAGCTACATAACTCAGTCAGCTATGGGAAATCTTGCTTCATCTTTTTCACAATTCCAAATTTTCCCCACCAATTCTGTTAACAACTTCCACCTAAAAATACTGCAGAAACAGTCTCTGGCTACTGTGTTTCTCTGAGCTGAATTTTAGCTTGTTACTGAGAATTATGCTCTTTTGCAGAACAGGACATTAGCACAAGCATTCCTTTGGGAAGAGGCTGCTCTAGGGCTAGACACAAGGAGCACATGGTAATAACACACCTGCATTCCCCCTCTGGGTATGAAACAGTGTGTCCAGGATGGTTTGATGGAGTGGATCTGTAGAATAGCCTGGAAGTTTTGGAGAATGACCACAAATGACCAAAGTCTGCAGCAGACTGAAAACTTCTGTGCAAGCAAAGTAACCTACAAGTATTTGTATGAGGAGCCTGTCCCTGCTTCTTGGTGACAGAATTGCTGATGAGTGCAATCGGGTCACCCATCATTATTAAAAATAAATTCTTATTATATTTTTGACTGTAACTTGCCCACCTCTATTTCTACAGCTCAGTAGATCTTTGTTTTAGTAAAGACATCCTTTGCATGGCGCTCTGCTGGATACATTTCTTCTCCCAATTCAGTGATACACACCTGCAGCATTTCCAGTTACTGTCCTCACTGAGTTCTCATGGAGACACAGCATCAAACCTTTCATCACCCCGTCGTTACCAAAACTATTTGCAATATAACATTTCTGGTGAGGTGCTGGGAGGTATAGTGGGGCCACAGCTACGTGCAGACTCACTGCATGTAGTGCTTTACAATCTAATCCATTTACCTGCCCTGTGAACGCTGACCTGCAGCACACCAGCAACATTAAATGTTAAATTCTAAAAGGCCTTCACTCTCAATGGAGAGGTTTTCAGACCTGGACAATGAACATGCTGGGGCACTCAGTGAATGCAGGTCTGCATTAACCTTTCAGTGTTGTTGCAGTGATACCTTGGATCAATTAGGTTGCTTTTATTTTGAAAGTAAATGTGTTTGTTCCATAGCATAGGTGTCACTACAACCATAGTCTTCAGTTCTGTATTCTGCTTGGAAAGAGAAATATTAGCAGGGTTGTTTTGTTCCTGTTAAAAGTCAAGGCATCAACAACACTCGAAACAGCCAAAATGCTACGACAAAAACGTCTGAAGTCTTTGAAACAGATCAAAAGTACAGTGATTTGTTTGATCTAATTTTCTTTAAAAGTGAATATTGAAATATTTAACATGCTTAGCACTCACATAAGAAAATCACTGTGCAATTTCACTCTTTCCCCCAAACCTGAATTCCCTCTCTTCAGCTTTTTTCCTGTAAAAACATTCCTTCTAGATCTAAGTAAGGTAATCAACAGGAAGAAAAAAAATTACAATTGTGAAACTCTATTCTATTCCACAGTACCTGAATTCACTTAACCTCATGATCAAGATGTACAGTACATCTCACTATTTGCTCTCATGTTTGTAGGAAATTAATATTCTAGCTAGGTGCACTTAGTGTGTGACGGAATTCACAAATGGTGTTATCAACAATAAAATAAATAAATCATGTTTCATACTAAGACACCATGGCTATTTTTCGGATGAAAATTATCCTTGAAAACAGACATAAAACATAATCAAATAGACCAAGAAAAGAATGAAAGAAAATCTCAGAAGGGTTTAAGTATTTGAGATAAAAGACATATAAAGCAACTTTGGATGTAGTGAAAAAAAAAACCCACTTGAATAAGAACAGAGAGAAATATTGAACACGAGCAATATTTTTGTGCTTCAGAGTCTATGTTTCTTCCCTTCAGTGATCCCAGTGAAACCAGTAAGAATTTATACAAATACGTACTGGAAGAGCAACAACAAAATATGCAATAAATGTAATAGGAGAAACCCAAAGATTGTAAGTATGCTCACTATATGATAAGGTATTTCATTAAAGACTATAATATTTAATACTAGCATTTTATGAAATTCTGTCAGCAGTAAAGCAAGAATTAGAGTGGAGAACATAGAAACAATTTTTCTCACTAATAGTTTACCAATAGACAAACATTTTCATAAACTACCAAAGAGATTGTACCATTCAGCATAAGTAGTACTATATATTGGAGTGCTACTATACTGCTATATTCTATCAAAACATTTCTCACAGTGTAAGTCCCTTCAGTATTTGTATCTGAGTCCTGGAATATGCAGTCACAGCAAGTTTCCATTTCGCTGCCTAAAAATTTAGCTTATAAAATTCTTCTCAGTCACTAATGGGGTTCTTCAGGGCTTTATTTTAGGGCTAGTGCTCTTCAATATCTTTCTAAACAATTTGGATGCAGAACTTGAAAGTATATATAAAAAAAATCGGCCCCACATCTCCAACACTGCCAGACTAAGGCATTGTCACAATATTTTCTTAGTGGCCCTGGTTGCCCTTCTCACATGATACCCAAGTTCAAGCCAAGACCAACTTCTGCAGGGATGCAACTGCTCAGTGCATGTGTGAAAGGAGATATTTTTCACAGGTGTCAGAAAAGTCCCTTGGTTCTCCTAGGGCTGGGACCAGTCGCAATGCCACTTCCACACTGATGAGAGAAGAGGACTGGTCCAGTGAAATCAGCACTTCAGTGGAAATGGCAAGTGCTAGGACATTGTCCAGGAATTGGATTCAGAGTTTGGCAAAGGTATTAAAAAGTAATACCTTCCTCCCTACCCCTCTGAAATAATTTTGCTGGCATTACTCTGAGGGTCAATTATCGGGGTGGGAATCGCTGGACAGCTTGCTGGGAAGCGGAGCACCCGCAGCCTGGACATTGCCCAGCACCTAAGCTGGTGCCCTGCCTGTGCTGCTCCCTGAAGGAAGCGTTTGGCCTTAGGGCAGAGCAGCATTCCAATACCAAATGTTTCCCTTTGTCTGCATAAAGCTTCAGAAATTCCCAAAGTAAATATCTGGGGATTATTTGGGTCATCACATCTCTCAGGGCACTTAATTTCATGTGCTTTGGGACTAGTTTTAAATATTTTAGACAAACCTTCTAGCAACAGCAGGGAAAAAATACAAAATCAAAGTTGAACCTAAATCATCGTCGACAATCAGCTTTTTGAAAAAGAAGCACAAATTAATCCAATAATCAATAGGCACTGAAGCAGACATATTTTCTACAGGTCTGTGCCAGGAAGTTACGGAGAACAGGAGGACTCTACAGGACTAAAAACCCAAAACAATGATGAAAGACAGTCTGCACTCAAAGTTGTCAGCAATACTTTTCAACTTGGCACAAGAAAAATTAGTGGAAGTTTCTTAATTGGCTAAACCACATCTGTCTAACATTTTGACAGAATTAAAGAGAAGTCTGTTGCTGTCACTGTGGCATCTTAATAGTGATCTGATAACTTGCATGATTATAAGTCAATCTTTTTTATATATGTTTCTATTAGAAGTAGTATTTTCACAAGTCTAAAAGGCTAAGGTCTTAAATGACATAACTCTTTCCTGAGTGAATTATAAGCAACGGCTCCACTGGTTTCACCAGGATGCTCCAAGTGAGCTAGGATGACAGAATAGTACCCCACAGATATACAGAAATATTCTTGCATATGATAAACAAGCACACAAACAAAAAGAAAAAGGAAAAAGTTCTTTCTGGATGCCAATTTTCCCCATCAAATGCATATTTACCCAGTGCAATGCAATACTATGTCAGAGCCAAACTCAGCCAAACCAGCACATTTACACAGCACCATACAGAGATATTAGCTGAGGTCTCAGAGAGAATACAACCTCGTTAGAGCAACATTGTGCATGGGCTAATTAGGCCTGCCGCTCAAGCAAGGCTAATTATTCCCAGTACAGCACCATACTGATACCGCTGTGCTGCTTCTGGGTTCTGGAGTAGATTATTCAGCAGTAGCTCCAGGATCTGCACCCCACACTGTATTCAAAATTATAAACAAAATCATGAGAAATGGAAGTATCCTTCTGAGGTAGCGGCATGATGCACTGCACTGTCTCAATTCATCTATTAAGGACATCAATATGAAGGATTAACATATTTGTGCACTGAGATCTTCACTTAAGTATGAAATTCCACCACTAGACCAACAACTGTGGTACAGAGAAAAGTTGGGAAAAAATATCCCAGGACTGGAGTCCAGAGTGGCTACAATCATCTCACTAGGCACGTGTTACACCCTGTAGGCCCTAAGAAACAAACAAAAATTGGTAAGTAAAGGCTGGATCTTTGAAATAAACTTCTGGTTTTTCTCAGAAGATCAGCTTTTGAGTAAATGCTAGTGGAAAACAAAAGGTTTCTTATTCTGCTGGCAAGGCAGGTCTCAAAACTGTAAAAGTGCAAATAGAGTTCCTGTGCTGTGATGGAGCACTGAACATGTTAACCTGAGGAAGGTTAGGAAGGTTTGTCTTTGCTGTTTCAGATGCTAAAGCTGAGAGCAACTCTGCATCAACAAGAGACCTCATAGAGCCCAAACTAAAAATGACAGCAGAGCTGGAGTCAGAGCCAGCTGCCCTGGAAACACCCCAGGTCCCAGGTCCAGATGCAGCTGACTTTGTGCATCAGGTGTATTCAACAGACAACAGAGTGATCTGCACCAAATAGGGAAGAAGGAACTGCCTGGCACACAGTCTAAAAGGAAATCCCATGCTTTTACATAAAATATATAGAGAGGAGTCAGCAAAATTTTTGTGCATAAGGTGGCCAGGAAGTTTTGTATTTATTCAGTGCAGAAGTTTTCTTTGTACCTTAATTCCACTATCCTCTCATTTAAAAAAAAAAAAAATCTTTGAAATAAAAAGGCAAGGTGAGGTCTGTGGCATCACCATAGAACTGAATGCATGTTGTTCTCACACATCTCTAAGAAGCAGACTCAGGAACAAGAATGAAGACTTAATAAACTCCTCCAGGATTTGAGCCCTGCCTTGCTGACACACACTTCGGTGATAAGGCTGAATTGAAAGAGCCTTCTGTTAAAGACAGCGGTTTTGTTCAGTTCTTGTTGTGATGCCAGGTAACAGCAAAGCTAGTGTTCAAAAGAAACTCTAATAGGAAATGTGAAATAATAGAAATGTGAGTCCAGTACCAAGATTTGAAAGCACAAATAATATCCTCAAATGAAAACAAGCAAAAAAAAGAAACAGAGCTGAGATCCCAGCACTTGGTCTCTAGAATTGCAATAGAATTAAACAATCCGTTTTGATGAGGGGAGCACAGGGACAAGGCAGAAAGGCATTATCAATTTAAACTCAATTTACCTTGTGGCTATTGGGCTGTAAATGAACACCTCTTCTCTAATAGCATAAGCAAGAGTTCATTTCGGGTTTTACTTAATACCTGCCTTTTATAAAAGATACTAGGCAGAAATTTGAAATCTTGGCCAATATGGTAATAAAATAAGTCACAAGAACACCGGGATTAATTTGGTCCCATTCCTTCCTGCTGCTCAATCTGTTCATTGTAAATCTTTTATCTTCTCTTTTTTTTTTTTTTTTTTCTGGTCATGAATAAAAGACCACACATCACATTGCCCACATCCCTCATGGCACTGTTTAGACCCCCTACCAATGCCCAATACAGCATTTCAACTCCAGCAGAAGAGTGGCAAATGCCATTAAGTCCACTAGGGATTGGATTATTGCAAATTTACACACACAGAGGCATGGAAGTCAGAAAGAGCATAAAGCCTCAGACATTAGAAAACACTGATTTAGGGAACAAAATAGAAAACGTGTTCAAAAATAATTAATTCACAAAGAACATTTTAAAATCCTATAGAAAGCCTTTAGAAAGATAAATACTGTTAACAACTGAATGTTTCATCTTTAACATGCATAGCCATTTTCCACTTCATTTTCAGAAATGTTGATATCTATTCTGTATATCAGTCGACAAATTGAAGGGGTTTAGTAACTTAAAGCTTATCCCATCCAACCTCTGCACTTATATCCTGTTTAACATGCTAGTGCCTGGTTGTTCCTGATAGAAAGATAGCCTATAGCTTGCTAGAGCTGGTGATGTGCCAAGTGCTCAGTGACACAGTGACAAATCGCCTTCCCGATTCCTGACAAAACACTCCCTCTGCTGTACAATACACACTGTTACATAAAGCCCAGTGCACAGCCATGCATATTTAAACTATGAACAGGTCATGGGCAGAGACAGGATCCATACACCAGAGAAACAATTCACTTTTCCAGAAGGTTTTGCTGAAAACAGAAAGAAACATTTGTATCCATCGAAATGGAAAGATACTTTTGACTTACTTCCAATAAACAGGATGAATATATTACAGTATAAACTATACAAGATTATCACATTTCTAAATTACTTCGTTTTGTAGTGAATGTTAGAAAATAAAGGGCCAGATACCCAATTAAGACATGCATAGATAGGTCAAGTAATACCTAAATATAAGGAATACAGAATGAAGGAACTAATTCAGCCATAGTTTTGTTTTGCTTTGTTTGTACTGTATTGCTTCTATTATACATACCCAGAATTTGCCTTGATTCAAAATTGCCCTGTCTCTTGAGTTTCACTGTGCCTCTATTTGAAATAGTAAGGTGGTCAACAGGACTGGAAAGCTTAACATTTCTTGTGGGCTGGAACAAACCTTTAGAGACAAAGTTTCCATTCAGAAATGATGTAACATAAACAGATTTACAAAACCCAGGGCTTTCAGGAACCACACCTGGAACAAACTGGATCAGCTGTGTCAAGTGCACCACAATGAAGACCTGTCCATCTCAGGTAAGACCAGATCAACCTACAGAACTCCTGGAGTGGTATCCATGTGCCATCCATGTCATGGAGTCTCCGTGCCAAAGAGGATGGAATTACTTATCACAAATCTGGTTTAATGTTTAACAGGCACAACCTCTCCTCTCCCCAGGAGAGCTGAACATTTCTATAAGAGCACCACAGCACATGCATAGCCACAGAATAAAATGTCATTACCCATAAACAGAGGTATCATTTTCAGCTTTTAAATAAGTTAAATTAGTTTTTAAGGATAGGGATTAGGGTTTTTTTCATTCAAATAGTTTGCATTCAAATAGTTTGCTAATCTCCTTCAATTTATAATAGCAGTGCCTGACACAAACACCTTCTCTCTGCTCCAGGCTCTATCATTCATACAATTTCAACTCACAGAAAAGTATTTAAGAAAATAGTAAGCTGAGGAAAAAAATCATCTGCATTTCATGATTGCATTATGTATGTTTTGGGCTTATTCCACAGAGGTGTTAAGAAATTTAAGTTCTGAGGTCTAACTTAAGGCATATTGTCATCAAAAATTCAACTTTTTATCTGTCATGAAGACAACTCAAAGAAATTAGTCATTCCAGAGTAGAAAGATTAAAACACTGCAATTAAAACAATGCTGTCTTATCTGGGAACATAAAACCAAAGAGAATTTCTTTCCAGAAATTCCATTAAAATGATTCTTTTTAAAGTAAAAGCTAAAGAGAAAATACTTTTAAGCATATTAAGTAGAACTCAATTGTATGAGGGTTTTTTTAATTTAACATTAATAGTTGATATAAATCCTTTTAATTTCAGAAATATGTCAAGAATATAGAACTATCCAAAGAGCTGTATTCAGAAGAAATTCCTATTTTCCTTGTAGGAAGCACAGTAAACATCATCATTTTCCCATGAACAAGGAACAATTGCAGCTAGCTGCACTGTGTGCTATATTGCATATACAAGGGGGAAAAAAATCTATACGGCTCCTACCACAACTTTGAGTAGATGTCATATGGATACAGAGCAGGAATAACAACTCCATTGAAAAGAAGGACCAGGGTGTGACTGATTGCAGCCCCAGCATCACTCTACAGCCCACGTTTAAGCAAAGCTTGCCAAGACGGGCCGTTTGCAGTGTATCAGGACTGCCACGGGATGGCAGAAAGCACACCTGGTAATTCACTGCTTTTGTGAATTCCCAAGATGCTGCTGAAAACCTGCAGCCAGCTGAATCCTCTGCTGCCCGTGTTCTGTTGCACTTGCAGAACAAGCGCCAGTTCCATGCAGGGCCTCACTGGCAGAAGCTCATACAAGTGTGAAAAGCCTGAAACACTGTAAAAATTATGAGGGGTTTTAGTGCTACCCATTTCCATCTTATAATCACTTCTGAGTTACAAAAACCTAGTTGCAGATTACACCTTGTTAGGAAAGAAGAATCAGCTGAATTTTTAAACATTATCAGTCAGTTGGTGTCAAGTAGGACATGCCCTTGTGCCAGTCTTACAGCAAAATCACGCTGTGATGCACCTCTTGGCACACAATGCCACAGATGGAAAACTGTCAGATAAATCTTCAGGCTTCCTGTTCAAGGAACTTGTTGTCGGTACACAACACTAAGGAAAAGCAGGATGCTATGGAGAACAAACCAACAGCACACTCACATCAAAGAGTGTTTCCTGCCCTCAGGCAGAACGTCATCTCAGGAGGAATTTTATTTCTCCTTTTCAAGCTGTTTGCTACCACTAACAGGTATTCAAGAGATGCAGAGTAACTTGGAGACAGTCACTTGAGAAGTACCTGAACTGAGGACCCATGTGCCCTAAAAGAAGAGTTGGCTTACATGGTACATCTGCCTTCTTTGCTCCCATAGTTTGCATGTTCTTCCTGTGGTCACAGGAGTAGCAACAGCCTCCAAATGAGCAGAAGGGGCTGCTCACCAGGCTTACCCTGCTCTTTACTTATAGCACTGTGACAGGGAGCCTCCAGGATGCTGCAGCTTGTGTGTCCATCCACAGCAACCTGACGTTCTAGGGGAAAAGTCTGGGAAAAAAAATCTGTGGGAAACTTCTAAAGTTCAGAAAACTAATCGTAACTTTGCTCTTTAAACAGAGATTATTGGATCATACTTATATCTTTTCAGTGCAGCAAGCCAAGGAGAGAAAATTTTCATCATAGATCCTATGGGAGATTTTAGACACAGTTTTTTTCCCTCGGAATGGAATATTGCGAGATTTCATCTCAGTGCTTTTGATCCTCACTGGAATTATGAAGGGATTTTAGTTTAAGCCAGATAAAGTTTGTTGAAACAACATTTGAGACTCACCTCTTTCTTGCAGCATCAAGTAATAGCCTGAATTTCATTTAATTTCTATCTTTTCCCCTTGTTCCCTATCTATAAAATCGAAGAATTTTCACATTTAAATTGCTGTATGTCTTTCGTGCTGAAAGAAAAAGACAAGGAAGTAACTGATATTGCAGACAAGATCTCTGCTTTGGCTGAGAAGAAAACTGCTACTCACTAAAAGAACTTACAATAGTTTCAGAATACTGATAAGAAGAAAGAATAGCTTCTTCCTAGATTTTGGACCAAGATTCATCAAGTTCAGTCAAATGAACAATTCCTGCATTTTAGCAAATCAAAAAAAAAAATCAAAGTGCTGTTTCTATTACTGAACTTGAGAAAAATGTTAACTATACCCCCAGTCCAGTCCTTTCTGCAGTATTTGGAGTGTAATGTATTTCCAGTCATTTTGCAACAGACTTGCTAGATATGTTCAGCTGGTACTAAGGATCTTTTTCCCCAGCAGAAAACCCATTTCTGGATTTATCCGAACAGAATTAATGAAAGCCTCTAGAACAGTTTTTATTTTTCCAAACTCTACTTGTTTCCACTTACATCTTCCTTGGAAAGTACTGCACTCTGCCCTCTGCTTTCGTAAGGCACAGACCTAACCAATTTGAAGCAACCCAATCGCAGCCTGAAATTAATTCCAGTGTCATCCATCCCCTCCCCTGACATCTGAAGATGACACCTTGTGGCAGATTCTCCTTTAGCAATGTCTTTAAGAGTGATACATGATTGCAATTTCCTTCCATTTTCTAGGGCTGCTGGCATAACAGCAAGCCTGGGGACTTTTGATGATGCAAAAGCTGATGCTTTTGATGATAACAGATTTACACCTTTAGCGCTTATGGTAATACTGGACAGTGTGGTGGGAGAGCACCCAATGTTGACTTGTTCTGCCCTTCTGCCTAGAACTGTGTCTTCCTTTTAGGCAGCAACACTGGAAAGCTACTGATTTTTTTCAGCATTGCAAGGCCTAGTTTTGTTATCTAACTAGGCTTGAAAATTGCTATGTTTGGTCAAACTAACAAATCCTGGATTTCAGCTGGCCCTTTGGGATCTGCAGCTACACAGTAACAGGCAGACCTTTGATGGTACAGCCATTCCTAGTACACAAAAATATGTGGGATATTCATTTCCCCAGTTACTTTTTTTGTTAATAAAAGAGAGTGCATGTCCACTTGACTTTCTCAAAAAAATCTTTTTTGATTTGCTGGATCAGGGATGTGCACAAATGGGCACTGTGAACTGCTTTTTCCTTCTTTCCATCAGTGAGCCTTAGAAATTGCACAGATTGCCCTAAAAGCAGCAGTAGAGTCTATATACTGGCTCTGGAAACAGCATCTTTGCTAACTGCTTTTTAACCATGTTTTATTCATAATTCAGTGATGGGTTTAGATCTGCATTTGAGCAGTCTCACATACTTCCTAAAGGTTTCACAATCGAAACACCTTGCTTTTCTGTTATCTGCCATTGATTGCTTCAAGAGGCTTTAATTTATTTAATGACTATGAATAAAGACCACAATATTAAACAAGTTTTCATGTTCAGCCCAACATAAATTTCTGCTAAAAATAAACATGAAAGGCAAAGCATTACAAGAGTACATCATACTCTGGAGCAACTATATTAAAATTATAACTGCATTGTGAGCAGGGATGAATCAAGAACAATTGTAACACCCCTCCACCGAGTGTGTCACATACACTTTATTCTTCCCCTCATACATGAATCAAGAATAATTCAGCCCTTACATCTTGACAGGTGGGGAAAATATCACTTTGAAGTGAATTTCCAAATATCACTATGAGTTTCATTTCAGAAAGATAGGTGGTAGATATTTCAGCAAAGTTCTGCTTAACTCACTCTGTCAAGAGACTGGGACTATTGTAAAGAAGCACAAGGCAAATCAATTCTGATGTCAGAAAAATATCCAAAATTTTCCTGTTCACATCAACTTTCAAAAGTCTAGTTCCAGCCTTTTGTCTGCATGAGACACTGAAAACTTTTCTAAGCATTTTCTCTGATGTTAGCACTTCTCTGAATGTGACTCACTTCATGCTATAAATTAAAGATAATGCTCAACACCTTTACCACCAAAAGGTAGTAAATACAAATCTGCTGCATTCTTACATTTGAGGCCTCAATACAGGACCCTCTTGACCCTCAAAGCTCTGAAACACCCTAATTTCACAATCTACCAGTAAACATGAGATAACCTTTGCATTCGCTAATTCAACTTTTCACACAAAAAAAAATCACAGGGGACAAAATGAGCCTAAAACTAGAAGCATGTCTAAATCAATAAAATAGAATAAAATAGCAAAATTTGAATTTCATTTGAATTTTTATTTTTAATTTTAAAATTTTTGAAGACGATTTCATGGAGCAAGTTGGAAGAGGAAGTCCAAACCCACGTTCTTTAATATCAAATTCTGCATACCTCACACTTAGGTTATCTCTAAATATGAACTTCACAAGAAAGATATTGCTAGTGATTTCACACAAATTTGCAAGCAAATTCAGTATTGAATCCAATAGTCTGCTGCAAAGCTCTTTACATCAGTTGTCTTTTCAATGATCAGCAATGGGGTTCAGTGTAAACATCCTTCAAAGATTATTAGGATCACACTGCTTTCAGGCAAACCAATAACTATATATGAGTGTATCTACTATCTACACATTACAGAAAATACTGCCACATTTATCCTCACTGTGTTCACAATTTAAAACCCATTTTCATAACTACAGTGGTTGAGAGAGAGAGATCATGGTAATGGAAATTTTGATTTCAGAACACAAGATGGCAGCCTCCAAAAGGGAATAGGAAGTCATCCCAAATCACTTCCAATAGTTATGGGCCCTTTCAGAGTGACTGCAGAGTCCAATCTTTATCACCCCCTTCATAGGCACTAATCACTGAAATCATTAATAAAAGCCAAAGAGTAAATATGAAGCTAAAATGTATTCACTAAGAGAAAAGTATATTAAAAGTAGCTTATGGGAAATATTTTGCATATTTCCTATGATTTCTCAAAAGGCTTTACTTCCAAAACCAAAAATTCAGATTAGTGTTCCACAACAAAATTGACAGGTAAAACTTACTAATACATATATGTAAGATCATCCAAGAATGATTTGCATGTTTGCTATGCAAAAAAAAAAAAAAAAAATTTAATGTTTCTTCCCATAAAAGGTTCAATTACATACATGTACAACTACATTGCAATTTCCAGGGAAGCAGCTAAAAGCCAGATTTCAGTTACAAAGCTGGATCATACCAATCCCCAATAAACTTAATTGACATTGCTAATTACCTGGGACTATGATAAGTATGCTAGAAACTAGCATAGCTTACTTCCCTCCCTAAATAATATGTAAAATATTTTCATGTAAACTCCATGGATTGGCTTCATCTTTTGAAACTTCTACCTACAAAAGTCAGACAAGTTCTTTCTGACCTTCACATACTAGAGAAAAAGATTAAACTACAGGTGTTTTAAGGAAACCTGGGGGAAAGAGAACCTAAACAGCTGGGTTTTGATGTTCTTTAGCCTCCATTCTCCTTCTTTACACAATGCTGTCTCAATCATGGGTTGCATATATGATCCCACAACAAAGTGGAAGTAACTATTCAATGCCATTCCATTTGCATTCACATCACAGTAATAATAATAATTTAATTATGTCTTAATAAGTGAAAATATCTTTTAAATATATGTATGACTAAGCTAAAACAAAATTATATTATAAAAGCTTCTCAGTTGCTTTGCATCTTCTTAAGCAAAACATATTCCAAAACTATCAAACCTATACAGCACAAAATTAACTACCTTAATGGCTAACTAATAAAAAATAGACTCTTTCCACGTCAAAGACAAGTGACACGTTCTTTAGTAATCAAAGCTTTTACTCTCCTTTCTTTCTAGATGCAAAGTCCTTTCCTTCAGCATTAACCACTAAAACCTAATCCAAAGACACATATTGCCATATCCTGTCTCAAGGAGAAACCTAGAGTTGTTTAGGCTAAATAGCTAAGCCTCTGAGCTGCCAAAACTAGATGAAATTAATCCCATATTCAAAGCTGGAGCATCCAGATAAATAGGACCTGTGGTTACAATAGAGAATACAAATGTCAGTGACTAGAAAATCAGATTTACTGTACTAGCTTGAGACATCAATTAAGAATAGAGAAGGAAAACATCGCAATAACAACAGTAACCCTGTAAGAACCACCTCTTCTGGAAGGTTTCTATTCTTCCCCACAAGCCATACGATATCTCAAATGAATTGCAGTGTGAAAGACCGAAGTGACAGAAAACTTTCATGTGTCATGAAGTTTAAAGACAATTTAAAGCCTGAGGCTGGGATACAAGAGGAGAGTGTAGGCAGGCAAAACCTTTGCAAGAGCAAGGCCTGCAGGATGCTGCAGTGAGACTCGTCAGTGGCGTGACAGATGGCAGAGCACAGCACACACTCGTGTTCTGGCACGCTGTACTCACTGCCTATCATTTGGTCGCACCTGTGTCTTTCTCTGCTCAAAGATTAAACTCCTGGGAAGCTGAACATATTTTGCTTCCATTTTTTGTCTCTTCCACACAGTTCCTCTGGCTCTCAATTCTCCTAGGTCTCCACCCAGGCCAGCTGGCAGCTCAGGAAAAATGGGATGTATGTTCAGACCTCGTGAGATCAGACAGCCCATCACCTACCTCCAGGTAGATGCAAAAATCCCTAATCCATTCCTGTAGGCTATATCTCACTAGGAATCTATCTACATACTCATTGTCTGTAGGGTTTGGACATTTATCTTTGTGCTTCCTCTTGATACCCCATGACGTAGCTTAAACTACAAGATTTTGTTCTCACTTTAGGGAGATCTTTTTTCTTCCCTCTCAGGCTTTTCTTTTCCAGATCACCAATTCTTTCATTGGTCTTTCTTCACATCATTCCTACATTGCTCAAGCAGATCGATCCCTTCCAGCTCCAAAACAGCACTACTCCAGAATAAGCCTCACTTAAGTGCTGACTGAATCAGGATTATCTCCCATACATTCACCATAATATTCCCTGCTAAACATACCACTAGGATGCTTAATATTTGTGCAACAGGACAACGGGGCCAACTCAAGCACAGTTTGCAATGCACTTTACACCCTAGATTGTTTTCTACTTCTTAGATAGTCTTGCCCCTTCCTTCAGGCTATTTCTCCAAATATCTTCTACATCATTATGGATTTCAAGTGTGTCCTTTCACATGTCAATAGGCCCTCCTCTATAACACCAGCAGATTCCACAAGCATGCTCTCAGGTGTATGAAGATATTGAAATCACCAGGTAAGCATCTCCAAACAAGCAGATGCAGCTGCTCAGTAACTGCCCCCATGAAGACATTTATTCAAGTCACAGGGTGAAAGGACTCCGTGCAGGCAAAATCAGATGACCCTGCTGCCCATGGGGTCTCCACCAGTAGCTGGTTCCATCCTAGAGCAGTTTTGCACCATTAGTGATGCACGTTCCAGGTTGGGGGCTTTCACATGGACAGTATCTGAACAACTTGCTTGTGAGAAACTCATGATTGAATCATGTTTACTGTGTACGCTTAGCCCAGTCAAAGGACAAAGTCAGGTCTGAAATGGAATCTTTTTGGGTTTTTATTTGACAAATCCATCTCATCTGTTTGTCACTCACCAACCGTTTGGTTTTTTTAACTAGGTAAAGGCTTATAAGTGGATGGGTGAAGTACACATACTTCAGGTTTTTCCCAGAAATTTAGGCTACATTGAGAATGCATCCTCTTCCTGTCTCACCTCCTCCTTTTTTTGAATTAGCTCTACATTATCCTTACTTTTTTTCCTGGAGCCTTTCTATGACTTCTCCAAAATTGCTGCTCTTATATTGTATTGAATAAATTTCACTGCAAAGCACCTGGAAATAAAGTGAGGCAATCTCAACTATTTCACTTAAATAGTTTCTGGCTTTTGCTTTTATCCAGTTCTAGCAGCATTGTTACTCCTCTGCTGCTTGTGTCAACTATGCAGAGCTAATCTTTTTTGCAGACATAGTATTGAAGGAGGGAGAGCAAACCATTTTTGTCTTTACAATAAACTTCCATTTTTATCTCTCCATTTGGTAGCAAAACAACTTTGCATTAGTCCATGCAGTAATGGATGAAGTAAGAAGTAGTAAATATTCTCATTTAATCTAATTTTTCTCAGACTATTCACAAATTTATTGCATTGAAAGGTTTTACTTCTTTGTTTAGTTTTGTTTTTATTCCTAATGAGAAAGAGTACCCTTAAACAGGTTGGAAAAAAAATAGAAAAGCTCTGGATAATCTACCAGGATCTCAGGTCCCTGCTACTGCAGTGGCTGCACAGGCTGTTCACAACAGAAGATAAAAGTTAAAGTGAAATCAGGCTGATGTACAAACCTGCACAAAGAAAACAGGCAGAAACAGAAGTAAAAGAGAGTGTTGTGAAAGTAGCTCAGCTCTGATTGTAGGAACAATCAATAACCCTGAGAAGGAGGAATACTTCTGAAAAATATATCACTAATAATGAAAACAAAAAACCATCTCAGGAGCTGAGGAGTGTAGCAGTGATTGTCAATAATAACTTGGTTTTGAAAGCACCTCTGCAGATGGATGTATAGACAGGATCGCTCTCTTTTAGAGGCTGTTGCCAGCATTGCTCCCTATGTCAGCATGGTTAAAAAAAATACCCAAACAAACAAACTACACTTCACCTCTTCTGCCCTCCTTTTTCCCAAAATGGTCATATAATGGTTTATATATTTCAGGATTTGGTAAGCATTTCAGTAACAGAAGACGGTGTTAGAAGAGCACTGCCACCTTCATTGCTTTTCTTGCTAGGAAAATCCTTTGATTTCAGTTGAAACAGTATGTTTCAAACAAAACCTAAGCTTGGATGGGGTTTCCATAACAAATTTCACGTTTCAAACACAATCTTTGGCATGAAGACTTAGGAAAATGGAAGGAGGAAGGTGTATTTACAGTACTGTTTTCTTTTACAAGACATATGCTTTTGCAGCAAATCTCTGCTTCACTCTCACAGAACACACTTTGCTTTCCACAGAGGAATGCACACATTCATTTTTTTCTTGGAAATAAGAACTAGTGCCTTTCAAGTCCCGGCATCAGACCAGAGGTCTTCCAAGGGAAAGCAGCTCCTGAAATCTGTGCAAGCCTGGATGTCAGGTTTGCAAATCAAGTGTTTTGCTTGGTAGGTCTGCTCCAATTGCACCACATTTTGTGCAAACATAAACACAGCCAGAATCTAGCTGAGAAACATTTTGTCTTCCTTCAAAATCTATAATCACATTTACACAGTCTCTTTCTTTTTCCTTTGCAAGAAAACATTCTGTCATACCAAATGTTCCCACACTATTGATATTTACTCATTCTGTGAGTTTTGTTCCCTCCAGAATGGTAAAGTTTCTCGCTAATTAGAATCTCCTCATACCAAATACTTTTTTCCTTAGATTCAATCACATTTTACGTCTCCCTCTTGTGGGAGAAGGACTGAGGTTATACAAGGGAGTGCAAGACAATATTTGGATGTAATACCCCTTTTCACACTGCCTGCTTTGAGTGCAGTAGTCTTGTGTTTGTTCACATTTACCACAGGAACTCTCGGCAGTGTGAGCACTAAGCTGTGACACACACAACTCTGTTCCACAGCAGGGCCCCAGGCTTAAGGTCCAGGAACAGGTAGGATAAATGGAAGAACAACCCAGCACGACTGTTACAAGCACAGTTTCCACAACAGTCACTCCAGTCTGCACAGACGTATCCTCAGGGGTTGTGGCACGGGCCAGATGGCTTTCCATTCACATTTCCTGCTGTTCTTATCACATGGCTATCCTTATAAGGATTTATTGCAGAGTACCAAATGCACCTATTTTCTGAATAAACTCCCAAACAAACATGTTTCAATATCCCTGCTAAACACAGCCCTACATTAGAAATGTAAGGCTTCGGTCTTTGCAAAGAAAGAAAGAGCGAGAGGTGAAAGTGAAAATAACAAGGTATTAGAGAGATGCTAAGAGATTTCTTTCCATCAGTGCAAACCATGGATGACAACAGGGATGTAACTACTCTTGACCTACTTTTGTCAGAAAAAAAGAGTGAAATTTTGTCACATACTTTGGTGTACAGAGATGAGGTGCTGGAACAAACACGTGGGATGAGAAGCAATAAGGCATAAGCCTGGCCACATTATCATCAGAACCAGGATTGAAAAAGACAATGATGCTTGAGGTGTCACAGCCAGGCACGACAAGGTGAGAGAGACAGCAGGTGATATTTTGACTTTGCCGAAATCAGTAGGATTTATGCATCAGTCTGACTCAAGGTGTTGTGCTTCAGCATTTCCACAGAGTAATTCTCATGGACTAAAATGTATTGTTTGCTATTTTTACGACAGATCACCACCCCAGCTTAGTATGGGAGACTTAAATACTTCGTAATATAAAGCTTCTGTGCTAGTATTCAAAAGCTTATTTTGCAAATAAATTGAGGTCAAGCCCCCACAAACATAAAATGTTGTACATGTTAAAGCCTGGATATCATAGTATCTCCTATGTGATATATACACCTTGTAAAGTGAGTTATAAATATTTTCAGAAATTACACATCTGCTCTAAAAATGTCAGGTCTTGCTGACATCAGGAAAAGCAAAGCAAGAGTTATGGGAGCAGTATGCCACAGATGAAATTTCTCCAATGACTATGTTTTGATTAATGCTGCTGCTGCATTCACTAATGAATGACAGGCAAGGTCACAAGTAATTTCAGTAGTCCTGTGTACTACAACCTCTTAAAAAGCAAGCCCATACTTTATAGGAGCTTTTCCCTGAGATTTACTAAAATACTTTAGAAACCAATAATATCCATAAAGCTGTGAAATTTACCTGAGATATTTGGTTATATAAAGTCATAAGAAATCATACCTCATATTTTCTTATGAAAGATCAAGAGATCTTAAAAGTCTCAAAGTTATTAAACTCGTTTTTCTTTCTACAGTACATTGTCTTGCAAAATCTGAAGAGCTGAAACGAAATGTAAAACTTTAAACCAATGGAGCAAAAGAGTCTGAGGACAGGGACTACCTGGCAAAGCTGGACCCTCATGTGACTTTGCCTACTGAGAGAGGCTTAATTAAAATGTGTCTGCAAAAACTCTCTAGTACTTTTTATTTGGGAAGTAAATTATAAAACACCAGAAACCCATAAGTTGCCTATACCTACCTGCCATTCATTCAAACCCCGTTTATACAGGACATAACTCTGGATGTTAGGTAAGACGAGCAGTGAGGAGTTTTTAGTTTTCTCTGCATCTCACAGGGTTTTAAATTCCTATAAGGGAATAACCATTTCATACTGTAGCTTTACCATGTCAAGCCCACAACAGCATGTTTAACTGTTTGAAGTCCCTACATATTCTTCACTCTCATGCTAAAATTCACTTCAACTCATTAACAGCTGAGAATGATTTCTACCGCATTAGCTCTGAGCCACTCCAGCTTGTTTGTAACAGATGTTATTACCAGCTAAAGAAGAGCTCTACCTCCAAACTGCCCTCTCCCAGCAGTCAGCATGAAACACGCATTGAATAAATATTCTCTCTTCAGCCAATAATTTTGTTTACCACTATTCTAAGTAGCTTAAGAATGTTAAAAGTTGCTTACTTTTCAGACATATTCAATGTCACCTGATTTTATTGGGGTCTATATCAGCTGCAACTCCTGCTTTTAATCTCAACCACTCATATTTGCATAGCTAAACAGAAACAGACTGCTGTAGAGGAGGGAAGAAGGAAATAATGCATTTTATGCATTTAATACCTGGCCATCTGGTACCTCAGAAATGTGTTCAACTTCAAAACAGCAAGAAAATAAAATGAGGGAGCCAAAAGAGCTTTTGCTGAAGGAAAAATGCATTTATTTATACAAACAGAGCAATTGGCAGCTGATGCAGAGGATACATACATAAATCCAATTGCTAACGCACAGAGATCGTATGAATAGAAATGCCATAGGTAAGCAGTAGCAACGGAAATTAGGATAAAGTCTCTGCCCATGCCATCCCTATCTAAATGATTTTTTTTTTCCAAATTTATCTTCTGTGTGTCACTGGAAGAGGGGGAAGAAGACTGAATCCTTAAGGTGTTTGCCTTCACCTAGGGAAGAAAATACAAGAAATGCAGTAATGCTAAACAGCTTCAGCGTCCTTCAGCTTCAGCGACAACATTTGGTAGAAGTCTTAGGAGAAACAGAGAGAGGAGGTAAAGTTTCTCATTAGCAGACTACACGACTGCAGTACTAAAGAGAGTCATTCTACTTTGACCAAAAGCTGTAAGACAGGCACAGATAAATGGGTGTAGCTGTAGGGAAAGGTGGTGATTGCATCACAGAAAGAACTCAGATTGGAGAAGGCCCTTTACAGCTTCCAGCAAGCTGCTGAACTTCTCTGAATCCCTCTCTTTTTTGCACCCTGAAGGTTGTATAGGAAAAAAAGCACCAAGCTGTGTTTGACCTGAAGCCAAAAGATCTTCTGTTAAAAATCAGTCTAAAAGAGCAAATTATTGAGAATGAGCTTTCCACCACTTCTGTATGGTAAGGGCTAATTTGTCTAAATGTTAACAAAAAGCCTGTGTGCACACAACTGATTTGCCCACTGCTGCCAGCCCTGCTGAGGTACGTGTTTTAGGCACAAAAAAGCAAAACTTACATGTTTACATGTGAAAGGCCCTGAAACTTCTGGAAAAACAACCCTTTCCTAAAGACCATTGCATTACCATTACTTGATAATTTCAAAAACCAACTATATCTCTAGAAGCTTAAATAGTACCATTTTTGTCTGATATTCAATCCATCAGTTCTTAGAAGTTTCATGACAGGTCCAAGAGAGCTATGATTATCCAATTTCCCTATATGAATGATTTTTAAATACAAGTGGCTTTGAAGTATTTTTCAGCTGTCATCTGCACTAGTCAACAACTAAAGTTATGTGATTCTTGCCACATAACAAACAGTAACATGTCAAAATGGCAGAAACAGAGTGGTACTACTGTACCTGGTTGGGGTAGAAATTATGAAGTAGTACAGGGTGATTCAGGAGATAAAGGTAAAATCTGTATAGTGTAATCTAGACTAGTTACTCATTTTATTAAAAGAATACTGTTTGCTATGTGAGCTCACCCAGATTAGGAAGCTATTTGAAATTTATAATTTTTACCAGGCATGCCAAAATATTTTGGTGCTCTCAAAACCCAAACTCCTGTAACATTTCAAGATGAGAACTTCATTTTTTACTGTCAAACAGATTTATACCTTGCTCAGCTGTATGGAAATTATTTGGGAAATGCAAACCAAAGTGCTCATAGGAAGGCAAAGTCTCAGCACACAACCTTTTCACCATGAAACATTTTATTAAAAGAAAACTCCTTAGTGTTTCACTCTTTAAATTCATTGCAAATGAGAAATCTTGACTAGACATAATGACAATACACAGTCTTCATGTAACACCATTAGTGCTGCAAAGCAGGTACTTTGCCAATTCTGAGCGTAAAACAAAGCTAAATCAACATTCTCCTTGTGGTTTGTTTGCACTTTGTAGACATACACATTTCTCTAGGCATATATTTGTATGTATACATACACTACTGAACAGGTCTCTCACGCTTCATAATCAATTACACCCAAAAAAAGAGGAAAAAAATACAAGAACACTAAGTACAAAGTGAAAGAGAACGACCAAATGCTCACTGGCAGCAGAATGCAGCAGGACACTTTGGGCTGTTTATTTATATAAAAGCATGTGAAAGCAATAGAGAAATACCCTCAGCAGCTTGTACTGGCAGAAAATAAGGGCTTTTCAAGCTTTGTCAAAGGAGCTATGGGTACAAAAGATGGCAGAAGGGCAAAGGTTGTGAATTCTGCCTAAGAGAAATCCAGTGAAGACTGGATTCTGGAAAGACTAATTTCATTGTACCTAGAGATCTGGTGGGTAGATAAATCACAAGCTCTTCAAAATAAATCACTTCAGAAGTCAAGTTAGTAAGTAGGAATATAAAAATAGCAAGAATACAATGGGACAAAAGTCAGAAAGATGAAAGTGTAGCATATAACATAAAGGAACAGGTAAAGAGGACATGCTATAAAGACACAGAAATAGTATGAAAACAGTCATAAAACAGATGGTTCAATCCTTCCCAGTTTCGCTTTCTATGGTTGCTAGATCACCTAGTGTTCCCTCAGAAGACAGTTCATATACAATAGTAGTGAGAAGCGACAAGGGGTAGCGGTTCTAATCTAAGAGAGCGTAGATTCAGACTAGGCATAAGACAGAAAATTGTTACAATGAGGGTGGTCAAACAAGGTTGCCCAGAGAGCTGGTGGATGTCCTATCCCTGAAAAAATTCAAGGTCAATTTGGTCAAAGCTCTGACCAACCTGATTTGGTTAAAGATGTCCCTGCTCATTACAGGGGGTTGGGCTACGTGAGCTTTAAAAGGCCCCTTCCAACCCAAACCATCCTATGACAAAAATTACCCATGTAGACTTTGAAAATATTAGTACCATTTTCTGCAGGGACTAAATGAAATAAAGATAAAATAATAAAATCCTGCATTTGGTTCACAAATAAGAGCCATCATAGTTATACTATATGAAAAATACATGGATTTATTTTAAGCGATTAGGCAATTCATGGACTTTTTTAGAAACAGAAGTACACTGTAAATAAGAACTACATGTTACTCAGGAGAATTACCAATAGATGACCATGAGAAAACACTCAAACTACTTCAGGTTCATTTTTCATCAGAAAGAGAACTGTGATCAGGCAATTAATCACTACACTAGGAAAAAGAAGAAAATGGAAGCTAAAATGAAGTGAGCATTTAACCAAATTTGACATTTTCAAATCACAGCCCTGATGAAATTAATTTTTAGAAAGCACACTGAAGGAAATTTAGAGCACTTAATACTTAAGAGGACTCATGGGAAAGAAGTGTAGTTTAAGGAGACTGGAAAAAGCAAATCAAAATACTTCTCTTCAGAATGAGAGAAAATTGAAAGTTTTGGGAAATACGGACTACTCAGTTTAAGTTGAAGACCTAGAAAAACATTGGAGCAAATAAAAAGCACCCAGAAGATAGGACAAATTGCAAAAGTATTGTCAACATGGATTTTTAAATAACAGACTGCTGAATCAAGTAGGCTTTCTCCATGACAAATAAGAGCCCTTGTGTGAACGGAGGAGTCAGTAGATGTCTTATTTTCACCTTAGCAGAGCTTTTGGTACCATCTCACATGACGTTTTCATTAGCAAGTCCACATGAACTCTTTTTAAATTTGGAAAAATTGTTTTAAAAAATACATTTAGACCTAGCAATGGATAAATGTCAAAACAGGGTGGCAGAAAAGGCTGTATCAAGTAGGATTGCAGAGAGGGTCTGTCCTGGGTCTAGTAGTACTTATTTAGTAATTTCATTAATCATTTAGATTAGGGAACCTAGTGAATGCTTGTCAAATGCGACATTGTCTGCACACAACACAGGGCCTACAGCTTCTTTCAAGCCCCTAGAAAACAAGATTAAGATCAAAATAATCTTGTCACGTTGGAAAAACAGCATAATAAAAGGACATGATTCAGTAGGGAGAAATTTGAGATGCTATACCTGTACTTAGGTAGAAATGATCAGCTGTACAAGATACAGAATAGCCATCTTCAATCTTCCTGATGAGAAATTTAGGGATTGTATGGAGTACCTATATGAGCCAATATTATCACACCCTTACAAAGCATAAGGTTTAGTAAAATAGTACTTTTCTGTTCTTAAATGAGACGTTGCAATTCCTCTAGTATTTAAATTTGTAAAATATTTAGAAATCCTTGGATAGAAAATAAACTACAAGTTTATAATAATTTAATATATTTTTTGTGGAAGACTTTTTTATCCCACAACACAAAAATATCAGGTTCATGTTAGGCAGAGAATCATGTAATTATGTAAAACTATCAGTCAGGGATGAATCATCACTAAAACAAGGTCTGACAATCTCTTTTCACAAGTAGATGGAGGAGCAGCTAGTAGCCATCTGGAAGAGGCAATTTCAGATGCTCACTTGATAACTCAAATCAAGTACAAGACTTACTTTCCCACCTTTGGAACAGCAATGCCATCCTCAGATCCATAATACAAATAGAGCATGAGCATATTTGCTTATCAGAAGAAATGCTTCCAGTTGGATAGCTGTAGCTTTAAAGATTTGTGCAAAACACAAGAGATCAAAGATTTAAATTATCTTTTGCATAACTAGTGAATCAAAGTGGATCCCTGCTGTTGTTACAATTATCATGCTTATGAATACAAATCTATGACTTTGCTGAAATGTTCCTTACCTGAATTATTTTCTCTACAGTAAATTTTTATTATTTCTGTAAAGTAGCTAAACCTTTTCTAATTTCTGGCCCTTGGTGACTTCTAATCTCACACACACACATATATGAGAGCACACACACAGCGAGCAAGCTGAAGCAAAGGCAAATGACAGACGAGCTGTGAGGCCACATTGATTCCCTCTGCTGTAATGCAGCTCAGGAGTGAAGTACAGCTTCCTTATTAGAGATGCTGTCCATTAACTATTCCTTGCTCTACAAGTCCTTAATTATAACATATTAGCAGTGTATGCCTGAGTGAGCACTGCTCTAATTTGAAACTGAAACAATGCTTGCATCCCACCGTGAGCAATATTAATTAACATCTCTCTTCTGTTTTCCCTGAACTCTCCTCCTGACATTTCCAGGTAAAGTTAAATAAAAATGTGTGTCAATATGTAAAAGCTGGCTATCAGCAAATATATCATGTAACTGAAGTACTGAATGTTCAATGTCAATTAAAATGCTTCCCTTTGGAAACTGTGATTATCCATACAATATCTTATTACGGTCTTTGTTAATAACAGTGATCATAACAGGCAGTCTTTGCACATTTGACAAGTTGATAATATCACAAAAGATATATGCATGCTTTCTGGGATCTTAAGTAAGCTCAGAACTAATTTGTGCATTTATTGATATATCAACAAAGGCAAAAAGAGAAACACAGAGTGAAAAGAATTTGCAAATTGCAGTGGTCCATTACTGTTCTGATGACAAACCAGATTAAACAAAGTCTGACTGTGAGATGCAAAATTCAGATGAAGTCAAATTAAATGTTTTCCTAGAAGTGTCCCACATTTGAGAGAATACATCAGTTGGCCTAAAAGTTTTTTATTCTTTATTATGGATTTCATTTTTTTCAGCTATCTGGATAAAAGATCTCAAAAATGTAAAAAGATCATATTGAACCACCTTCTAACAACATGTTTCCATCAGAAGTACTACATCCCTATGTAGCATATACCAAATACAAGCATTAGAATCAACAGCAGCCACTTCTGGTTTCTTTTTTATTCTGCTGTCTGACAACAAACCCAGTAGCTTGTTTGTTTTTCTATAGAAAACAGGTTCTTTGTAATATAATTATCTAGCTGAAAATATGGGGAGAGTGTCAGAAAAGATGTTCTGATCATCTTTAGGAAGAGGAACTTCATTCGTAATTTAACTGCCCCCAGAGTAACTTTATATAACTTGGCAATATATTTTCAATTAACATGCAAGTACATTAAGCTCATGTAAAATTCAAAGAGCAAGAAACTGAATTAATACACAAATATAGTTCAAGATCTGGGAGACATTCCCATGGCATGTAGAAACAGAGCCTTATGTGTTACCCACTACTGAGCACATACTTCAATTCCTCACTATAATTTAGTAAACAATAGAAGATTTCCCTCATTTCTTGTGTTAATTATCTGCAAAAGGATGCAAATGTATTACAAGCACTGGCTCATCAATCCCAGCTGCAAGGTGTCACAGCCAGCTCCCAGTGTTCCAGTGTTGGCCAAGGTGACAACTGTCACCAAAAAGAAGTGGCTGAATGTCCACTGATCTTCCAGTATCAGGTGAATATCACCCAAGACTCCTTACACTCACCTTCTTAAGGGGCATGGAGACGTGGTCACCTGCAATCCCCGACATACAAGAGTTGGTCTCATCTTATCCTGGCACAATTCCAGCTTTTGTCACTTCACCTGACCTCGTATCCACGTCCCAAGGATAAGCTTGTGGGTTTGTGTTCAGTGGCTTCAAAGAAGCCACATCCTCAGGTGGTTTACAAGCCAAACCATTACCAACTGCAGCAAATGAAAGAAGAGGTGCAATGCCTAAATATTGATAGGAAGTGATTTTTTAAAAACATGATCTGGCAGAGCTTTCTGAGAAGACCCCAGTACAGTGCCAACCAAATTTTAACATAAATGTTCCAGTAAGAGTTTGGGGTTTTCCCACTGTGAGGGCTATTTCTGCTTTACTTGCCTATTTCAAAGGCAAGACAATTCTTGTGTTTACGTGGCAGAGGAGCACATTCTTGGTAGAAGAAAAGTGGCAGAGCTCTTTTCTTCTTTTGGACTTTCTTCTGTTGGACTTTCCCCAGAAAGCTTGTGGGACTTGTAGTGGAGTGGCTACAGGGATTTGGACCTTCATGTAATGCAGTTTCTTAGGTGTTTTCTGACCACTGCTGGGAGAGCACTACTCATGTACAAGGTACTGTGAAAAAACAAACTAAAATTTAAGTCACACCTTAAAATACAAAGTAGGCCTCATTCCGTTAAATAAATAAACAAAGAACTTAATGGAGTCTGACATTCTATTAATTATTTGTGGTAAGACAAAGGGATATGCTTTATAAGGTAGCATTCTTTGAACCACAGCAACTTGTTATATATAAATAAATAGTATTTTATAGGCTTTGAAATAGAGTGTGAGAACATGCTGTGGTAAACAGCTATGGAGAGTTACGACAGCAAGTTCTACAGATAATTGCTGCAGTATTAAAAGGTTAAATCCAGACACCTTCAAAAAATAAAATTATTCAGGCTAGTCAGAAATATCAAACAGCTTTCCACAAAATACTTCAGTATTTGCATAACAAATTTTCAACAAACCCACTTTCAAGTAGGTGCAATTCCCACCATACTGATCTCGATGTATTTAGTAGAAAGCCCAATGATTCATAAACAAATGTGCTACTAGGTGTCTTAATTGCTGTCCTTTAACTAAAACTAAGAAAAGACTTTTGAATCAGATATAAACATTCACCAATACCCAAATCAGTCTGCTGTGCAATCCCAAAATAAGGTACTGCTCAACTCAGGGATAAATTCCAGCATGGTATGTAGAATATAGCTCCTTGCTCCATCATCAAACATCCTCAGACTTACTCACTTTAGATCAGTAACAGTCATCTGAGAATGAGTCAAGACGTCATAGAGTCGTGTTTTGTCACTAAAAGGAAAATATATTTCCTTTTCCAGCTTTACATAGTTCATGTAAAAAACATCCCCCGCTGCACTGTGTACTTGTGTGTGAGGCTGGATATAGCAGTGGGAAAAAACATCTAGTTGCATTTATGTTAAAATAAAATGCACTGCAAAACATATTGATAACCTCAGTATAAAAGCCCAGAATGACACAATCCAAGTCATTCATTCTTAGATGGACTACTTACTTTTTAAGATGTTCCAACCTGCATTCAGTACAAAAATCAGACTATTACAAATCAGACTATCAGTTTATTTACAATATTCTCACCAGAGATGTGAAATCATGCTCTTCAGTCCAAATCTCTGATATAAAAGCAAACCTTTCACAAGACTACAGAACGCTTAACATCCAAAAATACAGCAGTGACTTCCAGTGTACCAGCAATGCCCAAACCAGTCACGTCCTCAGAAAAAGGCATCAATCGTTTCTGTATCTTGGGAGGGTGGGAATCACAGCATCCCCCAGTAAGAATGACCAGATAATTAAAGCCACAATATACATTCTTATGCATATGCAGCACAAGTATCACCCTCATTGACCTGAAGACTCCACGAGTGCTGCGTGTCAGCATAAATCCTCAATACAAAGTGACTGGGAGCCAGACAAACTGAAAATCCAGCCAATGCCCAGAAAATACCAGCAAAGCCCTGTATTCTTCTGCAGTGAAAAAATATGATCCCCACTGCCATCATTTTTGGTAACAAACTGGAACTGCCTCAGAACAAGCCAGGAGTCCAGTGCATTCAGTCTGCTGAGAGCACCAACTGGATCCAAATGCACAGAGAGGGTATTCTCAGTACCTTTCCTAAAAGCAGCTCTTGACTGGTAGGAACTGTGAGGAAGTTACATTTAGGCATATCTATGTGTGTATATATATATATACACATATATGTATTTTTAGCCTACTGACTCACACTTGTGCTCAGGATATGAGAAATCTACGTTCCTCAGACTGAAGATGGTGTACTCCCTGATCTGCCATATCACAGGGTAGTTCCAGGCTATTAGATTTTAAGAGGGGTTGGGACAACTCTCATTTTTACTGAAGCCATGAGAATGAATAGAAAAGCTGCATGGAGCCAGAAAGGGAGAAAAAGGAAAAGTATGACTCTGCACCCTAATAGGATATTCACTAGAGAAAGTGCAATTATAATTTCCAGCTTCTGCTCTCAAGATTGTTAATGTATTGTACATTGAGTAGCTATTAAGTGAAAATTTGACACAGTCTTGGGAACAGGATTCAAGCACAGCATAACCACAAGGGAACAATCCTGCTGCCCTGTATTCTTTTTCCAGCTCTGAAAAATCTTGTCTTTTCTCTACAATGGCTTTAGCAAAAGGCAAAGTCTGTCTTCACTCCAGGCAGTCTGTAGGTTAGTAATTACTGTGCTGCCCCTGGGAGTTAATAAGATCTTAGGCTGTGCTCGTGGGTGTTCCTGCTGACACTTTTAAAACTGTTGGCATGTCTCATCAACCCTAACCTTTGGTTTGGGAGGTTTTGAGAGGGGAAGGGTGCAAGGCAAAAGCTCCCAGGGCCAGTAAAGGTCTGTCCTCCCTGGCTGCTTGTGGTGTCAGATTCCATGGGCAAGGTTACGCCGTGTTTTGTTGTCCACTTGCCCAACATGACTGGTACTTGCTTTACCTAATTAGAGCAAGTTGCCTTCACGGGGGGTAGGTTTTCCAGTTCCCTTTCAGACAATCAAAGGAAGGAGACAGCAGTTATCATGGGGAGTGCTGACTGCATTAGGTACTTTGGACCTGCCAGATCTTGTGTTTCGCCTGCCAGTACCAGGAACTGGCCATTATCCAAGACAGCATGCATGGGATTCACATAGTTAAAAACAGGTCTCACGTACAGCGCAGACCCAGTCATCCTATCCACTGTGTCTGCAGAGCTGTAGTCAAGGGAACAATTTACCTTCCCTTACAGAAAAGATCTAAAGCATGTTAGATCTGTTAACACCTAAAAAATGCCTATTTTACTCTCAACTATATGGCAACATCTGGGCAATCAGCTCAGAGACTGTCACCCAAACTGCAAATACCTAAAGTTACTCCACATGGATCTTTCTCTGACTTCATCTTTGGCCTCCTATATGGTGACATGAACATACTGACCACAATTGTTCTTTGGGCCAAAGCAGAAGATAAACCAATCCCCCGAAAACACTGGGTTATTTCATGGTGCTTTGTGTAGATTTCACCTTCAATAAGCATTGGACCAAATCTTATAAACTTAGAGGTTCTCTTCCTGTACCTCACTCCCTTCTCAGCTCTCACTAATTTAAATAGCAATGAAGTAACTCTCATCATCAGGCAGTCCAAGTACTTATCACAAATTTGCTATACAACTCTCTTAAATCCATATGTTTTACCCCAAGGAAAAAAGAGCACAGCTCACCCATTAGATCTAACGAAAAATTTCAAAAGCCCATCACTAGTTTTGCAAAGGAAATTAAACATACATACCTACATTGTTAACTATTAGAGAAGATGTTTTTCAAACTGGAATATCAGAATGCACCTTGCCTCTACCATCAAGGTTCTGGAATTCTCTTCAGTGGCAATTTCTTTTCAGGAAGAAGTATCCTTGAATGGACTAGGCTTCGAATGGCTATCACACATAGCACAGACTTTTTAACACAGTAAGAAAGCTGAAATAAACATTCTGAGACAAAATTTATGCAAAAAAGATTAATTAAGAAACCTGTTTATAATGCCTCCAAAAGTGAGGCACTAGACTATTGGTCATGAAATAAATGTTCCCTGCAAAGCAAGTAGTGAACAGAGAATTAATTGAGAAAGTGACCTAGGACTGAATTCTCCTCATCTTTCTCAAACCTTTGCTGCTCAGGGTATTTTAATGAAAATCCTTCCCTACCCTCATTATTACAAAGTGCAGCTCTGCTGTTAATGGCAAGGCTATGATTAATGCAACAGCTCTGCCCCAGGAATTGGGTTATTTAGATCTGAGGTGGTCAGATCTGATCAGGGCCATGTTGAAAACGACACTGATGGCTCAAACTCCATCACAACAAGCTGTGTCCCCACAGCAGTATGCAGTTCAGAAACAGGCCAGAAACTGTGCAAAGCGTGATTTGTCTTGTTCCCAAATTATATTGCAAATGTCCCTTAGTGCAGCTACAGAAACCTTTTTTTCTGAATTGCAGTCTGCGTGCTCCTGTGCGCTGATACAACAGGTGACCCAAACTGCTCCTTTGCTTTGTAGAAATTGAGCAGACAGAGTTCAGGCCAGAAGAGATCATTTGGCCATTTAAACAACCTGCTCATGCCTCTCAGCCTTCAGCTTCACTCCCCTGTTCTTATCAACTGCCCAATACTGCAGAAAAAACACATTCAACTAAAATATATTAAAAAAAAAAAAGACAAAGACAAGAAGGCTTATTTGAAGACAAATGGCAAATAATCTATTTACCTATTCTCAGTTTTTGCCCATCAGTTCATATTTAGACTCTTCTTACTTTGAAGAGGTACTAGTGTGTGGTATTTGCTGAGCATTAAAATACTATCACATGATAGTCATGCAATCACACAAGATTCTTTCAAAAAATGAATAAACTGAATTTTATGTACTTTAATGCTTTCTCTAACTTAAAATAATTTCAGCTCCTCTCATGTGTCTCCATTCCAAATTTTGACAATATTTTTAAAAGCTGGCAGGGCAGGTTTATGCAATTCTCACAGCAGCCTTACCAACAGACTGGGTGAAAGTTAAATCAAACCCCAAGCCCAAAAGTTAATCTTTTTCTCACATCATGAATTATGTTAACCTTTTTTGCCGTAAAAACCTTTATCAAGCTCTTTTCCACCTGTATCCATTACTGAGGACTTCTCTGGGAGACTGTGCCTGCCCAGCTTTGCAGTGTGCACTCCCCCTTCCAGAAGCACCCCGTAACATTTGGGTGAGCTGAAGCTATTTGTGCTTGGAAGCACAAAAACAGCCATGCCCTCATCAAAACCCGTTCTGCTCATTCCTTGGGTCATTCACAATTATTTATTTTTAAGAAAGCAATCATATATTTTTTCCCAATTATTTGCAAAAGAGAATAAACCTGAACCCTACCTTAAAACCCAGTTCATGACTACTTTGACATTGGTCCACTCTAGCTGAGAACAAGGCCGAACCAACCAAGCCATATTCCTACGTTTTTTGCTAGCATTATTTCAAAATATTTTGACTTTGTGACATTATTTACAAAACAGATATCTATCTTGTAAATGAACTGAAAACATATTTAGATTTTTTTTTTATCCCAATAGTTATATTTCCCCTGAATTCATGCCCTTAAATCTCTTAGGGAATTATTCTTCCCTTAATAATAATATTAATGGTGATGTTGTGTTTTTTCTTTACTTTACAAGAGATTCTGGAAGTCAAGAGAGAGCACAGTGCATGAGAAGACAATTACCTTCTGCATAACTGGAAAAACACATATAACTTCATCCATATACTTAAATAACATAGTTGATATATTAATTTAAGCTAATTTAATTAACATATTTAGAAGTATTAAAGCTGACATTAAGAAAAATCAACAAAATCTTCATAGACCCATATTCTGGTTTTAACAATTGTATACTTGAAGTATTCTGTATATTAGGTGATTATTGCTTAGTTTTCTTTACACTTTCCACATCCTCACAACCCCTGTCTGTCTCCTTTTGTTTTCCATGTCCATTGGAAGAAGGCAAGGAATTTCATCTCCCTTCTGTCTGTATTGCATTTACTACATGACTGGAGCCCCCGGCTACTGTAGCTGTACAAACAGTGAATACATGCAAGCGTGCAAGATGTGAATATGTTTACTCATTTACATAAACATATATCATACCTGCAAATTCACATGTTTACCATTGCTTACTATTGAATTTAAAAGAACCAAACAGCAAACCACAAATGAATTCCCAGGTCCAGCTCTGCGTTCATTACAATCTCTGTTGCAATTACAGATCCACTTAGCTTCCTAATTTCTCTCTGAGAACTTAAACTGCTGCTTAACTTAAATTTAGGTGCCAATTTCATTGCAGATGTTCAGCTTGCTGCTTGGTTAAAGGATTTGCAATTATGTTGTGCAGATTTGCTCTTAGCTCTCAGCTCTATCATCAATAAAGCAGAACTAAGTTCTGGCTCAGTGTCATCCCTGCCTTCTTGAGTTATGCATGAACCTGAGCTTTTTGTCTGTTTGGGAAGAAAAAAAGCTGCAATATGGGAGCTTAATTCATTGAAAATGAAAGAACAAATGAAGAAGTTAAGGAGATTTTTTTTAAATTTGAGCTTCTATACATTAATAAAAATGTCTTCTTTTTTTATAAACTTGTATGTGTTTATACATATATTTGTTGGAGGATTTTTAGGTGGTTGGTTTTTTTGACTTTTTTTTTTGCTTCCAACACCTGGTCATTCAATATGCAAAGCTTGCTAAATTTAATTATGATACTGTACACCTGCACTTCTCTCTGTTGCCAGAAAGCATTCCTCTCTGAAAAAGAAACAAATAAAATGAAGTAGAGAAAATCTGACCCTTCACTCCAGAAGGTTTGTGCTTTAGCATGGCTACCCCCTGCATTACTAGTAAGATTTTTTTCATTTATTAAATTATTACAGGTTTAATTTCAGAAAAACTAAGGCAATTTCAGAGAAGCCTAATAATAACCAGCCTGCAAATACTTGTCAAGGTGTAAGATTTAATTTTTGGCACTATTATGAAATGATCCAGAGCCTACCAAATGCATCAGGATTTAAAGGCACTTCCCACACCAGAACACCTGGGCTTTGAGTTTTTCATCGTATCATTGCATTGGGGATTAGCAACCTTTAACACTAAGATTACTGGTTTATGGCAAAGTGATCTGATGCGTCCTATCCAAACTTTCTTAAAAATTCAGATGAAGTCACAAAAACCAGTTAAAAAATATATATTTACCTATCTCAACACTACTGAAGTTTCACTGAAGTTTGGCCAAAGTTTCAGGTCCATTTCATTGCCCAAACTCTGGACAAGCTGTGATCCACAAGAGTTCCAGTGATGCACTAGACTTACACCTTTACAAGCCTATTCACTGCAAGATAAAAGTAGTCAGCTAAGTAGCTGCATCCTCCTACACTGCACACCTTGCAGTGAGTCAAGCACACCAAAATGGTTATGCAATTTAATTACACCCTCGGATAATCTCCTTAAAAGCAAGCTGCACTTCTAGAGATTGGAAGCCACGTAAAGCCTTCACAGAAGTGCCACGAGTCCAACACTCCTCACACAGGCAGCACATCTTGGTTCTGTCTTTGCTAGGACCAAGCTGACCTGTCAGGTGACAAATTTCAAAAGAATTTCAGGTATCTCCCATTTTGCATACTTAACTCTAAATCTAAACAACAACAACAACAATCTATTTCTAGCAAATATTAAACATCCGCATATAAATGCTCCTATTATTGGGAATCACTAGATTTTTTTTGTTTTTAATAGTACATCTACTTACTCCCTAATGATATCATTAAAAGGACACACTTCCTCTGTGAAGAATGCAATCCAGACAAAATATGTTATTATCACAGACAATGGTGAGCTCTTCCACATGTTCCTGTGTTTCAGGTTGCTGACTCAAACCCACTTAATAAAAAACAGTAAAGACTTGATTTATTGCTCAAGTCTCTCTTAATTACACCCTCTGAAAAAAGCACCAGAATTAATTTGATTTCAACCTTCTATTCATTTATACTATTTAGTTTTTAATGTGGAAAAATAGAGCATTTCAAGCCCCATACTTCCCCTAGCAGGACGTGAACTGCAATGCAGATGACAAGTTCATTAAACTCCATTATTTTAAATGAGGTTGCAGAATCGTAGGAGCAGAGGCCACGGCCCAGACCTCTGCATCAGAGCCAAACTGAAATGCCCACAAAGCAAGGAAAAATAATTCTAGTCCTGAAACTGAGCTAATAAGGAACCTGCTTGGCCTCACAGGTAACACAGAATTGCTGACAGCAAACACAGTAGTTCCCTGTTCCCCAAACAGCCCTCTAAGGATGCCTGTCACCCTCCCTCACATACCTATGCAGGCATGGTCCTTCTCCACCAGGAAGTCTTACTGAAACCCAAAGGGCTCTGAAAACAGAGAAAAAAAATCTGGCACAAGGAGAGGAGCAGGTGCCCGTGGCTGGGGAGGAAGACAAGACAAGAATGATCCCAGTAGTGAACTGCACCCCAAAAATTCACCTCTGAGAAGAGCTACTTATGTCAAGTACAACGCAATGACACTACGCAGCTGCACAGGATCAGGTTTCAAGACCTGTATGGTCACCTTTACTTTGCTAGAAAACGAATACTAAGACAAGTTTGTGTGTGCTGCTGACATAACCTGGTGTGCTTACTTTGCAAAGGTAGTAGTAAATTTAAAGGAAAGTCTGAAATTAGTGATTGTAGCAGAGTATTCACAGAATTCTGGCAAAGTGCTTAATTCTGTGGAATTTCTTTCACAGAAAACTTTCCTTTTTACATTGCACTGTGTATTGTTTCCTCAGGTCAATTTTTTTGTTATTTACAAAATAAAATGGACAGGGAATGAATAATTCACATGCTTGTGTCAAAATCATTACTCTAACCTTCCTGTTAAGAAAAAAAACCCCAAAAAACAATGAACATCTAAATTTGTCATAAAAGTAGCTATATGTTTGGCACAATTATTTTCTCATTTTAAATTAAGATTAATGAATTCAGATGGATTGATCCAAGACATATATTTCATTTAAGGTATTTACCAGACTTTGTAAAGGTATATTCTACGTGCCAAAAGTACAACCCATCTCCTCACTTCTGCTCCAGTTTTCTTCTTCATATGCAACACAATAATCCCATGAAGCTGTGACAATTGCCTGTCCAACAGGTGGACAACAGGCAGCAACCTAAGGAATTTTGAGATCTGCACATCTCTGTTTTCATTATTAATATGCTTTTTCCCATTCTTTCCAGTCAACAGAAATAATATACTTAGATGATTAACTAACTGACTTACAATCCTCCGAGGTAAGGATATGCATGAAGCACATCAAGAAGTTGGAAGTTGGAAACAACCCCTGTGAGGCATTTACATTTAGTTCAAATGTGTCATTTGCTAATAGAGCAAGCATTGCAAATTAAAGCATATATAGATGGTTATTGTGACTGCTGTTGCTCTTCAAAGCATCTCTCAGAAACACAACATCATACCTAAAAATTCTACGTGCTGTGTCAAGCACTTAAAATAGAATAAAACTTATATAGGTTACACTCCTTACACCAGTCCTTTATACCTATGTGTTATGGCACAGGGTATTTTATCCCTCCAGAAATATTTCCCCATTCATAGTTTTAGGCACCTCGATGTGGCTGTAGAGCGTGTGAGCTGATTTCTCACTGAATAAAACTTTTGTGAATTCAAAAGTAGTGTTTCCTTGTGGATTTCCACCATAGCATCTAAGATAAAGTGCAAGAAACAGCCATAAATGAGCACATATAAGCAGGGGTTGCAATTCCAATAGCCTTAGCAGTAAATATTCTCCTGTGTGGTTTGAGCTGGGTCTCTAAAGGTTATTACACACTCTCCATTTCTGCTGATTTATATGACACCTACTCGGTATAACTTTGTGCTGACATACACCTGAACAAATTTTTGATAAACACATACTGGCACAGAAGAAACCTGTCCCATTACACACTTGTGCTAGTATGAATTAAACTACTCATTTGTGTATTCCATTTGTGCTCTCCTACCACCCGACTGCTAGTTAGAGAGCTGCATTTTGGTCTCTAGCACGGTACCCTGCTAAATAAAAACATCAACTTGAATCCTCACCTCAAAACCTGACAACTCAATTACTGCGTCAGGGCATCAAGAAGAACAAACCTCCACTCAGCAGCACACCTCTGGCTTTCCCAAATACAGCTGCACGCAGACAAAAGGAAAAGAGTGGTAAAACAGGGCAGGCCCAAAATAACTGAGTACCTTTTTGAATCCACTCCTCCTTTTGCACTTGTGAAGGACTGACGTGTGGTAATTAACAGCCTCTTCACACCATTACACATCAGCCAGAGCTCACTGTCAGTTTTCCACCTCCTTTGGCAGGGCGGTTCCTTCCCGTAAGGCAGAGCCTTCTGCAGGATTTGCAGCTCCTGAGGAAAGGTGGTGCACAGCGAGGCCTGGGCTGTTCTCCAGTCAGTTCATCCAGAGATGCTCACAGTGAGCTCATCGTGCCCAAGCCTTTCAGCCCAAGGTTTACTTTTCAGTCTCGTTGCCTTTCTCTGGCACAGGTACAAAATGTTTTCCCTACCATCTGCTCATCTGTGATATAAGCAGGGTCAGCAAAATGTTACATCAAGGTAATTTACACCTCTTCATGCTGACTTACCAATAAGTAACACATCAGGACTAAGATGAATCTATCTACAGACTTCCTAAGGTGGACAAGCATTTCTGAGAGGCTTCTCGTGCTACACTGCCTGTGCAACTGCCAACCACACACAATTAAAGGATTTACCAGGTACCATTTGCTCCAGCCACCTTTGAACACTTAAGAGAGTTACAATGTCATTACACTGTAGGAATCCTAATTTTAAGAACTCAGCTCCACAGCCTTCTAACAGGTTACTTTTCTATTAAAAACAAAAGAACAAAACCCCCAAACAAACAAAAAAAACCCAAACAACAAAAACCCCAAACAAACAAACAAATAACCCACACACACAAAACAACAGAAGTTGTCAAGTCTTTCTTAAATAGCTGAACCAAGATGCTGTATTAGTTGAGAGGTGGCTGGTTTGTTGTGGTTTTAAAACTCGAGTTTCAAAAATTCCCCTTCCTTGAGCAATGCCAGGATTTACCACAATGGCCCAGACTACGAATTCTGCTTTTGAATCAGCCCTACCCAACATGACACCCTTCAGTGACATTCACATTTGGATCCTTAGCTGTGGCTCCTGTGTTATCCAGTCTTGCGTCTGAGGGATGCCTGCCTCAGCAGGGTACAAGAGGGAGAGGTTGATGAGGAGCCAAGAGACAGAGCTGCATTAATGCAGAAAGTAAAAGGTCAGAACTCAGGGAGGGACTAATGAAAGGGAACAGGAGGAGAGAACAGTTCATTCTGGGGGAGAACATACTGTTTGCTATTTTAAATTCCATGCGAAGAATTTTCTCTCAAAATAAACTATTGGGATTTTTTCAACACAACAGTACTGCTACACAAATTCTCTTTCAATAAAAGTAGTCCTCTTATAATAAAAAACTATGAAAGAAACCCCCACTAAATAACTGTAATGCAAAACATTGCATTTTGCTGAAATATTTCATTTCCCCTCTTCTACTATCCAGAAAAATATTAAAAACTGTAAAACTATTTATGTATTTTAGCAGTTTTCAGCTTTCCCTACTTTTATTTGCAACTATTTCTCATATAAAATAGCAAATAAAACATAACATTTTGATCATATAAGGTTGTATTCTACCTATTACTGACCAAGGATGAGCAGCTACTTAAAATACAGTTTGTGTATATTCATAACACCTTTAAAAGAAAAGTGCTGACAGACCCTTAACAACAACAGCCCCCCTAAACATCTCTCATATAAATTCATCTGTTTAATAAGAATGTCCTCTAATAAGCAGGTCAGAGAACTGCAAAGCAAACAGGGCAGCTCTGCTGTTTCTACTGCTCCCCAGACAATACTCTCATCACATGCAAGATAACCATTCTACTGTGTACACGATTATTAGAAAATAAGTCATTTTAGCTGCACATTTTCTGGATAGTGAACACTGATGTATTTTCTCCTTCAAAAATCAATTGGTTTGTTAAAGCCGTACTCTTGGATGTGAGCACTGCATCTCCCCGGACTCTCTGAAAATGGATCACTCCTTAATGCTGCATCTGTGATTTTTACAGCAAAGTAAATCTGTGTAAGTATGGGAGAAGGCAAGAAGGGTCAGAACTGTCCCTCAAAAGGTACAGAACGATTGACTGACTATCGACAGTTAGAGTTATGGTCCAAATTATGCTCCCAAAGCACCTTCAGCAAAAGTCTTTTTGATGATTTTCAGTTTGGGGTTGAAAAAAAAAAAATATATGTAAAGTACCACTTCTGCTCTGTTCTTAACACAGCTACAACCTCATGCTGTGGGTGCATCTCCAACCACAGAAGGACTTCCCAAAGCCACATCATTGGCGTGGCAGGGATCACCTGCAACCAGGAGATGCCTCCCACCAGCAGCACAGCATCAGGCACAATCCAGAGGAACTTCACTAGCCAATTCCATGCCTCCATGACCCCCAACCCAAATTCTGGCCCACCTGGAAATCATACTCCCATAGCCAGTGATGGGTTGTCTACTGGGTCAGGAGCAGAGAAGGACCGTCCCCAGAGAAAAAACTGGGGCTTTGTGCTGCTTATTGATTTTCTGATCATCTGGGAAGATCCTTAGTGTGTTTTGGAGCTATGTGGAAAAGAGGACACACTCTTTATGTTGGGTTTAAATCCCAGTATCACCTTAGCTCTGTGCTCAGGGATTTCTGAGGTCAGTGCACTGAGACTTTACAACACCACACCTCTGGCTGACCACTTTTGATTGGCACAAAGATCACATGCAGACTACACATGGCCACATTAACCGGCCTCTGGTCAAGCAGAAGACACAACCCAGCTTCATAATCAATCTTATTCCACTTTCTTTCCATGAAACCCAAAGAACACCTTGCTCCCTTGTGCCATCTGGTTGGAGTGACAGAGGGGGAGTGTTTCTGGCACATACCCAGGTCATCCTGAATGCACCCAGGAGGTTTCTTCAGCCAGAGCCAGGGTATTCGTGGGATGAAAGCTAAAGGCACACCCCAGGGGCCAGACAGGTTTTCTTAAGGTGTGTCAAGCCCAACAGACAACCCTCTTCATCCTAATGCCTGACAGACCACACAGCCGACAGGACACAACCCTTTTAGGGCACCAGGTAAGAAGGTGACCCCACATCCTGCTTGCCAGCACCAGTCATGGATGTTGAGATGGACGATCCAGTATGGCAGTCAGGGAACGGAAAAAAACAAGTGCTGCTTTCACATTAGCAATATTTCTGGCCAGAGAAGGGGAACCATGAAAGCCAGAGACTCACGAGAACAGCCAGCCTGCCTGCTTTTGCTCATGAAGGTGCCAGGGAGGATAAGGAAGGACCATCCGGAGGTCGGAGAGAGCAGGCAAGAGTCTCAAACAAGGCTTAGGATTTGGAAGGGGCATCATGGCTACAACTGCACAAATAAGGTGGGCTTGAGAGAACTGTATCTGCTGAGGCCAAGCCCAAGACCATAATATCCTGCTCAGCTAACAACTTCTTTTAAACATGTGAGTTTTCATAACCTATAGAAACTATATCACAGATGTAGACAACACAAACAAAAAGTAACTTTTCTTTTGTATAGTCAGAGAACATCTCAATGTGAACTTCTTTTAGACTTTTTGCACATCATATTTGTCCACATTTATTTTGCTTACAGGTACACAAAAACATTATTATAACACTGGTAGTGTGACACCAAAAAAAAAAATTAAAATGGCATTTTAACAAGTTATTTCTAAGACATTAGAAAATGTATACATTTTTCCAGGAGTAACAGTGACCTTATGCCTTACAAAGAGAACCCAAATACTTTTGAACAAACAATAAAGTATCAGTCACTGCTGTCTCTTGCAGGTGATGCTGAATCATTCTCAACAGCAAAGATTTGCAAAGTTGCAAGTGTTCACATAAATACTGTAAAGCTTTGCCATCTTGAGATGTCTCTCTAAGTCTTGGTGGTTTTGTTCTTTCTTCCCTTTGGTATCTGCCAGCCGCATCAAATTCTCTTAATATTCTGCAGCTATGAAATTCTTTGCTACCTCTACTGCCTATTACCAAATCCAGACTCGAATCCCTCAGCTTTCCACATTCCATTATGTCATTACTCCTTACTATTGCACACCAATTTCACCAATTCTCTTCCATTTTCTGACAACTAATTTTAACTGGAAAGGTACATAGCTGAATATACAACAAATTAACCTGCATTTCTATCTCTCTCAGGCTAATCTCAAGCCAGAAAATTTCTTTGGATTTCCTTTCTATCCTGCATAATGACACAACATCTGATAATACAATTATTTCACAAGAATGAAAAGAAAACATACATCAAGCACTAGAAATTCAGTACTAAAAGATACTTTCAAAGGTCTATTATTGTTACTCAAGCTCACCTTATAGAAAGCAAGCATTTTTTAGAGACTAACATTTTTAAAGCTGAAAATTCAACCCTGCAGCATTTTTTCTTACCAGTTCCGCATTGTCTGCCATTGAAATAATGATGGACATGGAAAGAAGGCTGTTAGGTAATTCTGGAGTAGAACCCGGCATCTGGCTGTATCCATTCATTCAGAATTTCCCATAGTATCCTTGGAGTTGCCTTCATGGCACCCATCCACAACTCCACATAGCACATTGGCACCAACCCCTGACAGAATGTATTTTTACTTAAGTAATGGGGGTTTTTTTGCAGAATCACAGAACATGTTGCTCCAGTTATGCTTCTCTTCACAGTAGTTTCTATCATGACCCTGACAGTGTGGGGGTGTCACTCCAGCCTCTCCTGCTACCAGCTGTGCACTGCTTGCCCCCTTCACCCTAACCTAGTAACCTAACAAATGCATCAGGCAAAGAGATAGTAGTGGGATTTAGAGATTACCTAATTCATCCAGTTGCTATTGAACCACTGCTGGTTAGGGCAAGACAACGAGAACAGACTAAACTTGTCTAAACAGGAGCAGTGATTGATAGGGGCAGCCAGAAAATGAACCTGCTATGCCTGACTATTGCCTTTACCCAGCACTGGTGACAAACACTCTCGACTGCTCACAAATCAGGTGAAAGTTATTAAAATACAAACAACCACATCAGCCCATCACATAATTTTTCCTTTGTTGACTGACTAGGGAAAACAAAAAAAGCAGAAAAGCAAACTGACCTCCCACGACACCTACAGAGCAAGAGGGATGGCCACACAAGTGCTGGACATTACGGCATTGTCTGACACGTTCTTTCATGAGCTCTCACTTTAGACAAAATTTTAATATACTATTTTTTCATACTTCTTATTCTCTGAGAATAAGGCTTCAAAAGCATATGCAAGATTCAGGAAAAAAACCTTTCTTCTCATTATGTGTCTATCTTAGATGATCTTCCAGTCCTCTGGCACTGAAGCTCACTCACTCCTCAAGTAAACCAAGCTTTTTAGTTCTTTCCTTACACAAGCACTCTTGATGCAAATGACTAAACAGTGGCTTATGCAAAAAAATTAGGGACTACCTCTTTAAAATATTTTTCCCTAAAAGCATTGTACTTTTCCCCTATGAAAGGCAAGTTTCCAATTTTAAAAGTAAATATTCATGTAAAAGTATGGAAAAAAATATTTGTTATATACTTGTAAAATTATAATAAATTATGGATTGATTCAAACATAAAGTAAGAGCTAACGGCTGTCTACAGAAAAGAGTTTTTACATCTTAATTCAGAATATATACAATAATGCTCATTAGGTCCTATTCTTTTACTGTTTTCTCCTAGAAATTGCAGGTGATGCGTAGCTTTACCAAACACTATATTTCTCTCAGGTCCATATAAGCCTTTAGAAACCCCTAACCTACTTTTATATCCTGATGTTTGACTCAGAAGTCAGGACCTAGCACAGTAAGATGTGTGGAAGGTTCCTTTGAACTTGAAGAACAAATATTTGAAATTAATATTAGTTTGGATTAGGATGGAAGAGGAAGGATAAGGGAGTATCAATAGAAACAGTGTCCAAAGGTCATCTGTAGACATCTGGTAGGCTAAACAGCTTCTGTGCTTCTGGCTGCTGCAGAAGATGAAATGTGAGTTAATCTGAGAGCCCAACAGAACCAGCTTCTTTATGCCAGTCTTGATGAAGCAAAAATAAGTTATTTATGCTGGTTTCAGCCCCCTCCAACATCAGGCTTTCTCCATAGGTGTCTTTTTCGTGTGTTCTCCTCACCCGACTCTGAGGCTCCTTTCAGTGCTTCAGAGTTCCCTCAGCTATGGAGGCAAAACTGAATTTCACTTTTGGTGACACTCTGAGGAGGGAGGGTGAGGACGTGCAGGGAAGGAGGGATGGAGGAAGCCAAGGGTTCCCCAGCCTTTTCTGACCTTTGGGAGTCCCTCACCTCTTCCTCCATCCTGTGCATGCCTCCGGGCTCCCTCCACTGTCCTGAAGCATCTCTCTTCGCCTATTCAGCATCTTTACAGCATCCCCACACTCGATTTAAAACATAATCAGCTTCTCTTCCCTCAAGCAGGAAGTTCTGCTCAGAGAGAGCATCCCAGGCTATGGCAAAGAGAAAAGGTATTAGGTCATCAGACTTTGCCCTGATAAGGCAAGGACAGCATGGCCAGGTACAGAACATCACTGAGCTGAGGAGCTCTGGAGGACAGAGCTCACTGAGCCCCGGGTGAAAGAAGAGCAAACCACAACTTCTGCTGACCCTGCTCCCAGTGCCAAGGATAACTGAAGGATAACTGAAGTCAAAATATCTCATCATCTTCTTGGCCTTGACAGAAAGAGCTGCATTCCTCAGCTGAGTCTAAAGTTGATTCAGATATTGTTAACAGCAAAAGATGAAAGTATGAGTTGTTAAAATCTCACTCAGATCCTCTTCCACCTTCCGTAAAAATGGACACTAATCAGTATTTTCTCAGTTACTTCAAGTGTGGGATGGGGGGAGAGTCAGCACTGGGCACACAAAGCCCAGACCTGTGCAGAGCACAGACACAGCCCTGCAGACAGCACGGCTCACGGGCACAGGCTGTAAACAAGTGGAAATAAATCAGTCTGTTCCCCCATAAAATTGCTGCCACTTGAACTGCAGTATCTCATACACTGATACTGTAGATAATTCGGTTTCATCTTGATTACGACCAGCATTAACACCCAAAGCAATAAAATCTTTCACATTCTCATTTTACTGAAGCCAAAGGACAAACCTTCTGCAGTGACATATGGCTCTGCTCCTCTGCAAGTATGTTAGACTGCTTACAAAATCTCCTTGTCTAGCAAAGGATAATGCTTTTTAAAATAAATTACCTGCATTAATTTGTATTTTCCACCAAGAAAACCTCACATATCATCATAATCATCTTTCTATACAAAAGATATATGAGTTTCTCACATTGTTTGCACTTTTTTCTCCTTTAATGGGGTGATTTTAGACTATGTCATTGATTATACAGCTGTAACATGCAATTTTTTCCAGCATAAGAGTCAGCTTGGGGCTCACAGACTGCAGAACAATGACTGCATCGTTCAAACAACGTAAAGAACAGTCTAGAGGACATGAATTGAGGATGAAACTAGGTTTTGCAGAACTTTGAAACCAAGAGGTAGTTCATAGCCAATTACTTATGTACAATTTTCAGTATCAGGGCATTTGGTATTACATATGGGTTTCCTTTTTTTTTGATCCAAAAGCTTTCTCTCTAGTATGTGTGCTGATACCCTGTTGCATAAATTTTGGGATGCTCACTTGAGTTAAAGCCCCTCCTGCTCTCCTCAACTGCAAGATGACCAGCTGCCATGGGGAGAGCAGAGATTTTTCCAGATCACTACTCTGGGAGCAAGAACTAACATTTCCACCTCTGTGAAGCAGACAGAGACACAAAACCAAGGTCCCCAATGTCCCACAGCAGACCTCTATAAAAGGCTTCTTATAAGATCTCTTTGTAGTGAGGGAACAGATTTTATATCTTTTCAATTAAAAAATAGTTCTCTGCTTGAAGAACTGCAGCTCCATAAAATCCTAACACCTGATCTACAAGCATCAGCTCATTAGAAAAAAAAAAAGGTAAGAAAAGGTAGGAAAAAACCTAGTTACGCCTCCGCTTGTTTTTCCATCTAAAAACTCTTCTTCTGCAAATAGCCAATTTCAAACTAAGAAAATTCTGTTTATTCATTGTTTTCAACAAAACATCTCCTATCTGTGCCAACAACTTTTAAATAGCAAACAGGATGTGAACTGCATGACATACAGGAGCAGGTTTTGTTTAGCAAATGCTTAATGTCATTGTCATGGTTCCTAAGAAGGCAGCTTGCAGTAACACTGAAATTTGCAATTACTGCAGCTTAATTAAGAAATGCCCATTTCCCATTTACTTCTGATACAGAGACATTCAAGTTTAAAAGAGGGAAAGATTTATTCCTGTACTACTGTACATGAATGAAACCTGTGATGAAAAAACCTTAGTCGTTGAATTTTGAACTATCATTTCCTTTGGTCTGTGATGAACTAATTAAGGCATTCATCCCATAACTATTTATTATTTCAGTATTATTTGAGCCAGCTGATCTGCATTTGTGGCAATCTTGTCTAAGCAAAGCAGGAAGGAACCACAACATTAACTTCACAAGCCACTGCAGCCCTGTGAAACCATGTCATGGTTTAACCCAGCCAGCAACTAAGCACCACACAGCTGCTTGTTCACTGCCCCAGCAAGATGGGGAGGAAGAGAACCAGAAGGGTAAAAGCAAGAAAACTCCTGAGTTGAGATAGGAACAGTTTAATAATGAAAATAAAATAATAATAACTTATAATTAAAAGGAGAAGAACAAAAAGATAATTAAACCCAAGAAAGACAAATGATGCAAATGGACAAAATCTCTCAGCATTGACCAACTGACGCCCAGTCAGTCCCCGAGCAGCAGCCCCCAGGTTATTGCTGGGCATGACATGGTGTGGTGTGGGACATCCCTTTGGCCAGCAGGACTCAACCCTCCCACCTCTGTCCCCACCAGACTCCAGAGGTCTCCCAGACTCTACTGCTCCCCAGCCTCCTCGCTGTGGGGTGGTACAAGGAGCAGGAGAGGCCTCAACACTGTGCAAGTGCTGCTCACCAGCAGCTAAAACATCCCTGAATTACCAAGACTGTTTCCAGCATAAATCCAAAACACAGCTCCATACCAGCTACTATGAAGAAATTTAACTATAAACCAGCACAGTATGGCATCTTCAGAACTTGAGTTAGTTCGTGTGTTGGCCAAGAGATGCCTGGGGATAGAAAAAGGATTCCTTCTGGCAGACTGATTGTTTTTACAGATTTTTGAGATGAAATAGCCTTTTGGAAGCTCCAGCTTCCAAATGGCTAAAATATGCCATTAAATATGCCAGTCATAACTTATTTTCAATTACCATGACAGCAAAATACATTGAAACAAGTAAATCTTTTTTGGCATCATATGTGAAGGGTAATATTTCATGGAATAGCAAAATGATTTTAATCAATGACCTTATTCCTGGGAGGGGAACAACCAACATTTTGAGGCTAGTATAAATCTCTTGAGATATTTGAAATAAAGGCCAGCAAGAAGGTTTGACTTCTAATTGGCAATGCAATGGATCCAGAGACATGAAATGGGCACTAACTGGCTGATTACCTTTTTAGTGAACATGGATTTGTAATTTGTACTGCAACATTAAACACATCCATCAACCCTTTGCCACTGAGTGAAACAGTGCTGAAAGAGGGATTCTTTTCAGCCCAAACTTCTTTCAGAGCTCTCCATTTCTTCCCTTATAACAATTTCTGGCTCAAGTGTTTCAGTGGGGGAGCTCTAACTGGAGGGGCAAAAAGATTATCCCTTGGGCTTTTAAGGCAAAGGCAGTGACACTATTTGAAATGGAAAAAATCATAGTATTACACTGAACTTCAAATATTTGTAACAAAAACACTGAGTGCAAGTTTGACACCTAAAGTTAAATTTACCATAACAAAATTGAAATGAATAAAAAAGTATTTGAGTCATGGAATAGGACCAGTATTTCTTATCTGTGTATCAACATTATATTATGTTTTGTTGAACATACCGATCCTTTCTTTTTTTTTTTACAGCTATTATTCACAGAAGACTTTTAACTAAGAAAAAAATAAGTGAAAGAAATCAACTATTTAGAAAACAATCATTCACCAAACACGTCAATCGAAATTACAGGTAAAATTGAGAGGAAACTTTTCCAACAGCTACTGTCAGTGAAAGAACAATTCGTTCCACTAAATTACTCAGCACAAGCCATCGCCAAAATTCCATTAATATGAAGGCAGCCTGTCAGCAAAGTAGGAAGTTTTAATTATTGTAGAAGTCTAGTAAATCTACACATCTCTAACTTGGAAGTGAAAGAGAGATTAAATCAAAAGACTAACAGGAGACTATTATAATTTGGAAAGGTTGGGGTTTTTTTTAAGCCACAGTAAGCAAGAAGCAGTCAAGTTTACTACTTAAAGCTAGAAAATGGATTAAAATTTAAAAATAAAACATTACTACCCTGAAAACCACTCCTCCTCCAGAGAAAACAAATTGATTTAATTTTGGAAGTACACAGCTATTTAAACTGCTTCCACTGCGACTGGATATTGCAGGTTGCCTTCTGTAAATGTTCAATAAACTATGAAACTATTGGCAATCTTGCTATCCAAAAGTCCACCAAATGAATTTTCCCCCAATACCTTTTCTATCTAAGCTTCACAGGAATAGAGATACAGCAGCACAGTATAGAATAAAGAGAGAGGACTACAGGACAAAGAAAAAAAATCTGAAGGATTTTTTTTTCTCATTAGTTTTCAACTCCTCTCAATTTATTTTTCTCCACCAGCACGTTATAGTTTCTAGTTGGGTAATATACCTCTTTCTCATCTACTATAGAGTTTATGATAGAGAAAACATCAATTGCAGCTCAATAACAGAGAGAGCTAAAAATAGACATTCTTGATATTAAAAAAATCACACAGTGAGCAGCTGTTCACAATCATACCTGTACACAATCATACCTGTCCTGTTTCTTCCAGGAAAAAAACTATCATGATATAGCCTAATCTCTGAAAGACTCAGTGAGATAATGCAGTTTAAAGACTAAATACAATCTTAAAAGAGTTCACATTAAATAGATTAAATTAGGTATGCATTTTCAACCTTATCGTAGCATTGCAAAATCCTCTTAACACAAATTTTTACTGCATTACGTTAGAAACAAAAACATTTTCCATTTGACATACATTGTTCCTTGAAGAGATAAGAGTTCAAACATTAAATGTTGTATTCCCTTACTCAGCCTTAACATCCACTGCTGTTACCAACCTTAAATCACACTGATCCTACCACAGGGCAATAGAGGAACAAGCTGACACAGCTGCAAAATCTACCAGATATTCTCAACTTATGCAGAGCAGAAGCCAAAGCTATTTCAGTAAAGACCAAATTCCAATAAATAGCTTGGGACCATAAAATATATTTATTGTTTTGTCTACCTCTAGAGCAACTTTTGTTGCTGTTGCCATGGAGGTTGTAGGGCATGAAAGAAAACTCTGTTTAAATTAAAGGCTTGGAACGGCATATAATGGAGAATGACTTTTCATTAACAGGTCTCTTTACCTGTTAATCAACAGCACTATAATTAATTCACTTTCAGATTGTTCTTACTTATTAAATGAGGACATATAACAATAAAAGCCTCTCACTGTTCTTTATTACAAAGCGTTTGTTCTAAGCATTAGAATAAAGAGAAGTATATATTTTCCAGTTCAGTTTGGATGAATGTCCTACTGTGGACCAAATCAATCCAAATCAAGGACTCCCAGTAATAGGTACACAACTTGGGATAAAACTTCTACATTCTTTATTCAAAAATAATTTTTTTAAAAAAGCATATGTTGCATCTGTTCAAAGCAATCATGGTAAGTGAAAGGTGTTTTCATATATTATATATTTATGCTTTTCATGTGCATATAAACTTGCATCTCATTTAGAATATTATAAAGTAATACCCTCCTCCTCTGCTTCTTGCTTGACATAATGGATGTAAATAATTACTACATATATTTTTCACACACAAGCTATCTTCAGACAGAAAAGATTCTCTATTTCATACAAAGACAGTTATCACTTTTGCTCTGCTGCAATAGATACACTGACAGGTGATCCAAGTCATAAAGTTTTATTACTCATTTCTCCTATATTCTCTGAGAAGTTACTTAGCCAGGACCACAATGTCCTCCCCCTGAAAACCATAAATATTTTTTTCCTATTATGTTTACTGTCTAAAGGCAGATTGAGAGTAAAAAACGATTAGTGCTTGTCAAATGCTATGAAATCAGAAACAAAATGGTGTTCACTAAATGATTATTGTAATGCTACGACAGTCAGATGATGCACAGTTTGGGCACTGAACAGGGAGAAGGATTTTAACAAAATATTTGAAGAAAATACTCCTGAAAAAAAGGAAAAGAAAAAGTCATCTTCTGCACAGAAAAACTTGTAACTGCAAAGAATCATCCAAAAGAATGTTATTCAGAATATGTATAAGAAATCTACAGCTTTGCCTCCCACATAGTCAAGAAAATGCAGAGAGTGAATAGTCTAGTCATTCATTAATGTCCTTGCAAAATTAGTACATTTTGAAAGTACATTTGATTCATGATCTCATATCTTAAGCATATGTACTATTAGACAGGATTACTGAAGTTTTCAAAAAGAAAGACAAGCAGCAAGTCTATTTTAAAAAGCAGTTTTCCCAGGCAGGGGATGAGTTCCAAGTTTTCTAGTCTGTCTTCTTTTAGACATTCCCACCAATGCCTCTGTTAGTTACCAAAGTACCTCAGTAATTAATCTGATTGATCCAACTAATTACTGCTACACTGGGACAATATTCATTCATTCACTGACATTTAGGGGGACAAAGGCAAACAGTAGTTTCACTTCTGACAGAAAATAGATGAAGCCCAAAATAAGTAGTTGTTATGCACTTTGTTCTTGGAATTACACATTTTTAAGCAATCAAAATGCTAAGCAGAAGATATCATTTAGCACCAGGAAAAATTGTCTTTTGACAATTTTTATTACTATTTTTTGTTCATAAAATCTTTTATGCAGGTTTTTTCTTGGTGTTTGATTTGTTGGTTTGGGGTTTTTTTTAGTAAAGGTGAACGCTATAAAGAAAAATACTGCCTATTATTCTATTTTTTCAACAGTCATAACCCAAATATCTTCATCATTAAGTAAACCACACTTGTGAATGTCCCTTGACATAAGAAGAGGACAAAGCATGATGGATTTAGAGCAGAGGCACACTGCTGCAGTGTCACTCCAAACCAGGATTCATTTGCTTTCCACCTCATTGCCAGAACATTATCCCTTGGTGTTCTCTTCTCTACAGACCACTCTGTCCTTTTCAGGCTCTCGAGTTTCATGATTCATCAGACTCAAACCTTACCGAGATTCTCTAATGCCTTTATCAAACAGCTGTACTTTTCCATGTCCTCTCAAATAGTAAAATTTCCTTTTCTTTTTAGTGCAATAAAATTGTGAAATAAGAAACATCTCTGAACATGTCCAATGAATGTGCCAACAGCAGCTATGTAGCTTACTCAAAAAGAGATAACAAAGAGGTCCACCACACACTGATAAGATACATGAAAAAGTCAAGACCTCTAATACCTAAATATATTTTCATGAAACATTTAGCATGCTAACATAACATACATGTACAAGGTTACCCTAAATTGTAAATATAGAGCCCAGTACATGCTAAAAAAAGCATCAGAAAAATAGGATTCGCTTGGGGTTTTTTAGCAAACACAACTTGTAAGAGTGAAGACTTCATATCAACTCAAATATTCCATGGAGAATGTAAAAGAAAAAAAAAGGCAAATCCAAAAATTTCAGAACTTTAATCCTACTTAATATCAGATCTTTACATTAGATTTTGGAGATTCATCCACCTTGTCACCATAAATGCATAATTTTGAAGAGAGATATACCAGATAATTATGGTTGCTCTCCAATGATGTCAAACCATCCTGCACATACGTCCCCCACTCCCCCAACCTACAGGTGGGGAGGAGCAATCTTTCAATCAAACTTCTTGAACCAAACACCAAAATGCCCCCCAAATCACTCAAAAGAACACTCAAAAGAACAATTTTTCTAGCAGTGCTTCCCTGGTTCTGTGAAAGCCGATGCTGATACCTGGAGCACGAAAATGCAGTACCACAGGTTACAACACTAAGACAGAAATTAAAGTTTCCTTGTGACAACACAGCAGAGTTCTTGCCTGGGCTCTAAGAAAAAGGTGGCCTTTTTCATAATAAAATAACACTGTGCAGCACTCAGCAGATCCAAGACCTATTTACTAGCACAGGACATGGGAATACAAAGAATTACCTGTGGCTGCTGGTAGATTTATGGCTGCCTCTCATAGCTGGTGCAGAACAGCTCACTGTCAGTGAAGTCTGAGTGATGTTTTTTTGCCCTTTAGGAGCTACATCTTCAGATTCTTCTCAAAAAGAACACCCCACAAAAAAGCTTTTAGTGACAATTGGGACAGTGGATAACCACAGCTGCATTATCATGCTAAGCATCTTTTCCTAAGGAGAGTGTGACTCCACCTTTGATTACTACTCCAGGTCTAATGCCGGCTGGGCTGGGCATTTCTACCCCAGTGTCACGCAGGCAGCTATTTTAACACCACACTGAGACACACACAAGACACAAAGGCATCGTTTGGAAGATGGATGGGCCTTTTCCTCAGTGAGGGAAAAAAACCCACCACACTGTTTCACAGCACAGGAGATGAAGTCATCACTGCACTGACATTTTTAACCTTCCGGTAAGACTTAAAATGTTAATTTTTTCACCTCCAATACCTCAAATAGGTCAGGGGAAGTGAGAGCTAACACGAGGGAGTACACAGGCTAATGGGAAACTGGAGTCTTCCTCCCAAACAAACTCCATATCATGTACTTGCTCCCATTACATAACTGTCACATAACCTAATGAAGAACAAGTGTGGGGGACAAAAATGTGAACCACTTTTGATCCTGGTGTTTATTTCCATAGAATTATTTCAAAAGGTATGTGTATTTCTTTAAGAAATGTAAAATATTTCTAATAACTAAGATACCATCCTCACAACCACAGATTCTAAAGAATAGTTAGGTGTTAACTCAGCCTTGATTTCAATTGAATTAAGTGTGCAAATACTTCTAAAAATGTGGATTTTCAGAATATCATTATACAATGGCAGATTTTAAGCTTTACTCTTTCTTGAGTAAAGAAGATTCTGACAAGATTCTGACATTCTTCTGACATTACTTATTCAAAGCATATTTTAAAAAATTAAGTGTCTGACAAAAAAATCCCATTATTTCCTTGAACTTGTATGAAAGAACCACTGGAAGTAAATCCTAGTGTTTAAATAGTCGGTCAGGTTTTTACTGCAAACATACATGCATTCCCATTTATTTCAGAATTCAGGTTAGAAATGACATCAGGTGGTATTAGAAATTCAGTTATTTGTGAAGAATATCCACGTCCTTGGAAAGCACAGAAATTCTCTACGTACAATAAAGCAAGCATAAGAAGTAGCACTTGTTGTTACTCCTCAGAAGTCTGAATTTAGTTATAACAAGCACTGATGCTTACTGAAAGGGTTTGAAGAGCTTAGGCTCAGATTTATAGTGTCATTTGACAAAAATTCAATGGCTTTTGAAGAGCAGTGCCTTGCAAACGCAGATGTTGCTGCAGACATCTGTTAGCTAAACAATGCTGAGGTGCATCTCCCTCTGCAATCCCATCCTACCAGGCAATGATCTGGAAAACCTCAAAGCATAACACATTAAGTTAAAGAAACCATTTCAGGGATCCTGACTTCTCTCCCTTATCATCTGTAGCACATGTTTACCGTTTATGGCTCATCACCAGCACATGCAATCACTTATATTCCAAATGTTCAAGGAGCTCTGCAGCTGAGGAAGAAAATATGTTAATATTCGGAACTACCTGGAGAGATCCAAACTTGGAAAGGCTCATGACTTTGCACTGCAATGCTTGGGTGCCTCTGACACAGCGTGCTAACCTAAGTCCCTCCTAACAAGTGCAGATTGCATACATAAGGCAGTATTGGTTCAGCTGTGCAGTGCTGTTTGCCCAGCCTTTCAGAAGCACAGCTTCCCAAACACTGCTGCAGACATCAGAGCGTGTCTTCCGAGGAGAAGGTTGGTGTTTGTCAGCGAGGCCTGACTTAATGATGCACTCTGCGCCAACGACTGCATTTAATTAACTTTTCTTGGTTGGCCTCACAGAGTTGTTTTCTACTATCTGATCTTGTCTGCATGAACCCTGTTATGATTTCGTGAGGGAAGGAGGCTTGCAGCCACGATCTCTTTCATAAACAAAACTGCCCTGATTTATAAAGGATCTGTTGATAGGAGCAAAGATAATATGGTATATCATGGCATGGATGAAACACAGCAGAAAGCTGCTTTCTGGAGCAAAATATCTGGAGATTAAAGCTAAAGGAAAGAATGCCATCTTTCCAAATGAGCAGTTCAAACACTTAAATAAAGGGAGAAAAGAGGCCAATAAGGGATAGTTATTTTGAAATGAATGCTTTCATCGATACCACATGGTGTCTCTCCCAGTGGCACTGCTAGAATTCAACAGTGTGATTTCATGAGAACTTGTCTTTGTTTTCCTGCTTTCAGGAGCCAGTTTGTTTAAACCTTCCAACAAGGAAGATATACGAGCTGATGTTTTACATGAGCTGCTTTAGTTATCACTTAAAATGCAAAACAAAACATGACGTATTCCCACTTATCCAGCTGTACTAAACTTAGTATATAAATACAAGAACTGTTCAAGGGTAAGTGAAGAATTTCTGTCTCAGATATCCTCTAAAAATTCCTTCTTGATGCTTTTTTCTTTTCATACAAACGCATTCTAAGCAGAACTGTTACGGAAAAAATACACACATGGGAAAACTCTTTTACTTAAACTTCTAACCCAGACAGCAAAGCTTATGTGAATGTGTGAAAGCTATAACCCTCTTTACCCACAACTGTGCCACTACACATACCCTCACTGCAAATCCTATTCCTTATATTATTTTTATATATATATATATATATATATATTGTTTAATTCAGATTTTATTTGCTTCCTGTTTTATCTGTAACAGCTTCCCAGTATTTACTGGGGACCAAGCATTTCCAATGCCATATTATTTTCTAGTTGAGTCTGCAGCTCACAAGCATATTCACCTTTCCTATCAAGTCTTTTTAGCTGCAGGCTTTCAAGTTTCAAGCATTTTAGATGGGTGAAAATGTCAGTCCCTCCAACTCTAAGAGAGAGGCAATGATGTACCAGAAGATAAATAAATGACATGTAAGTCAATTTACCTCTCAAAGTTCTGGCACTGCAAAGGAAGAGTCCAGGAAAAAAACCTCAGTCTTTTCGCCTGGCTTATCCTTATGCCATTAAAATAAACATGAAACAATATGTTCCTTTTTAACCATTTGATGAGTCAGTGCAGCTCAGAAAAGTGATAAAAGGTTTTAGGAAATAAATTAATATTGCATGAATGCTGCTGGAGCTATTAAACAAACATAAGTGAGAACCCATCACTGAAGCCAAAGAGACCTTTACACGATGAGGGAAAGTGGCAGAAGAGTCAACAATCATTATTGCAGCAGGTACTTTGCCCTGCAAAAATGGCATGTGACCTAAACAGATGTAAGCAACGATTATCTCTGATATAAACAGTTTTTCTGCTTGTATATGATCTTACAACCGTATACCTTTGCTTTAGACAATTTTTAAAAAATTCTTTTAAACCATTCTTTTCCTCATTCAAATGAACAATTATCAAAATCTTTCAGTCTTCAGAAGAAATGAGAAGGAAAGAATGGGGAGGGGGGTTAAGCCATGAAACAGTTCAGTTATTGGTGTTTTAGTTATGCTTTACAAGTCTGATGCATGAAATATACTTAAGTCTCCAGCTGGTGAGGTAATGTGAGATAGCAAATACTGTGACTTATGTCTTCAGTAGGCAAACCTAGTTTTATTTCTGAAAATGTGGTCAGTTCAGTTGCCTCTGCTGGAGGCAGAGTGAAAGATCAAAATTATCAGCCTTCCTGCAGGAGTCAGAAGCAGATCTGCAGATCACGGATGCATCAAAGATGCTACCAAAAAGTAGCTGCTGTTTCTTACCCCTTTTCACACTGTACTTCAGAAATAGACACTTGTGTGACAACAAAGGAGGCAAACCTTTTCATGACCTTGAAAGCCACAAAGCTCTGCTTCTGAGCACAGTGACCTCCACAGACTTCAGTTCCTGAGCTTTCAATCCAGCAAAGCACTCACATTTTAACACATCAGGATTTCTGAAAAATTTCAGAAGTACAGGTGGATCAGCAGCAGTTTGGGCAGGAAAAATGCAAAGGATTGCTCAGAAGCAAGTGGCCAACTTCCTTCTGGTACATTAAAAAAAAAGTAAACTCTGATGGTATTTTAGTACTTCAATGTAAGATCTTCCAAAGATTCTGTTTATTTCCTCAAGACTGGTATATCTTCACCTACATCAAGGATGGCATTTAAAATCCACTCTAGACAATATTTGCTAGTTGGGGCAAAAGAGTTACCTTAAAAACATAGACAGAATCCCTGCAAGTACTTTTTTAAAACAAGATCAGACATTAGGAAATATTATTGATAACTGGCTTATTCATTACTGACACTTCTTTTAGTTATGCCAAAATATGAGTAGATCTGCTGAAAAGGTCCATTCTAATTCAAAGATCTATTTTACATTATTTAATTTGGCATGTTAATGAGTGTCACATGGAGATTTCAGAAACTGTATCGTCATTTAAGAAAGCTGGTAGTGCAAGAAGTTAGAAAGTTACATTTATAGGAACAGCAACATTTTCAATAGACAGATCCCTTAAAGTACAAAAATCACTATCATTTGTTGCATAAATTCTCCATTATGCACTGTCTGCCACATATAACAATGCCCTATCATAAAACCCAATTAAATCTGCTTGCACTGAGGAAGACTCCAGCCTAGGCACTGGAACATATTGGTAGTCAGCAAAATGCACCACTGTAGAAATCTGTCAATACTACAAATTTACATTTGTCTGATGTCAAACAATACTGGAAATTTAACCTCAAATGTTCATTAGATAAACATTCTTAATATATTAATTTATTTATATACCCATATTATTGTTTCTGTGTTTAAAGGAAAACAAAACTTCTTTATGACACACATTCACAAAGAGAAATTTCATATACAATACTTAATTTAAAGAAATTAAACACCCTAATTACAGTTCAACAAATTTCCATATATACCTGTGTCACAAGAACTAATAAAAATATTCCCTTCCTCCTTTCATCAGGTATACACATACTTTAGAACAGTTATTGTTTCAAAGATATCTCTCTAAATATCGTCTATCCTTCACCGGGAATTAAATTGTTTCATGCAGCACATTAACCATCTTCAGCTATTATTAGAAAACATCTTTCCTACTACTCCATTAGACTAATTCATATATTGTGTTGGCTTCTTTGACTTACTGAAAATAAATTGTGAAGGACAGCAGAAGAAAGCTTGTTCTGCATAATTCCAGTAAAATCACAGAAAAGGGAAGTAGTATCATGAATAAGTGCAGTGTTCCTTCGAGACCTTTCTTATTATAATAAATAACAACCTTTAGAAGAAGAGATTGATAATTACTCAACATCATCCTCTAGAAAGAGGAACAATCTGAAGGTAACAAACCAGTTATTTTCACCCATATTAAGACAAATTAAATTTTGGCATGTTTCAGAGTGTTTAATTTAATTATAATCTATTTCATATAAAAGAAGATGATTTTGCTTAGGGTTGAGAGAATATTTGTTCATTTTTTCAATCTATTACATTTCCCCTAACTGCTTACCAGAATAGTCATACCTGGTGGTTTTTTTCCCTCTCCTTCTCACTCATATATATATTTGGTTTATTGAATCAACCACATAGAAATTACAGAGTGGAGAACAGACTAATCAGCAAACAAAACATTGAAGACTTACCATTTACACAGATTTCAAAAGATTTGCAAAGGTCATCCTCAAACAGGCAGCCTAAAAACACAATGGAAAGGTAAAAATTAATGCAGGTTTCAAACTGTGGATAATTAGTGCATATTGCAGACCTATTAAATGCTCAGCAAGAGTCAAACACTTGGTTGTCCCTGGGAGTTCAAACTGGGCAGTACAGAAAGTCCAGAACAGGTCTGACTGGACAGCACATGCCACTCACTGGCTATGTCCAGAAAAGCCTTTGATGGTTTTCCTCCCCTTATTCCTCTACTGAGGGTTCAGTTTTATCCATGCATGTCTCTCTCATTTAGTAATTTGAGGAACTCTATGTTCTCTTAATTTTGAATACATTATTATACCACAGAGCAGTGATGCTGCAATGCCCTTCAAAAATATACACCAAGAAACCTGGAGCTTCCTAATGATACTGCTACTGTGATGAGACAAGCCTATAAATCAGCTTATAAATTGCTCAAATTAAGCTTGGATTTAGTAACTGCAACCATTGACCATGTCTAGATCCTCAGGAGCATTCACTCCTTGGAGAAAGGTTTAATTTTTAAGACTCCATACCAATAATATTATATCTCACAGACAGCTGGCAAGTCAGTATAGATCCACGAAAAATATCCTAGAATTTTTTCTATTTAAAGTAGGAAATTTGTTCCCAAACTTGCTCCCTATGAGTCCATGCTACACCAAATCCATACCTCACCCTATAAACTGCATCCAGGTTGGCAATCCCAGCTCTTACACTTCTACACATCTTCATGGATGAAGTATTCTGTTCCCCTACCACCAAACTGTTCTGTTCCCTTGGTATCACCTAACCAGGCACCAAGACACTCATCATTATCTCCTTTATCCTCAAACAAAATGAGCTCCTGCTGGGCTCATTTGGTGAGGGCAGCAGAGAAGTGGGCAAGGTGTGCCTCTGTTCTGGTGTCTCCAGGCTGGGACAGGGGGACAAGGATCAAGCACAAAAGCACTGTGAAATATCCTGCTGCTGTTAAGAACATGCACTTCGTTAACCCAGATAAACCCAGCTTATTTTCTGGCAAAGATAAAGAGCCAGGACTGGATAAAATCTGAGGAATGAAGCTGTATATTGAACACAGAAACTGCTCTCAGGGACACGTATTCACAATCAAGCCTTCTGATTTTTCTGGGAAATGCCCTGTTTATCAATGGACACACAGAGTTATACATATTAACCAATCCTGAAATCTTCCACACTTGGCATCAAGAAACCAGCCAGGAACTACACCGCATCCAAACACATGAGCAAATCCTCTCTCCCCAGCCATGCCTATTTCCACGAAAGCACAGAGTACAGCATCTCTATTCATCAGAGTCCAGTGGATTAAGTAAGCTGTACTTATAAAAGAAGTGAAAGGCCCGGAACTCTCTGACCATTACTTTCCTGGCTCCTAACTCAGCTAAAAGAAAACTTTTGGGGGGCTAGAGTGACTTAGGAATGTCCGCATAGCCTTTCAACGGGTAACTGTATTAGCATATCATTAAACCTGAACTAATCTGCTGTGTCTCTCAGCAGGATTTAGTAGCACATGCTAGGTCTGAGCAAGCCCTGCTATGTGAATTCAGGCCGTATTGGAGCACCAATAGAGCCCCTGACATCTATCCCACACCTGCCTGCAAAGACCACATACACATAACCTTATGCACTTACAACATTCACACCAATAAAAGAGTTCTCTCATCCTTTTACCCATGCCCCAGTAAACTGTGCGGATACATTTGGTACCTTGTGAAAGAAATTTCAGACCAGGAAAGCTTCTTCAAGCAGAGTGTGGCAGAAAGGCATGTGCCTACACAGTACACAAACTGTGGTTCATAGCAGATTTTGTAGATGTGAAGGATTTTGCTCCAGACAAGTCTACTGTAACAACCATTTGACTTGAAAGAGCATCCAAAAACTCACTGAAGGTACCTGATTGGGTCAGTGGTACTGACCCAGCAAAGCAGGAGGATGCCTTGACTGTCTATTGACTCATAAAGGACATCAGACAAGAACGATGGCAGGCAGTGACCAAAACACATCCACAGAGAGTTCACAGCACAAGAACAACAATGATCACTTTAAAAAAAGGAATGCCAGCAGAAAAAAATACAAAGATAATAAAGACAGCAAACGACTTCAAGCACAAGACATGGAAAGGTATAATTCAGTGTTCCTGTTAACAGAAATCTGAAGTTATATCTTCTAAAGAAAAGGTTTTCTGGTTAGGAAAAATCCCTCTTCCTTGGGATTTCTTTGACAGAGGGAAAAATCTCCCTCTCTTCCTTGTTCTCCTGAGATATTACAAAAGAGTTGAAACCAAAAGCCTGATATATCTATGTCCAGACAAGTGCTGCAGAATTTGTCCTGTGATGGAGGGAAGAGAGGCAGTTTTGTAGCTATTTCCCATCCTGCTGTGTTGTAGATCCAAAAGGGGTCAGATGAAAAGTTTCAGCCAGGAATATTTCTAGTGTAGTGGCACATTAAAACAGTGGCTGGTTCACCCAGACTCTGCTGATTTTGAAGCACCTTGGAGTTGGGGTTACAGCTACCTGCTGCCCACAGCCATGTGCCAGAGGTGGGCCAGCCTATACTACACTGCTATTCTCAGAAGCAGAAAAATCCAGATACAAGATGAACAAAACAAGCCTGTTTACGTACAAAGAAATAAACAGCCAAGCTACCTCCATAGAGAACTCTGATTTTGCTTTATTGACTAATATATTTTCCATGAAAAGCACAAAAGAAAACAGGCATTATTATGTTTTAGTTTCTCTATTAATAGAAGTTGTTTATTTGATGCTCACTGCAGCAAGAAATCTGATGCAATTAGACTTGTAAACCTATGTCTTGGAGAACAAATTAATAAAGTTAATGCATAGTAAACTATATCCATGTATGATTACTCTAAAATAGAGAGGAACCTCCAACATGCCTTGAAAAATATTTTATTTCAAGTAATTTACTGCTAGAGTTGATTGTTATGCATATTTCACCCAACCAGTCAATATGCTAATTTAGCTACTAATTTATCTCTTTCTATTTTCTGGAACATTAAGCATCATCATATTTCATTTTAAATATCATCTACCTACCATTAGTAATGGTGGTAATCAGTCAACACCAAAGAGTGGAGTGGTATCATCTTCAAAATACATTTAATTCGTTTCATACCTTATGTGAACAAAATTACATTTCACGTTCCATCAAAAGAACTCCCTACCACAAATAATCTCCCAGTACACATAACCTGTTGATACAATACTTTCAAACACCAAAGCCAAAGCCCCAGTCTCACTTCACACAACAGCTCTGAAATAACAAATTCTCCATATAATTATCCAACATGCATTGCTTTGCAAAATGTAGAATTTAAACAGGTTTCTTACTTAACTTGCATTGAAGATTCATCTCTTCTCACATCTTGCTTGGTCCCCACATCTCAGTAGTGACAAAGCAAAGTATATAATGTATATTACAATACATTTACATAGTACATTATTAAACAGACAGAAAAAGAGATTCCATGGGGCCTTGCAAAATCTTTTGCCTCCCTTTCCTCTCCCTCGACCCTACATCTCTGGTGCTGTTTCTCAGACAGGCAGAACAACATAATCACTAAACATGGTTGCAAGTACAGGACCTAAAAGTTCCAATCTCTTTATCAAGTTATTCTTCTGAGACCCTAATAAAACTATTTCCTTTTTTTCATCATATTTTTCATCATACAGCAGTTCTGCTTTCCTAAAGAAAAAACAGGAAAGTTTAAATCACACTGGAATATACCGTTTGTTTAGATTTATAAAAGGTGCCTCTGAAGGTTAGGACAGTCAAGGCAGAAGATGAAATCACTTGAACTTCATCTAGAAAAAGCTGCAAAACTCAACTTATCAGGAAAGTATTTCTTTTAAATGACTGATCAATCAAATCGATTATATCATGTTTATTTCCCTGTCATTTCCCCTAGATGATCTTACACTAGACATCTCTTCCAAGAATGCCAAAAAGCCTGTAAGCATTTTTCTAGACAAAAATTAAGAAGTAGGTCATAATACCTCTTTATCAAAAATTGTCTTACAATCATCAAAACAAGAAAACAAACAATAGGCAAGAACAGCTAAGTTTCTTCTATACTTATCAATCAGAAACTGGGAAAATACCAACCTTCTAAATTCTTTGTGGTTTTGAGGGTTCCCTACCACTTCCTTTCACTCTTTTACTACAACTTCCATGTAAGCACTTAATGTCTCTTCACATTTGCAGACCTTAACAACCCCTCCCCATCACAAAATTTTAGCCATTACATGTTTACCTTAGTCAAAATATGTTGATGATGATCTTTAACATTTTAATAGTCCAGAATGAAAGTTCACTCCATGTTTACCTGTTTCTTTCACATTTGGTTTTAAGGTAAAGAGACCTGGAAGGGTGAGCACAGCTAAACTGTACTGTGAGACAAAGAAACAAGGAAACACTTGGGTATGCCAATGCTGGGCACAGCTGTGCCTCCTTGGGTCTTCAGCCAGCTGTGAATGACTCTAAATAGTGAGCATGTGTTTATTTTCCTATAGCAGGATTAAGAACTGTGGTCCAATAATTGCATTTTAGAAGCGCTCAACTCACACAGCTGGGATAGCTTTAATTGGAAAAACCAAGATGATGCAGCACAACAATAACAAATGATAATCTGAACACATTGGTAGGAAGAATCAAACAAGTTTTCTTGCAGAAAACTGATGGGAGAAGTCATCTGTTTGAGAGACATTCCTCTCACTAATAGAGGTGAGAGATAAATTTGCTCAGTCTGCTAAAGCTGTGATCTATCCAACACATCCTCATCTGTCTGCCATACATGTGTGCTTAACAAGTCTAGAATTACACAAAATTGCCAGAATGGCTGGGAAAAATGTACTATAAGCTGATTACAGTCTTTAAGCAGAGTTCATCTCGGTTTCCTAAACCCTGGGGCTACACAGGTTAGTAGGTGCACACACACATGCAATGTAAGTATATACTCATTACTCAAAACCTATCAATTGCATGTGAAAAATCAACTGCTGTTTCTTTAGTTTCATTTTGGCATTCAGTTTGCTAAAAAATCTGGATATTCCCTGACCCTATCTTTTACATTTTCATTCTTACGCCCTTTCTCCCGTCCTTTTTTTTCTGTTCCTAACTCCTCCCTTCTCTTCCCAGGAAGTGTGTTTTTTTAACTCCTTGTATTGGGTCTGACCAAGAGAGAGTTCACCTTTCCCTTAGCAGTCCTCACAGTGCTGTGCTTTGCACTGGTAGCTGGAAGGCTGTTGATAACATGCCAGTGTTTTGGCTACTGCTGAGAAGTGTTGTCCCTCTGACACTCCTTCCCCCAT